>CM070515.1:29848541-30273541 GCA_036346375.1 Guadua angustifolia
CCTCGGTGCTCGCCTGTAGTGAGCATAAAAGTCCTACCTCGTAGTCCCATTCATCGAGGTGAATGGGAGCGAGTCAGTAAGAGTAGGCCCCGCCACGGGATGGTTGGGATTGAGGGTGCACACCGACCGGTGTGCACTCAGCTATACCGGTATACGCTATGACAATGTGCATTATGAGCATGCATGGTGCATTCATTGTTTTGATTCATGAGAAAAAGGGATGAGAGCATAAAAGCACTGCATTGTGTGTTGCAATTGGTAAATGTTAATTTATGAGAAGGGGAAATGACAAGTTGAGAATTTAGTCGTGGACTCATCCTGGAACGATTATTGAGGCGTGAGTATGGTTTAGTTACGTTTCCGAGTTGTATGTGGTAAATGGGGATAGATACTGCTTCTTTTACTGGATGGTTTTTCAATTAAGTAGTGGTTATGTCAAAAGATGAAGTAGTTGTGCTCTTATGTTTGGTTGTATACGAATTTAAACTGTTTCTTTTATTTATGGATATCAATTAAAGAAACCTTTACTTTATGTCTTGTAGCATTTATATTCTAGTCGAGTTCATTATTTTTATGCCTGATTGCGCTTTGCTGAGTCTTGGACTCACGCTTGTTTGTTTTTCTTGTTTTAGGTACTTTGAAGCTGGCTCATTGGGTTGGGAGTAGTAACACGCACACGACTTCGGTCTCCAACAATTTGTTTAACCGATTCATTTAGTCTTGTTGTATCTAATAAGATTGTAATGTGTTATGCGTCGTGGTGGAGTTTATTAAATTCTATTGGTTTTGTGATTGGTTAACTAAGGACCTGCTAGAATAATATCTTACTGCAAATGCTTTCTGTCTGCTGAGTGGATGTCCTGTTTTCTAGAGAGGTCATGCCGAAATTTTCTAACTTTCGGTGACTTGGTTTTAATCTGGTTTGGGGAGTTTCATGGTTGGTTCAATCTTTTAGTAGAGGTATAAGGTTTAGGGTCTTTTGGTAGCATTCGTGGTGCAGTTGGCGCCGGGGTGTTACAGTACAACTTGTTAGGTACTTTATGTACTCACTTTTGCTTTAACAAAATTATCATCTGAGGAGTCTACACCTGAATTTGAGAAGTATGTGGAAGAGGCCAGCTTGAGGGAATCGATAGGGAAATTTTTTTTAATAATACAATTTTTTATTCAAATTGCAAAACTATACCTCGAAAAAAATTGCAAAAATATACCTCTGTCGCCCTTTGAGTAGACGAGAGAGAAATGTCGCCCGTTCAAAGGGCGATAGAGCAACTTATTGCTGTCTGAATGGGCAAGTAAAGGCCATGTAGACACCAGCAACTGTTCGCCATCCTCTGTCGCCCGACCATATGGCGATAGGTAATAAAACGATCGTTGGTTTGGCAACAGAGGGCAATGCTGCCTTTGTCGCTGAACCAACAGGCGATAGAATTGGCTATTTAAACGCCACGCGAGCACTGTAGCCAGCCAAGCTCTCATTCTAGAATTCCAGCCGAACCGAGAAAAAAAAGAGAGAGGGAGGGAGAGAAGAGAAAAAAGGTAGAAGAGAAGAAATTTGTCGACGTGCGAGGTAAATTTTTGTCATGTTAATTTTGTTTAGTATTATATCATAGTAGGATAGAAAAAATTTTAGATATAGTGAAAAATAGTGGTTACAAATAGATTTTCTTTAGCATCAAATCATGGTAGGGTAGGAAAAATCTTATATCTAGTTAAATTTAGATGTTACGGATAGATTTTGTATAGTTTTCATAATTTAGTTGATTTGTACAGATACTTATACGTACATGTTTTTAGGAATAATAATAGATAGAAGTACGTCGATATATATGTAGGTGTTTTTTACGGATAGAAGTAGAGAGATGCATATTTATAGGAGTGTAGATAGATCTAGGTAGATGTATCTTTTTAGGAATGTAGTTTTCTTTCTACAGATAGATCTAGGTTTTTTCAAGCATATAGATATAGTTATGTTAGGTGCCATAGTATTTTTTTACGGAAATTGATTAATTCGTGGGTGAATGAATGAATTCATAGATATGGCGGAATGAGTTCCATTTAGAATCTATTATGGAGAAGGGGTTGTCATGTATGGTTTAGAGGATGTGGATCTGAGTAACTTCCAGTATGTGGAAAGAAGTTTGAGTAGAGTCGAAGAGCGTACATTTTCTTCTGTATTGAACTGGTTGTATTATACTTTCCGGTTGGAACTAGATCAGTGCTAGTTGAAGTTATTTTACCTCTACACTATGAAAAATGATCATGTTTATTGCGAGTTAATCAAGGTAAGGGAACTACATCGTGGAGGTCATATGTGAGGAGGGCGAAGCAATGTGGATGGTATCGGGTGCTTTTAGTGCAAGCATATGATAGAGTTGTTACCCCTCAACAGCAGTTAGACGCCGGTGAGTGTAGTGAGCCCCAAAATGCGATCAGTTGTTGTGACCCTGAAATTGGTGAATCTAGCCGTGAGCAGCACATACAGGAATGCAACGACGACATAATTTAGCAGAGTGGTGAACAAGCTGAGGCTGGGGAGGATGATGGAAACATTGAACAAGAAGCGCGAGGACAAGTAGACGAAGGTGAGGAAATAATAGCAAGGATGGAAGAGGAAGACCGTGAATACACAAGAATAGAAGTGGAAGACGATGATGACTCAGATGAGGGACATGGTACGGAACCGTATGTGCCAACAGATTGGGACACACATCGATTTAATAAGCTGGTTGTGAATGAAAGCAATGATACACCTTGGCAGTATGGTGACAATGAGGTCAGGCCTAACAGTATGTACCCAACAAAAGAGGCAGTACAAGATGCAGTGAAAGATTAGGCCTTATTAGTAAGAAGAACTTTCAGGGTTAAGAAGTCCACTCCAACTTGCTACGATGTGGTGTGCGAGATCCATGGGTGCCCCTGGAGATTGCATGTGTACAAGCCCAAATGGGGCACCCACTGGCTATGTTCGAAGGTTGAGCAGCATAGCTGTATGACCGAGGAAACCCTGATGGCTCATAGGAAAATGTCATCCGGCTATGTAGCGAATATCATCTACCTAGAGACAGTGGAGAACATTAGTTTTGAGCCCCATGTTATTATCCGAGCAATTGAGAATAGCTATTAGTACACAATTAGCTATGGGAAGGCATGGAGGGCGAAACAGAAGGCCTTAAAAATGAGGTTTGGAATTTGAAGACTCGTACCACAATCTGCTCGCACTGCTCAGTTGCATTCAAGGAAGAAATCCTGGCACTTATTATGATTATCAAGACTATCTGTCAAGCAAGTGGCCGACTAAGAGGCATCTGAAGAGAGTGTTCTTTGCATTCGGAGCTTGCATTAAGGCGTTCTATCATTGTCGTCCATTGTTGTGCGTGGATGGCACTTTCTTGACTGGGAAATACAAAGGGCAAATATTGACAGCTGTGGACATTGATGGAAACAACCAGATTCTGCCTGTTTCTTTCGCCTTTGTAGAAAGCGAGAACTATGAGAGTTGGCTGTGGTTCCTAGGAACTTGAAGATCGGGGTGGTGAAAACTCATCAAGATGTGTGCGTGCTGCTGCATGACAGGCATGCTGGTCTGCTTAGTGCTATCAAACAATTGCAAATAGGGGAAGAGGAGCCATTTCCATGGCCTGACTTGCAGAGCCGATGGTGCATGAGACATTTGGGTATAAACTTCTTTAAGTAATTTAGGAACAAGGAACTGATGAACATGTTCAAGAAACTATGTAAGCAGAACCAAGCAAGTAAGTTCTGTACTCTATGGAAAAATCTTGATGAGCTGACAAGAAAACACAAGGAGGAGCAGACGAACAAGACTAGCAGTAGTGAAACATAGGTGTAGGCGGAGCCTTTATTCCCTGTGCCAACAGAAGATAAGACGACGAATCGTCATCGAAGGCAAAGGCCAATCAAATGTTTCTCGAACTAGATCAAGCACGAGCCGAAAAAGAAGTGGTCACTATTACATGACACACATGGTGCCAGATACGGTATCATGACCACTAACTTTGTAGAGGTTTACAATTGAGTAATGAGAAGGATGAGGCATCTCCCGTTGGTAGGAATTGTTGAGGGAGTGCTGCGGGGCATAACCAAGTACTTTGTGGATAGGCGTCAAGCTGCTGAAATAGTAATGAGAGATGAGAAGTTATTGTACTCTATCATGATCACTAAATACATGGATGCGAAGAGTCAGAAGGTGGCCAAGCATAAAGCTATCAAATTTGGTGCACGAACATTGCGCTTCAAGGTGATATGCAGGGATAAAGAACGGCGTGGAACCAACCAGAAGGTTGTTACCCAAGAGTGCGTCTTACAGGCTGATTGCAAATGCTCATGTAACAAGCCCCACCTTTTGCATAGGCCATGTTCTCTTGTGATAGCCGCATGTGCGTTATTTGGAATGCAACTCAGTACATATCTATCTGAATATTTTACGAAGGAAAAGGTGATAGCAACTTGAAGTGAGGAGCTTTATGGTTATGGTGTTATCAGTTCTTTCACCACAACTCCTAATGTTGATGAAAGGTTCTGGGTTCCTAATTTTGATGCAAGAACATGCAAAGTAGGGCATTGAAAAAAAGGCGTGTCTGAAATGACATGGATGAGTCTAAAGCTGGTAAACGCATGAAGAAATGTTTATTATGCAACCGAATAGGACATACATTCAAGAACTGCAAGCCACAAAATGAAGAAGATGAAGGAGGAGATGGCAACCCGACGGCGGGGGAGGGATCGTCGTATGCAAGGAGTGGTGGACGACGTCATCATACTAGTAGAGAAGCTATTTGAATTATCATATGCTATATGTTAAATTCATATTTTATTGATGTAATGTGTGTTGTACGAACTCCGTATTTTACCTAGTTGCAAGCAAGTTGCATGTAGTTGTGAGTATTGTAGCTTGATAAATTATTGGAATTTGTTTCCATATATTGTCATGATGCTTATATAGTTTTTCGTACGTATTTGTTTCTATATATTGTCGTGATGCTTGTATAGTTTTTCATATGCACTTGTTTTTATATATTGTCGTGATGCCTGTATAGTTTTTTGTACGCATTTGTTTATATACACATTTTAATTATAACTTTTATTTCTGTAACTTGCAGGTATGGTTCACCAGGATAGAGATGACGACTGGCCATATGAGTTGCTAGATCCGGTTGTTGATCGTCGTCATCATGCCCACTTCACCACTGCTTTTCTAGAGGAGGGACAGGATCCTTTGGAGCTCGCCATACTACGATCGAGGACACCACAGAAGCTTTGGATGCTTGATCCTTGTTGGATCCCACTACTACAGAACGACACATCACTATCACTGTATCTGTATCGGTTCTTAAGTTTTTCGAAAAAAACGATTGTGATAAGTAACTTCGGAGGGGTGTTAGTAATAATCACTATCGGTTCTGAGATTATAAGTGATTGTGATGTAACACTGGACACATCCGAATCGGTTCTCTAATAAAAAGTGATAGTGATGTACACGGTCATCACTATCGGTTCTTTTCATAGAAGTGATAGTGATGATCACGCGGTCATCACTATCGGTTCTTTTCATAGAAGTGATAGTGATGTGCACGTGATCATCACTATCACTTCTATGAAAAGAACCGATAGTGATGACCTACACATCACTATCACTTTTTAGTAGAGAACCGATTCTGATGTGCACATGGTTATCACTATCGGTTCTTTTTATAGAAGCGATAGTGATGACCGTGCACATCACTATCGCTTGTTGAAAAGAACCGATTCTGATGTGCCCGTGCTTATGACTAAAGTGATGGCCGTGCACATCACTATCGCTTTTTGAAAAGAACCGATTCTGATGTGCCTCGCTAGGTTATATATACCACTCGCACTGAACTCTTCTCTGTTGTTGCTCCAGAGGAGATTTCTCCGCCGCCACCCAAGAATATAGCTCATATTGTGTGGTTGGAAGCAATACTTGGGTGAGAAAATTTGAAGTCCTCATGGGTGGGTATTAAGAGGGCAAAATTGAAACCCTATCTTGAGGAGATTCCCCTCTTTTTACCCTTTTTTGCGGTTTTCTTCAAAATGTGAGATCAGCAATTCTTTAAACCCTTCAATTTTGCCTCGTAATTTCGATATGTCGTCAATAAAGTTTAGGTTGCCTTTGGAATTGTGTACGTGCTTTCAGATTTCATACTCTTTATTTGACAAGCACATATCTATTTAATTTTGTAGTGCGATCTCGCTTATATGGAATTATTATTGCTATCATGTGGTAATCAAGTATTAGAGTTTAGGCGGCGTAACCTCGTCTCCCGTTCGAGGGTGCTTATTTATAAATATGCTGAACGAAAGGGCATATTTATATCTGACGATCTCGAATTGTCCACGTTTTTGGACGATTCGAGGATATATGGTTCGAGCAAGTTCTGAAGTTGTGTTGTACAACTTCAGAGTAGATTTGTAGCGTCTCTCTGGTGTTCTCGGATACACACCCTCTTGACCTGTTGTCGAGACATGTATCCGGAGAACAACGGGAGATGTCTTAAATTTTCTCTCGAGCTTGTACAACGGCTTAGAACTTGCCCGAACCATATATCCTCGAATGGGATTAGACCTAACCTATTTAGAGATTAGGAGTCATCGTTGGTACCCTTGATTTGTTTCTTGTAGTAGAAAGATTTGCAAGCTCTTGCACTAGCTATATAATTAGATTATTTGATATCATTGTTGATGTTAAAAATTTATGTCTCTTATGTAGGGAATTGGAAGCTTTAAACCAAGGAAGAAGCTAGGTATCGATCGGAAGTACATTTATATATCTTGGAACCTGTCCACTATTTTGCAAAGGTAATATTAATTGAAATGATGTCTCAATATTTAAAATAGCTATAGCTAGTTGTCGCTCCAGTTTTTCCTTAATTTATTGTGCGAAATTTAATTGCAGATGGACCGTGAGGAATGGATGTATCGTAAAAGCCGTGTGAGTGCTGAATTTCAGAGGGTGTTAAGGAGTTCAAAAAATTGCGAGAAGACGACATGGTGAGGAGGGTGTAAACTTCATATATTGTCCTTGCATTGATTGCACCAATCGAGGAGATTTAACAACTCATCTCAAATTGAGGACCACGATTCGACGTGGCCGTGAGGAATTACACATGTTGGATCCATCACGGGAGGCGGTAGTACCCTTCCGATATGCAACGAAGATACGGTGGAACCGGATGACGAGTTGCGACTGATATGTTTGAGGAGGATAATTTGGAGCAAATGTTGCGGGATGTGGAGGGTAATTACGGAAAGAGAGTTTGAAAAGTTTAAAAGCTTGATAGAAGATTTATGCCAAACCGCTGTTCACAGGTTGCAAAGCGGAATACACCAAGTTGGGTTCGGTCCTTGCATTGTTCGAATCAAGGCAAAACATCGTTGGACGATACAAGTTTCAATGCACTACTAGTTCTTCTATCGGATCTGCTTCGGAGAAGCGAGTTGCCAACAAGCATTTATGAAGCGAAGAAGCTACTATGTCCCATGGGAATGGAAATAGAAAGGATACATGCATGTCCGAATGATTGCATCTTGTCCGTAACGCACATCAGAGCTGCACGTTTGTCCGGTTTGCGGTGTGCCCGGTACAAACAAAAGGAGAAGCGTAACGACAAAAAGCGTAAGAGCCGAACAACGACGGTGAAGAGGTCACTAAAGGTGCACCGCCAAGTTATTGTGGTACTTGCCCATCATTCCCGTCTGGAGCGGTTGTTTGCAAATCCGAGAGAGGCAAAATTGTTGCGTTGGCATTACGAGTCTCGAAAGGAAGATGGCAAGTGAGACACCTGCGATTCGCTCAATGGAGAAACATCGATTGGAAACATGAGGAGTTTGGTGCGAAATGAGGAACATAAGATTTGGGTTGAGTCTTGTGGAATGAATCCGTTTGGTAACTTGAGCGATCGTCCAAAGACACGCCGATTCATTGTGTATCTACAACCTCCCTCCTTGGCTGTGCATGAAGCGGAAGTATATCATGATGTCATTACTAATCTTAGGACCCAAACAGCCGGGAAATGATATTAATGTGTACCTTGCACCATTGATCGAGGATTTGGTAAAATTGTGGAATGAGGGGGTCGTCGTGTGGGATGCGTACAAAAGAGAGCATTTCACCCTACAGACTATGGTATTTTGCACCATAAATGATTTCCGCCCTTGGTAATTTGGCGAGGTCTGATCTGAAAAGGAGCCAAAGCGTGTCCTATTTGTGAAGAGGAGACCGAGAGTCTATGGTCGCGAATTCCAAGAAAACGTATATGGGTCACCGTAGGTTTCTACCTCGAAGTCATCGATACCGTAAGATGGATGACAAATTTGATGGGAAGAGGGAAGCCCGTTCGACACATGACCTATGAGTGGAAGCCAAGTGTATTCACGTGTAGAGGATATCGATGTTCATCGGAAAGAGCCAGAATCTGTTAGTCCTAGGACCATTTGGAAGAAGAGGTCAATATTCGGGACTTACCGTCTTTGGAAGGAGTTAGATGTCGGCATTGTATTGATGTCATGCATGTTGAGAAGAATGTCTGCGACAACTTGGTTGGCATCTGCTGAACATACAGGAAGACCAAAGATGGTGTCAATGCTCGTCGCGACATGGCCTACATGGGAATCGTGGCCAGACTTGCGGTGATAGAGGAGGATGGAAAAGGCCCGTACATCCTGCTGCATGCTACACCTGTCCAAGAAGGAGAAAGAAGATCTCTGCAAATGTCTCCAAAGTATTAAAGTTCCATCTGGCTACTCCGCGAACATTAAGAAGCTTGTGTCTATGGATGATTTGAAGTTGTTGGGCATGAAGTCCCATGACTGCCATGTCTTGATGACCCAAATGCTCCCAGTTGCAATCCAAAATATTCTCCCAGAGGATGTCAGTTGGCAATCACAAAGTTGTGTTATTTCTTCAATGCGATCTCTGCAGTTATTGACCCGATGTACTAGACAACTTACAGAGTGAGGTGGTGCGGACTCTGTGTCACCTTGAGATGCATTTCCACCGTCGTTCTTTGACGTAATGGTCCACCTTGTTGTTCACCTTGTCAGAGAGATTAAGATATGTGGACCCGCTTTCCTACGTTACATGTATCCGTTCGAGAGGTACATGGGTATATTAAAGTCGTACGTGAGGAATCGATTGAAGCTTTGAGGGTAGTATTGTTGAAGGTTATGGGGTGAAGAGGTTATTGAGTTTTGCGTGGACTACGAGTAAAAGACAAGCAATCGGTGTTCTGTATCTCGTCATGAGGGCGACTTGTCGGTAAAGGAACCGTTGGGTCCAAACTAATGAGTCCGAGGTTTGATATGTATTGCAAGGCGCATTTCACGATCTTGCGAGAATAGCGCAGGTTAGCCCATACATCGAGCAACATAAGTTGATATTACGGAAGAGAATCCACAAATGGATGAGCTTTCCATCGCACAAGAACACAATGATCGATTTCTCACATGGTTCAAAGAAAAGCGGAGGTCTCCTTTAGTGAGAATGTAAAATGGTTGGTGACGAGACCAAGATTTAATGTACTGAACATGGCAGGGTGCGATATTAATGGTTACACCTTTTACATCGAGAGTCAAGATGCCAAGAGTCTTGTCCAAAACAAAGGTGTGAGTATAAATGCTTTCTCGATGATCATCACTTTCAACAGTCTCCCCAACCACAATGAACTCCTACTATGGGCTGATCGAAGAAATTTGGGAGCTCGATTACGGAATATACCAAGTTCCATTGTTCCAATGTAAGTGGAGTACGACTTCCACATGGAGTGAAGGTCGACAAGAGAGGCTTTACTATTGTGGATCTCGATGAGACTCGCCTACAAAGATGATCCGTTTGTCCTTGCGAAGCAAGAAACTCAAGTCTTTTACGTGCGCGATCCGGCCAATCCGAGGTTGCACGTCGTTCTTCATGGCAAGAGACGGATCGTAGGAGTTGAAGATGTTGTAGATGAAGAAGAGTATAACCAATTCGATGAGATACCTTCATTTGCAGATGGGGCTTGTCTTAGCGGGGATGACGACACACATGGAGCCAATTACATGCGAGTAGATCATCATGAAGGGTAGTATTGTAAATAAATGGACTATTATAATGTATGTAAAATAGTTTGCAACGTTTTCAAAGTAAAAATCCAAGGTGATGAATTGTTTGTTTGGAGGCTTGATTGAAATGCATGCAATTTCTCTTTATGCCTGCACTTTGTGCCATATGTTGTGAAAGAAAATTCCATTTGACAAAATTACTTTTGGGAAAGCTTGTAAATAGTCGAAAGCTCATTTCTAGAAATTTTCGTACAATTCCAGATTAATTTGAAAAAGTTTTGACTTTTCTACGCTTTACGCACAAATCATGTCTACGAAATGAATTTTAGCATATTTCTTGAATGAAGTCGCTTTTTCCAAAAATTCTTTTATGAAAAGTTTTGCAGTATCCTGAAATATGTTTTTGCATAATTTCAAATAATTCCAATGATATTTGCAAAAGTTTTACACTCTTTGATCTAATTCGAAAATGGATTTGCATGCATGGTTTGTGCGAAACGCAATAGTGCAACCTGCACTTTGTGCCATATGTTATGAAAGAAAATTCCATTTGACAAAATTACTTTTGGGAAAGCTTGTAAATAGTCGAAAGCTCATTTCTGGAAATTTTCGTACAATTCGAGATTAATTTGAAAAAGTTTTGACTTTTCTCGCTTTTACACAAATCATGTCTCTGAAATGAATTTTAGCATATTTCTCGAATGAAGTCGCTTTTTCCAAAAATTCTTTTATGGAAAGTTTTGCAGTATCCTGAAATATGTTTTTGCATAATTTCAAATAATTCCAATGATATTTGCAAAAGTTTTACACTCTTTGATCTAATTCTGAAAATGTACTGCATGCATGGTTTATCTGGAAACGCAATAGTGCAATGAACTACATCAGTGTCGGGTTTCATTATAAAAGCGATACTAATAATAAAGCATCAGTATCGGTTTTCTTAAAAAAGTGATACTAATGATAAAGCATCAGTATCGGTTTTCTTAAAAGAGTGATACTAATGATAAAGCATCAGTATCGGTTTTCTTAAAAGAGTGATACTAATAATAAAGCATCAGTATCGCTTTTCTTAAAAGAGTGATACTAATAATAAAGCATCAGTATCGGTTTTCTTAAAAGAGCGATACTAATGATAAAGCATCAGTATCGGTTTTCTTAAAAGAGTGATACTAATGATAAAGCAATCTATCGGTTTTCTTAAAACCCCGGCCCATTCTCGCGACCATAGCCATTCGCGCGCGCGCAGCCCTGCTCCACGCTTAACCCTAGCCGCCCTCCTGACCTCCCCAGACCCCAGTCCCGACTCCCGAGTGCCGGCCGCCGCCTCCCCCGCCTCCCGCCTGTGCCTGCCTTGCTCGCCCGCCCGTCGCCGGTGCCTCGCCTCGCCCCCGACGACCCTCACCTACGGTGCCTCGTCATCTGCCTCCGTCTTCCTCACCTACGGTAAAGCCTCGCCCCCGACGACCCCGACGACCCTCACCTCACGCCCGGTGCCTCGTCATCTGCCTCCGTCTTCCTCACCTACGGTAAAGCCTCCTTCAATCCTTGTATGAGCAAGAACATCTATCCGGTCAGAGGCTTGCAAAGGGGCCAGTCGATCTACGGCTTGGGGACCTTGCATGTGGGGGTTGATTGTTCTGTGAGGATTTGGGTTAAGGTTGACAGTTTGTGACAACAAAATTATCTTTCACCTGCTGCAATGCTTAGTTAGATCATTTTGTTGTTGGCTATAACATGTGAATTTGTATTGTATATGATAGATTGCTTACTGTCATTAGGTTTTGATGGTCTGATAGCCTCCTGTCAATATTCAGTATCAATTTGTGCTATTATTTGCCCATACCTTAGTCTGTTTCATTGTCCAGTAAGCTATTTTCCATTGGAATCTGATTCTCTTATTAAGCTGGTAGTCTAACTGCAGTCAGATTCTTTTATTAAGATGCTGAATCTGAATGTCCATATATATATCTAGTTCACTGTTATAGAATGACAAATTGATTAAGTTCTAAAATTGCCAAGTATTGAATCTATCAATTTGTGGTAAGGTTGTCACAAACTTGTCAATATCTTGCCCTAGTGGCGAGGACGGCCTTTTAAGGCAACCCGACATCTGAGAACAACATAAATGATTAATTTGATTTATGCTAGATGTACTGATACTTTAATTTTCATGATCAGTATACATGTTCCTACCATCGTTTTTGGTATCTGGTGTAGGACCTTATATTTTGTCATGCTTCAAAGTTTAAGCATGTGTTTTACTAGCTATTCGGGTTCCATGGTTAAAGCAAGTGTACTTGAAGAAAATTAAAACCGAAAAATTTACAGGTGTATCATGTCAATTATTCTAATTTCTGGTGAATTTTGAAATTTCTATTTTTATTGATCAGTTTCTATGTATATGTGAGATTTCTATGTATGTGTGAGATTTCTATGCATATGTGAGATTTCTATCTCGTTAGAGTTCAAAATGCGTAACATCGTCTCTGTTAAGAGTACTTGTTTATGAATATGCCATTTCAGCATATTCATAAGCAAGCAGTCTCGAATTGTCCACGTTTTTTGGACAATTCGAGGATATGTGGTTCGGGCAAGTTCCTGAGCTATGTTGTACAACTTCAGAGTTTAGAGATTAGGAGTTATCATTCGAACTTATTTAGTTGGTCAATAGATAGACTTTTGTTCGGAACAATTGCATACTATGAATTATCTGTTGATCCTTTACAAGATTTATTGTCAAGTGCATATAGTAGCTTCAAATTGCTTTCTCTCATGTCACACATATGACCTTATCAGATAAGAAAACTCAAAATGTCGCAACTAGAGAGCATCGGCAAATGCATGACAGAGTAGAAGGTGCCTTTGAGGGCCGAGCATGGTTCCAATTACTAAAGGGCGAGTAAGGTGAGGAAGACACGAGGACCAAACAAAGGGGCTCAGGAGAACACCGCAGTTCTCCGTTTCAATGCCACGAGTGCCAGACGGGCCCTCCTAAGTACATGGGGCGATACTGGGTCATTTCTTGGCCAATTGGTGAGGGAGAGAGTGCCCATAACAATTAAGGATTGGAGAAAGGAAGTCAGCGCTGAGTAGAAGAATCGGTTGTGGGACGAGGTTAAGGGTAAATGGATTATAGAGGAGGAAGATGAACCCAAAGCGAGACGGTACGCCTTGAAGAGGATGGGTGTTGCCTTGAGGCACTTCAAGGCCCTTATGCTGTGATGCGTCTTTGAAGGCCGTACACCATTCGAGAGGTATCCATTTGTGACCCCTGATGTTTGGGCGGAGTTCACGAGGATGAAGGGTACGCCCGAGGCAGAGCAGTTGAGAGAGAGGAACACCGCTGTTTAGAGGCATAACACGCACCCGCACCACCTCGGTACAGGCGGCTATGAGGGGAAGAAGGCAGAGTAGGCGCGACTAGCCGAGGAGTGCGCTCACTCCGGGACGATGATGCCTTACTCCCACATATCTGAGGAGCGGGCACGCAACTAGGTATTAGTGAGGACAAAGAAAACCCCTGACGGGCAGCTTGTAGTTGCAAACCCTGCTACCGCTCAAGTCGTCTCTACCATCGTAAGACATCTAACTTAGTACAATACAATTGACCCAACTTGTTGTATTTCAAATCTAATTCAGTGCGCTTATTACGGGGAAGAGGTAAGCCGGTGAAAAGAACGGGGACCTTCACGAGCCAAGGGTGAAGGACATCTGTCGTCTGCGATCGGGATGTCCGACCATAAGGCGGTGCTTGCCGTAGGGCGGGACACACGAAGAAGTCCTACTTTCAAGATGACGCTGCGAGTGCCGTATCAAGGTCATGGCAGCACGTCAAGGAGCATCTCAAGGACACACTAAGGGAGCGGTGAGGAGGAGATTAAGGAGGAGATGAGGGGGGAGATGATGGCACGTGAGGAGGAGATAAGAGGGGAGATGATGGCACGTGAGGATCGCCTGAGGGCCGAGATGATGGCGATGATTTCCCAGAGTCAGAGCCAGATGCCCTCGACTCTCATAGAGAAGTCTGTGCCCCGACCTAGCAGCTGCGGTTCCAAAAATGATAAGACCGGTCCCCAGCTGAAGGTAATAATTAATTTTTCCTAAGTTAAAGCTACGAGTGTAACTCCCGCAATGTTTTTCCTTAAGTTGTACACTTCTTGCAGGTGCCTGCAAAATGCCAGCTCACCATCATGACGGAGGATGGATTTCCCGTCGAGGCTGCACGCGGGTTGCATTTCCAAGCAACGAGACCGACCTTGTGCATGGTCACTGTGGGAAGGGCTACATGAGGGTGCAGGTGGACTACGTCCACGAAGACTTCTTATCACATGTGCTCGATTTCCCCCCCAACGAAGATATCACCACTCTCGGGCAAGCACGCATGTCGTTCATCAAGTGGCCCACGACGGGTGTCGTACTGGTCAAGGTAAAAAGTCCCTCCACGTCTTCTCTACCATTCGATTACTCAGAGTAAGTTAAATATATCGTGCTCAGAGGTTCCTCCTGCTTTGCTCCCGCCTCCCGATCCTGCTCCTGCTCCTCCGCCTTGCTCACACTTTCGATCCCGCCTCCTGCTCCTCCGCTTTGCTCTCCCCTGCTCCTGCGCTTGCCTCCTCCTCCTCTGCTCTGCTCCCACTTCTCCAACCGCAGTGATGATACAGAGTGACTGACGTGTAAAGGACAAACACGACTCGTAGAACCACAGAGGCCTCCGAGACTCCTTCCGCCAAGAGGGCAAAGCTGACAGAGGCCACAACGCCCCTTAAGGTACCTGAAAAGCCCACTGCCCCGATCTCGGAGACTCCTTCGGCCCAAAAAGAAAAGTCAGCACAGCCACAGGCACCCTGTATGATTATAAGGCCTATGAGCATGGAAAGCCCCTGATTGCATCGCACGAACTGAATGATCTAGGCAGGTGGACTCGCATCCTCCATGGATGGTACCTTGATAAGGTGAAGGGGGAAGAGCGTCGAGTCGACTTCAACGTGAAGTATAAAATGGTACATTTTCACCGTGACGAGAATGGAACATTCCCCGTCAGTTTTGAGGATCTATTCCGTGTGTACCAAATGAAAGCCGTCGATATTTCTACTTTACGATCATGGACGCTGTGAGTATCATACCATATAGCTTGCGCTCATGACTTTTATAGGATTTTGCATTATGTTTTCTCACATTCAACACGAGTTGCAGGATAATGAGACAATGAGCCGTGACGCATCTACATGAAGTTCGGTTTGTCGACCCCGAGCTTGTGTCTGCGACCATGGCTAGGCTTCAACTGGTGTTCGTTGCTAGCTACATCAAGGGGGTATTGCATGCTGAGTCGAATAAGGACTTCATTGTATTGCCGTACCACGAGGAGTAAGTAGTACTTTTCGATTCAATTACTTGTACGCACTTAAAACCGTATGTGAACTTATTTCCTTGCACTACATTTTATTTAATAAGCAACCATTGGGTTCTACTCATCCTCGTTCCGAGTGAAAACACAGTCTACACATTTAACTCGATCGAGAAGAGACCGATGGCATACGCGATCAAGCCTCCTTTGCAGAAGTAAGCACATTATTATAACCTAACACATCTGAGGAATTTAACTACGTTTATTTTTTTTTGACTCAATGGTGCTCTCCAATGTATGTAGGGGTTTCTCAGACTATGTTGATGAAGGAGGGCCACACGACGACAAAAAGGGCAAGACACTGCAGTATAAGCGATTTAAGGTACAAGTGCCTAGCATATATATGATTAATTTTTTTGACATCTAATCTTCGTGGGCTGAATTTCTTTTCTCTCTTCACAGTGCCATCAACAGGCAGCGGTGACCATTAAACTTCTATGTCATGCAAGACATGCTCATCGTGATCGGCAACTCACAACTTTTCCCTAAGGTATATGTACGTGCATAATAATATACTTAGCCTTTTACATAGAAATTTTGAAACTGAAATTAATCTGATCATTTCGCTTTTGCAGAAGATCAATATCCCTAGAAGAGTTTAGACGACAAAGCACTCAACAATTTACGAGACCACTTATGCGGTGGGTGCTGGTTAGAAGTTATCTCGAGAGGATGGCGGGTTTAGAGATCCTGAACCATCCTACTAGTCCATATGTAAACAATATTAATAATATATGTCAATGTGATATGTATCAGAGGAAGTCCACGTACTAATTGTCAAGCATGTTTGTGTTGTATATTGTGAACGACTATGATATATATGTGTTGTAATTAAAGCGTTTTTGTTCTGTGAATGTCATATATACATCCTGTGTTCCGTATTGCGAATGTGATGATATATCTTGTGCATCTTGTTTTAATCAGGCTTTTTTGGAGAATTTGCAAAATGGCACACCCCAATGGAGTCATCGAATCGGTTCTTTAAGGAAGTGATTACGATGACTATCGTCGAATCGGTTCTTTAAGAAAAGTGATTCTGATGACACCCTCATCAGAATCGGTTCTTTTGTGGAACCGATTCTGATGAGGGTGTCATCAGAATCACTTTTCTTAAAGAACCGATTCTGATGAGGGGGTCATCAGAATCACTTCCCTTAAAGAACCGATTCTGATGAGGGGTCATCACAATCACTTCCCTTAAAGAACCGATTCTGATGACGTTTTATCACGATCGGGTCAAAACCGATTCTGATAGCTCCACCTCATCACTATCTAAAGACATCGTATCGCCACTAGAACCGATTCTAATGCTAAAAAAGAATCGATTCTGATGTGCCGTTCTGTAGTAGCGTCCCCAAGTAACATATTCATCTTTACATTTCTAAATATGTTTATTATAGTATGATAATTTATATTAATTGATTTTGTGGTGCTGATATTAATTTTATATTTTTGTTTCGTAGGCTTCGAGCATCAGGATTGCTGTCACTCGCTTGGATGGTGGAGGCAGTGCGTGACAATGTGCAGGGACAGGATGTGCATCGCCGGTTCCAGTTCGACAGGTCCCTGCTCACCGCTCTGTTGGATAGGTGGAGGCCGGAGATGCACACCTTCCATCTACATGTCGGGGAGATGGCGATCACTTTGGAGGACGTCTCGTACCTCCTCGGACTCCCGATCGCCGGTGACCCTGTGGTGCCCCAGGACGTCGATCCGACATGGCACCAGGAGTTACTTCCACGTTTCGAGGGGGTGCTACCAACTGCTGTGTACCGACCTTTCACCAGTACACATGGTCCGACACTGAGGTGGCTTCGACAGTTAGTAGTATGCAACTAAACTTTAAAACTTTATTGTGCATATACTGGTTAAACTAGAAGACTAAGAGAAAATAAGACAAATGCAGCGGAAACTTTATTTAATATAACTAGTGTATGATCTTATGATCACTTACATTTATTCGGCCTCATAGGGCAAGACTAAGAGAAAATAAGACAAATGCAGCGGAAAATCGTAGAAGACGTAGTGACTCATCAGTACACCACAGGCGACTAACAAGGCTTGGCCTAGTGACTCGCGTCCACCTGAAAGTCCTCCTCAAGCACAGGCGATGACTCCTCCACTGTTGTTGGTTGTTAAGCAAGGGTGAGTACACCAACACGTACTCAACAAGTTGTGCACAAAATGCATTTCTATTATAACTATATGCGGCTTATTCCAAAGGAAGGCTTATGGTTCATAAGCGATGGCGACATTTGAAACACATACATTAATAGATTGAAAAGACAGTAAAATAAATAGTAATAGATTCAGTGATTCTCAAGTAAACCAAGTTTCCATCCTAAATCCAAGTTCCATTATCCATATGGCATCCTGCCATCCCAAACAGTTGTTCATTTTAATTAACTACCCCTTGACTGTAATTCCCGAGCATTGCTCAATCTGGTGAAACACGGCTATCCTAATAATTTGTACACTCTGCAGAGGTTATGCACTTTACCCACACGATATAACCATGCACCACACAGGCAAACGATTATAACAAAGCCTTTACAATGCATCCTCTTAACCCAGTGCTACCCGCTAAGGTTTCAACAACAAGGGCTACACCGCCACAACAGGCCCCCTCTTGCGCCATGTGAGTTTCCCGTGCACCTGACTCACACCACCAAGATAGCACTTAAGTTAAGCATTTGCAAATTAGTCGACTAAAGGCTGCCCCATAACAGCGATGTGGTCGCATGATTGACTCGAGTCAAAGGCTTGCAAGGTTAAGTCCTTAACTGACCGAGGCAAGACTAACCAAGTGGAATCTCCAATGTCCAAAACCAAATACGACCGCCCAGTTGCCACTCTTGGCCCACCAGAAAACAATCTTGCCACTTGCCTCAGTCTAAATCATTTTTTCCACCCCAGTTGATTACCAAGCACCACGTGCTCTTCACAAATCAACATCGTTGCGTGACTCCGCTGCCACAACAACTCAATCTCTTTGCGCGACCACACATGGTTCACAAATTATCATCATAGTTCCATATTCCATTAGTCAAGATTAATAAACAATATTCCATGAGCATGTGATGACGTGGCCTGGCTAAGCATCTCTAATTCGGTCTAACCACCCATGTTGATTTTCTATTTAACCAACTATAATTAACCAACCTAGGGTGACAAGTGGATCATGGCATACAACTAGCAATGTAGGGTATAATTCAAAGGGTACGATAGCTAGTCCCAAATTTAGGTTGAAATCATTTATACACATAAAATAACATGTGATAAGGTAAATCAAAATAGCATGCAATCTAATTCATGGGTGCAACATGATCAAAGCACAACTTGCCTACGTTAAGCTCCTGCTCCTGTGCGGAAATAATTCTTGAGCTGTGAAATCCTTTCAAAGCCTCGCACAATTCAACGTCTACGCGAATCGAGAGAGAAAATCAAATAAAAACCAAAACCAAAGAGCTAACAAATTCAAAAATTCAAATAAAAGCCATCATTAGAAAGATCTAAATTTTACAAATTTTTAGGAATTTGAATCACCTCATTCGGAGTTAGTATGCAAAAGTTATTGCAATTTGAAGTTTGAAAATCCTGAAAATACCCTAAAATAATAAATCCGGATTTTGTCGAATTATTTTTGTAAGAGAAAATCTAAATTTTTTGTTGACTGACACGTGTCTCGGTGGGGCTCTGTCTCTGACGGTTGGGCCCGCGTTGTCACACGTGTACGGCCGACTCGGCGCCAACACGACGCCAGCTCAGCGCCACGCCAGCAATGCGGCCCACGTGGCGCCACGTGTCAGCGAATTATCAACCCACCTCAACCGGCGACGTGGACGATTACCGAGCGCACGATGACGATCCGACGGTCAGTATTTCTCCCGAGCGGCAATGGCTGGCGGTGGCGCTGAGTTCTTGCGTGGCGGACGACGACCACCCGAACGGTGCTCGGCGTGACTCGGCGGCGTGGGCGGTGGTTCCAACGTGGCGCAAGTCGGCGAACTTCGAATCCGCCTCCTCTTGGCGGAAGAGTTACCCGACGACGAGAAAACGCGAAACTCTCGGCAACCTCCTCGGACTCGTGAGCTCCGTCGTGCTTGAAGCTTCTCGTTAGCGGCATAACAATAAAAGGCGGCGACGACTAAGGTGAGTTTCGGAGGGCTCGGGCCTCTATTTATACCGTGGTAGCGCTATTCAAGGAAGGACGGCGGCGCGCAAATCTCGGCTCGGATCTGGCGGCGTAGGTCTCCGACTTCGACACGATGACCACGGGCGTCCGTCGCATCCGTCGGTCAAGATCACGTTAGGTTTTTTTTAGATTCGGATGATGAAGGCCGTTGGATCAAGATCAACGGTCGGCGTTAATCCTTTTAAACCAGCTGTCAAGACAATGAATCGGGCAGACCCGTTCTCGCTCACATGATTATTCGGATTTTTCGATTTAATTTAATTCCAAAAATAAACTGATTTATTTAAGGTAGTAAAAATATTCTAAAAATTCCAAAAAATTCTCAAAAATACTTTGAGACATTCTTGACTGAAATAAAATATTTTCACAAAATCTTTATTTTGGATTTATATATTTATAATTAATCTTTAATAGAAAGTAATATAATTTAATTCCAAATAATTCAAATAAATCCCAGAAAATCCAAATAAATTCAAAAAATTCACAAAAAATCATATTTAGCAATAAAATAATAGTAATTAATTAAAAAGCTGAAATTTTGGGATGTTACAGGTCAGCTGTGTGGTCCCACACGGTGCCCACATGTAAGTTCCCTGCATCGATGTTCTATAATTATTATCGTGTAAAGCCATGTAATAATGTTATATTTATTCCTTATCCATAGCTAGACTAAGAAGGGCGTGCATGGGGCCACCCCCTGGCACATACGTATGGCGCCATGGGTGAAGGAGTGGGGAGGAGCCCTGGATGACGTCCATGCCAAGGATGCAGCGTACGACCCACAGACGTACCGCGCCTACCGCAGATGTGTCGACCCCGATCCTCCTAGACACGTTCCTAAGGTTAGGGACAGGTATCCCGCCCATACGGACTCGGCTCTGCACATTGCGGTACGTTGTGTCCAATCTATAATCTCATGTACACTCAATTGGTAACCGTGCTAACTAATTTGTAATTTATTTTCCAGACTGATGTGCTAGGCCAGTACTATGAGGAGTCGGGGTGCTTCCTTTCTCGACTGAGCAGCAAGTTGGAGGTGACCAGAGAAGAGGTCACCTCTTTCTTCGCGAGGATTCAGGAGAGCTTGAGACGCGTCCTCGAGTTGGCGGGATGCCGCCAGCCTCCCGATGTGGCTCACAGCATGCTGCTTAGAGGAGGTAGGGCTGTTGCGGGTACATCTTCTCACGCTATCACCTCCTGTGCCACCATCACGCCGCCTGTTGCCAGAGGGTGAGTTGCTGGACACACTGGTCTAACCGCTCACGTCAGAGGTGAGTATTTAATCGCTCTTTCTATATTCTACAATCATTTTTTAAACGCTCTTAATAATTCTTCATCTGTTACAGGCTCACAGACATAGTTCTTCTTGGCTACAGTGTCACCTGCACTTGACGACTACGAGGGGCAGCCCGATGATCCAGCTTATGTGGACTATGATCTCGACGATGTGTCGAGGTACTTCATTGATGCGGATGAGGCTGGACCATCGCAGCTGCAGAAAGCACCTCCACCAACGTAGCCTTCTCAGCCGGAGTACGCTACACCTCCAGCTAGACCATAGAGAGCCCACCACGCGCCGACCTAGTTGACGTACTCGTAGGGGAAGATTCGCAGGAGGCCTGCCCAGCCGTCAGGAGCCACCCTGAAACGGGGCCGGCAGTAGTTTCTTCTATTTTCAGTTATTGGTTCTTTTTTCTTTTGTATTTATTCCAGAAACACCCTTTGATATATGTACTACCATAATCTGCAAAAATAACCTATTTAAAATTGCATTGCTTTTGGATCCTGCCAACGCAAATGCCCTAAATGTCACTACATGTGCACATTTTAAAATTTTTAAGCCTTTTCGGCTGTTCACTAAATAACTTGCCTATACACAAATTTAAGGGGATCAGTCTAGGAATACACTTTAGTACATGGACAACCATATTGTAGAAAAATATTTTGTTTACAACTTGCTTAGCATATAATTTATGTTAACGCTAATACCTTAAATGATAAGATCGTCGGAGCCACGTTGTACGAATAGTTGATTTTAAAGCCTTCAACTAAAATACCGGCAATAACCATGTAGTTTTAGCCTGCTACGTTTTTTTATTTTAAAAAATAGCCTCTGTGAAGATGAAATTGCACATTTCACCCTTTCGCAGCAGCTTTTTCAGGGCGATTAGAGAGCTCTCGGGCGTGTAGCTTTGTCAGGCCGATTACATAAGCCACAGGTAATAGCTTTGTCAGGATGAGTTGTCAAAGAAGAAAGCATCAATGTAGTGATAAGTTGCAACACTCTGCCCAATGCTTTAAACTTTTTCTAGGCGATTTGACAACACTGCACGGTAAAAAGTGCCATCAGTTTTGTTAGTACACGCTAACTGCACACTGCACAATCCGAAGTGACCACTCACTGCCTACTTTTAACTCTGAATTGACCTCTTATTGTACAGTACATATGTTAGTACTGAGACCTTGCATACATGACTGCCTTTTCAGCCAGACTTGACTACACACTCTAGCTTTTTGTTGTCTGTCTCCAACACTTAGTCTATATACCACCCTTTCGAGGCTATAAAAGACCAAACCACAGGCACACATATACAACTCCCACTCACATTTCACCATGGTTGGATCCTCAAGTAGAGCATTCTCGTGGACACCTGATATGAGTATTATAGCCCTTTATTACACGGTGAGGGTTACATGTAATGGGAAAGATGATTCATTCAACGAGGACAACCTAAATAAAGTGGTGTCCAAATTGCAAGAGTGGCGTCCGACATCACTGAGGCAAACCTTGACAACCTCTGGCCTCAACCTTGTGACCTCTGACGACCTCAAGGTGCACTTGCAATGGTGGCATCAAAAGTATTTAAGGGTGTGCGAACTAGCCGACCACCCTTCTCCTACAGGTTTCTTGTCAATATCTCATAGGGTACTGATGCTGCCTGATCAATATGTAGAGCATATTAAGGTTAGTAATTTCATATTCGTTCCATGTACTAATCTTTTTAGCATCATCTGTAACTCCACTACTCTGTATGCTCGTTTTATGTATTAGTCATTCCCTGAGGATGAAGAGTTAATTAGCAAAGATATCTCAGAATTCGTAGTGATGTTTGTGTTCTTCAGTGGAGGTGTGATGCTTGGTTCACGCAGAAGACGCGGAAGAGGTCCACCCATCTTTGTTGCAGCACAAAGTTTAAGACAACATTCAACCACCATGGAAGGAGGGCTTGCTCCTAACTATGGCGATGATGATGATGACAATGACTTCATGTCAACTAGACCTTAATGTTCAACCACTATCAAAATTGGCCGTTCAAGCACTACAACAGGTCGTTCTAGGAACAATACAAGAGGGCGTCCAACCAGCTCTGAAGGAGGGCTTGCTCCTAACTATGGCGATGACGATGATGACGACAACTTCGTGTCACCTAGACCTCGACGTTCAAGCACTATGAAAACTAGCCGTTCAAGCACTACAACAGCCGTTCTAGGAACAATACAAGAGGACGTCCAACCAGCATTGAAGGAGGGGTACCTTCTAACTTTAGCGATGACGATGATGATGATGACTTTATGTCACCTAGACCTCGACGTTCAAGCACTATAACAGGCCGTTCCAGGAACAATACAAGAGGACGTCCAACTAGCACTGAAGGAGGGGTATTTCCTAACTATACAAATGACAATGATGATGACGATTTCATGCCACCTAGGCCATGAACCTTGCGTCCTTAGAATTCCTTCTGTATATTTGGTGTTGTTCATATGCCATGCTACTGTAGTTATTGTACTTACTACACTTTATAATATAAATGTTGTATTCAATGTTTAATTATGATTTGTCATCAAATTTTTCGCACACCGAAAGAGAATGCCGAACAACAAAATTTGATTTTGTTTGTCAACCAAAAAATCCTGCGTAATAATTTTGTAAACTACGACATGAATTATCACTGATAAATAGGAATTGTACAGTATGAAATAGCTCAGACAGCTAAGATCCTTTCGCTATCTACTTTGGGAAACCTCTGAACCAACATAATAAAAGATCAAGAAAGTTATAACTAAAGCGAGAGTTAAAACTAAAGCGGGAGTTATAACTAAAGGGAGGGCGGTTTTCACCGAGGGCGATGGAGTGAGCGAGGGAGTGCGGGAGGAAGAGCACGGGAGATGGCAGGGGAGGAAAAGCACGGGAGAGGAAGGCGGGTGTGGAGATTTCCTCCAAAAAAAATTACTCATTTTTACAATTTATTTGTAGAAATATCTCCGTCGCCCAACCATTAGGCAACAGAGATAAGTTGCCAAATCAAATAATGGCATATCTTTGTCGCCCTATGGGTAGGCGACAGAGATATTTCACCTTTTTATTGGGCGACAGAAGGGCCATGTTAGCGCTAGATTGGATTTTTATGCGCTCTGCCATCTTGTCGTCCAACCATTGGGTGACAGAGGTATATTTTTTACAATTTTTTAAGGTATAGTTTTGCAATTTAAATAAAAAAATGTATTATTAAAAAAAATTCAATCGATAAGTGTCGTTCATGGATTTGTACAGGGACTTCTTGCTCTTAGCTTTCGAGCTCCAAATTGACTGACTAGCTACATGGCTAACAGACAAGTCCTCTGCTATCAAGTTAGCAACAGGCACACACGTCTTATCCAAGATCGACTGACTAGAGTACTGACTTACCACGTGAGCCACAGAAGATTCAAAAAGTAATTTATGTGACGGGTTTGGACGGCAATATGGATCACCTTTTGCTGCACCGCACACGATAGGGGCCCATTTAATTTGTCTGCGACTTCACGACCAGGCTCAATTAGAGTCAATTAGTTCTCAACCCGTGCATCCGCACGGTCTCCTGTTTTAAGTTATATTTTCATTTTAAAAAATTTATTGGACTATAACCATGCATAATGGGATAAATCATTCACTACTGCATAAATCTATATCATAGACGGTTCACAAATTACATCACAGACGGGTTTATGAACCGTCTGTACCAAAGTGTCAGTAATGACAATAGGTCATTTGTAACATCCTGAAAATTTTAAATAATAAAATAAGAATATAAAAATTTAGAAAATGAAATTGAATAAAATTTTCAGTTAAAATTTAAAGAATAAATTAAAATCTTATCCTTCATCTCAACATGTTGAAATCAACCTTATTCAAAGGCTGAGTTGCAAAATAAAATTTACAAATCAATCAAAATATGAAAATGAATTGACAATAAAATTTTATTTGAAATTTCATTTAATCATAAATTTTCTTGAATTTTGATTCTTAAGAAATCCATTTAGTATAAATTGAAATAGTGGATAAAAAGAGAAGCAAAAAGATTACAACAATAAAACAAATAAAAATTTTATATAAAACTATAAAAACCCCAGTGACTCATTTAAAAATTTTAAAATGTCATATCAAGCATTTATGGGCGACTTAAATGCTATTTAATGAATCTTGACTAGCAATAGTAAAAATGTCAAACTTAAATAAAAATATTCCATCATCATTTCGATCTGAAAATTTTATATTATCTTCTGGAACTATAAATGCATCCACAATAAAAATTACAGAAATTAATAAATTAATTTAAGATATTTGAAAATTCAGAAACAGAGAGATTGGAAAACTAGTAATCTGATTGTCAGACTTTTAATAAATTAAATACAAATTATTTAAATCTTAAACTTTTACTGAAGACTCAGATAATCAGGATGAACTCATATAAAAAGTCTCAAAAAGTTTTGAAAAGATTTAATCTCTCTGATAAATCCAAAACAGAAAACAGAAATATGTGCACAGTACCTTGTCAGAATTTTTATAAAATCTGTGAATAATATTTTTCTCCAAAATTTCTACAGTATCTACATAACCACTCATTAATTCCACAGGAAAATTTTCATAAATTATTGATGCGACGCAAAACCGATTCATTGAACCTCATCATACTCAGCTTGCTGTTCTTCCTCATTTTTGCTTCATAGCCCCGGTTCTTTCTCTGCCATGTGGGACCGGTTCCCTATTCAGGCCCACACGCCAGCCTCTTCACTGCATCATCTTCTACCTCCAGTCGCTGGTGCCCCTGAGCCAAGCCCTTCTCACCGCACTGCAGCCCGTGTCACTCCTCTGCCATGAGCGCCGCCCGGCCAGTGATTCTTCGCTACAACGACTCCACGCGGCAGCCTCCTCCGTGTTTCCCGGGCACCATCATGCCTCCCCCTGTGCAGCATAGCCCTGCCTCTGCCGCGCCCATACCTCCCCCTGTGTGGCGCAGCAAGCTCATCTGGGCGAGCTCGCAACCGAGTTCGGTTTCATCTCCTCTTGGTCACCTATAAAAGCCAGCCTAAATCGCAATGACCTGAGTTTCATTTCCCTTCTCCCTCTCCTCTAGACAAAACGCTGAAAGCCCTGCTCCATTCCGCCATTGCCGAAGGCTTTGAAGCTCAGAGCCGATCGCCATTCTTGTAGTACAAAGATCCGTTCCCAAATTCCTCAGAGTCATAGCATCCTGATGCTCTCCCAAGCAATACCCCTCAAAAATATTTGGTCTTCGCCATGAAAAAGCTCGCCGCCCCCTTCTGTTCTTCTTCCCCAAATCCGGTCACCGAGGGCAGCTCAATCCAGTGTCTCTCCTGCTAAAATAACCACAAAAATGGATCCCCTAGTATCCCCTTATGCTTAAAATGCTACCGATTCAATCCCTAGAGCCCTGTTCATCGTCTCCAGCGAGTCACCATTTCCGCCGCCGCGTTCTCTCGGTGGAGCGCCATCTCCAGCCGCAATCAGTGACTCCGAGACCTCCCCTGGGTGCGCACGGGTGATCTAGTCCTCACCCCACCACCACTTCACCATCTACGGCGTCCCTTCGCCGCCGGTAGCCACGGGAGCCACCTCCTCTGCTCGGGACTCTTTATCGAATGGGCCCCTACTGGTAGCCAAAGTAAGCCTCCTCCTGTACAAGCCAATGAAAGGCGCTTCCTGTGATTGAAAACGTAATTCCGAATTTTCAATGCATATTCCAAGTCAGTCAATATTCAATCTTGAATATCATTTGCATATTTAATCAAAATAATGTGAAAAAAAATTATAAATTCATATAAAATAAAGTTCTTCCAGAATATACAAAAATATTTTGAAAAAGATGTCTAGGTGAATTTGAAATTCAAATTTAAAGAAAGAGTCCAAATATAAGCTTCAAATAAAAATTCTACAAACAAACTTAGATTTTGATGAAACCAATTTTATTGCAATCCTCATGCTACCAGCAACCCAATTATATAAAAATATTTAATTTTCATCTTTGTTTGTATCATTTCCGGATAAAGGATAATTGCAATACCATAAATATTCGAAAACAGGTAATTGGTACAAAAGAAATATAAAATGAACAAGGCTGAATTCTATATGACAGTATGTTAATAGGTTATTTGAATATGCCATAGGACTTAAGAAATGAATTAGTCCCAAATTATTTCATAAATAAGAAGCAGACTCATGTATTGAATAAACTAGCAATAATATACTTATGTATATATATGCATATAGTTCAAAATGGATTATGAACTCTGATCCACTTTACAGCAACAAAAGATTACATAAAACTTCATGAGCTAAGTATCAGATTAGGCAAAGCTAATCTTATTATTTTCGATAAGATAAGCCCATAATACTAGGCAAAATAAACTAAATTAAGTTCAACTTATAAAAGCCTTAAATCTTCATATACTTGTAAACTATCGCGGCCATAATCAAAATAATACGAAACAAGTTCTAAGGTCATCCCCTGCATATGCCAGCAAAATAAGTAAGTGATCATGTTTAATGTAGCCGCAAAGTTAAGATGATATCCGATTTCCGATAACGTCCATTATATGATCATGTAAGCCTTTTCAGCAATAAATATAATGAATCATCTAAACCCTAAAATTTGTAAAATTAGTTTAGAAATGTTCTCCAAAGTATAGACTACCATAATATGTAAAAATAATCTTATTCCATTATGCTTTAAATATTAATCCTGTTAGTAGAATAACATAAGTATTATGATTGCCGAACAAGATAAGATGAATAAACGACTCGATACTAATAACAAAATCTATACTTAAAATGTTTGTATCACCAGAACCTTATTAAAAAGCACAAAGATATAACTCGTAACCTATCATAATAAGTCTAATATGTCCAAACTAACTCTTATGCAATGTTAATTAAGAAATGAATACTATTCACATATATACATTATACAACAACCTGATTAATGTTTAATTCTATTAATCTAAACAATTTTTGCATCTTGAATTCATAAAATAAAATTAATAAATTCATAAAGTGCAAAGAATGAGGCCAGAGGATGGGGCTACAGCGATTGATGTAATAAATGAAGTGTAATCATTGTGATGTCATCCTTCTCACATGCCTGAGCCAGCTCGGCCTATATAAAGGGGGGTTCGGTGCATGGAGGAGAGGAGAGAGGAAGACGGAAAAAAACCAGAGGACTTAGAGCCGAAGAAAGCTAAGAGAGAACAAGAGAAGGAGAGCACTAGGAGAGCTCTAGAAGAACCCGGAGTGTGCATTGTGTACTTGCAATCCCCCAAAACATATTAACAAAAGCAAAAGCAGGACGTAGGGCTGTTACCCATATCGGGGGCCCGAACCTGGGTATATCGGTGTGTTCTTGAATCCTTGTCTGCGTAGATCCCCCGAGAGAGCTCGTAGGTGTCTGTCCGTGAAGATCCCCTCTATCGAACCTTGGATCCCTTCGAGGCATAATAGCTGGCCAGCGAAAAACACCGACAGTGGTGCGCCAGGTAGGGTGGTAGCGGTTGGCTCACCCTTTGATCTCTCCAGCGGATTCTAGCCATCCATTCGGAAGGATGCCGCCTCTCGAGATGGCGGGTTCACATTCTCAGCAAGAAGAACTGGCAGAGGCTAGCAGCACCCGCAACGCGTCCCGGCACTCCCGTCGGGTGGGGGACCATCTCACGCCCTCCCTGGAGGGGGGCGGCGGTGTCCCCCCGGCGGTAGCGGAGCTACCGGTTCGGCGGCGGCTAGCCATGGAAGAGGCCACTCCGGCCCAAAACATGCATGCCGTCCGTCTCCTCTTGGACCACACCCCGGTGGAACTTGCAGGAGACACCCCAGCCACGCAGTGGCTGTGGGACATCGCTTCCCTAAAAGACGCGACTCAGCTCCGTGTGGGGGTGACTAAGCGGCTGGGTTCCTCCGGTGCCCCACGATCATGGTTGCGAGCGGATCGCACCCAAGCTTCCAGCCACCCGAGTGGGAAGCGCTCTGGCAAGGAGGGTCGGAGCAAAGGAAAGGGCTTGTTGGACACGGACCCCGTTGGTGCGGGGGGCCGTGCGGTTGCCGACATATCACCTCGCGCGTCTCCTGGGCATCAGGGGCGCCGTGAGGATTTGAGGGCTCAGTTGGAGAAGCGTCGCCAAAAAGACGACGATGATTTATGAAGCGTACTACTGGCCAGTGCTTGGAGTAAAGGCGGCCGCTATAGGCGGATGGCGACAGCTGCTCCAACGATACCCACTCTCGGAATAAGGAGGAGGCCTTCTCCTCCGAATCCTTGGGGAGCCAAGATCCGCTCTCTTCGACACGGTCTCCGGGTTGGGGTTCAGGTGGACGGCATAGCTCCTCCTATGGCGTCAGGTGCCAAGCCTTCTCCAGTCGGCTGCGCCGCGTTGCATGGCTGGAGAGGTTTTGCCCGGCGTCCATCGAGAAGTACGATGGCACCACCAACCCAGAGGAGTTCTTGCAGATATACACGACAGTGGTGTGGGCCACGGGCGGATTTGGAAAGGCCATGGCCAACTACTTCCCGACAGCCTTGACGGGATATGCCCGTTCTTGGCTGTTGGACCTACCACGAGGGTCGGTGCACTCGTGGGAAGAGCTGTGTGACCTCTTCGTCACCAACTTCCAAGGCTCATACACACAGCCAGGTGTGGAGGATGATCTCTATGCCCTCGAGCAGGAGAAAGGGGAGTTGTTGCGCGACTTCATCCGACGGTTTAGCTACTACCGCAACACGATCCCCAAGATCTCCGAGCAGTCTGACGAATACTTATACCAGGGGTACCCCACGGCAAGGTATACATCTATTTCAAGATCGTCTCTCTCTCAGTCATACGGGCATGGCGGCAGGATCGACAGCGATGCCGAATGCTGGAGAGGGTATTACCAAAGTCTCCGCACCACACAGATGGGATTATCACTCAATATTGGCTGGAATACCAGATGACCCGTTCTGAGCCCAGCTCTAGGCCCAAGGAACCACGAAGGATCCACGGCCTCGTTCAGGCCCATCAGGGGCGGTCCGACTTGGCCTCAGGTCGGACGTCCCCGTAGGCTCCGACTAGGCCACTAGTCGGGCGCCCCAATGAGCTTCGACTCAACGACCTCTGCCACGTCGCCGGTCGGCTCCAAGCTGCTCACCTGCCCCACGGACACAACGGCCATGCTGGGGCAGGTGGCTCCTTCCCAAGGTGGCCAGGGGGCCGCTAAGTCAAGCGTCGGTCTCTTCACCACATCATGCACAGTGGAGAGACGCGCTCCGTCCCAAGACGGTACTAGAGCACAGTGTAAGCAACGTCTGCATCTGATAGGCGGACAGAGGGCAGGTGCACGCCTTCCCAGTGAAACACTATCCGTTGTGTCTACCGACCCAGGCGTGGGATGGACAGCAACCTGTCAATCACCAGGACCGAAGACCGGGACTCCCGGGCATAGCATACCCCTACCTTTTTTCTCCAAACTCCCGTGTAACCTGCCTCCTTCGCCTATATAAGGGGGGGCAGGGCTCCCAAGGAAGGGGACTCATTCGGCACTGGGCACTCACACCCGTGTTCACGTCCGACCTCCAGCAAATCAAAGACACAGACGAACACTCCCGAGCTCCCTCACTCGGACGAGCGCTAAGGGCCTATCCTTAGCCCTCGCTTGTAATCCCGTGTAGTCCACTACACCCCGATCAATACAAAACCGCCACCACGAACTGGACGTAGGGATATTCGACCCGAACCAGTATACATCTTGGGCTCCCTGAGTCAACCATCAAGGAGAGGGAACACGTGGCCCCTTGACTTACAAATCTACTTGCCGGTTATACGAAACACCGACAGTTGGCGCGCCAGGTAGGGGCCTTCGCGCGTCATCGTCTTCGTCTCCAGACTCCAAGTCACCTCCTTGATGGCTCCCTTCACCCGCGATGGCGCATTCGCGCCAGGGAGCTGGATTCGCTTCGGCTCCCTCGATTTCGTCGCCACTTCAGCGGGAGAGCTCGTGCTTGTCCCCGCCACTTCTCAGGTCCGAGCCTCCGCTAGGAGCTTGGACTCCATCGCCGACGCCTTCGGCAACCTCCAGCTCGAGGCCCCTTCACGGACCTCGACGTCGGGCTCGTTTGCTGCAAGGCCACTTCCGTAACGGCGCAGAAACCCCTCCGGCGTCAAGCGCCTCTCGAAGCCTCACGGCTCGTGGCAATCGCCAGCTACGCACCGACCTCCGTCCACGAACTGCTGGAGGTTTCCTCTAGCAACGGCTCCTACTCCGACGCGGAGCACTCGGCGGACGGGTTGTACTCTCACGAGTGCAACATGGCGGGTGTGGTTGAACCGGCCACAACCTCCATAAGCCCGGGCACCGCTGCCCGGCACGCCGAGCCGCGGGAGTTGGAGGAAGGCCTCCAGGCTCGCCACGCTGAGCTTCGGCGCCCAGCGGACACCGGAGGCTCGAACTCCCGTTGATGAACCTGCCAACCAACTGGCAGCACCACTGAGCCCTCACATCGTGCGTTTAGCGCAGCGCTGCGCGCACACCAGTCCAACGCCAATCGCCGAGGGATCCGACGGTCTTCCGTTCTTCCCCCACGTCAGTCAAAATGTTGCCACAGCAGCGATGCTGCTCCGCGGCATCCCCGAGCCCGAAAATCCGGAGGCCAAGGACAAGAACCAGAACCTCTGGGGGCTGGTAGAGCTTGCGGCCGTGCAGCACATGCAAGGCTCCAGCTCCCACCACTCGGGGGCTTCCTCGAGCCACCCGAGCTATGCCGCCACGCGGGACCAGCGAGGTCCAGCGATGACGGCGCCGCTCCTCGAGCGACCCCAGGCCTCGCGCACTCCGGATCGCTGCCGACCTCGGTGCATGCCGACTCTACGTACACGGCGACTCCAAGCTTGTTGTTGACCAGGTCATGAAGGCCTCGGAGTCTCATGACGCTCGCATGGCAGCATACTGCTGGAAGCTGGGGACCGGTCCCGCCAGGGATCTTCATCTCCGACCTCTACGCGCCTTCAGTCCGGCTGGATTCGTCGACCTAGCAGCCGACCGACTCTCCGGACACGACCGCTCTGACCGCCGGCTGGTCAGACGCAGAACCGTCTGGGTCGGGCCGCGGCACGCTGGTCGCCGACCCCGACTGGAGGAAGCCCTTGAGCGTTGGCAACCTGGTCCTGTGCCGGGTTCAGTCCAATGTTGGTAGGCACAAGTCGTCCCCTCCGTGGGAGGGACCCTTCACCGCCGTGGAGGTCCTCCGACCCGGCACCTTTCGACTCAAAGGCGCCGATAACCACGCAATATCAAACGTGGTTAACATTGAGAAGTTAAGGAGATTCTATCCCTGAATTTCATTTTTATCCGCGCATTTCCATCAAATCCCCCGGGCTCGAAGCGCTACGTGCCGACCACATCCTGGTCCTCACGAGCGACCTGGGGACTTCTCGCTTGCATACTTACGACGACCGCGACAAACCCTGCCACCATCTCTGCCATCGGTCGCACTCTGGCCCGCACCCGGTCTGCGTCGCCTTCGACCCCGACGACAGTCGCGATCAGGTCGAAGGAGGCATCGCGACTAGCACAGCAGGCCAACACGTACTCCACCACGTCGACGGCGATTCCCCGCCCCTCACGAGCGGAACGCTCACGCAAGGCGCAGGGTAGGTCGGCCAGGGCGTTGGCCGCCCCGGTGAGGCCGAAGGCGTACTGCAACTCAGTACGCTCCAACGGCTCCTGCAGCTTCACCTCCAGCGGCCTTAAGCTCCTGGCCATGCTCTTGAAGGCCGGGCCGAGCGTGTTCATGAGGTCGTCACGCGTGGTCCAGCGCTCCTCATGCATCTTGGCCAACTCCTCCTCAGCGGCCTCGGCTCGAAGCCGCTGCGCCAGCGCCTCCTCGCGCGTCTTGGCGAGCTCTTCCTCGGCGGCCTCGGCCAGGGCCCACTGCGCCTCCGCCTCCTCACGCGTTTTGGCGAGATCTTCCTCCGTGGCCCGAACCCGAGCCCGCTGCCACGACACCTCTGCCCCCTAGGCTACGGCCGCTGCGGCTTGGAGGCACAGTGAAGCCTCCAACCACGTCACCATGGACGCGGCCCGGGTCCCCATCCACGAGGGACTGCCCAGGGCGGTTGGGAGTGCATCGGAGGCGGCTCCAGCGGTGTCCACCTCCCCCACCAAGGCGGCCACCAGGGGCGCAGCCGACGGCTGGCCTGATCCTGAACCAGAAGCGCTGGAATGAAGAAAGAAACTCAACGTCAGCGAGACAGAATCAAAGCCATCCCGACACCGACCAAAGGAACTCACCCCGGGAGAGGGTTCCTGATGCGAAAGATTGTCGAGGGCAGAATAATCTTGCCCCTCGTCGCGGCGTGGGAGGACCCGGCGTCCGTACGGGACCTCTTGGCGTCTGTGCCTCGCGGCCCCACTGCCGCCCCCCGCTTGCCAGCCCTCCGGTCGTCGCCGCCGCTTGCCATCTGGAGTTTGGAATGCAAAGAACCTCTCCCTCTCGCGCTGCAGGAGAATGCAGAGAGGCCGAGGAGCAAGGGCAAATGGCTAGACATGGTCGCTCTCACGCCCCTTGTCGTGATGAGAGGCGGGCGGAGCGGTCTAAGGCGGCGCCGCGTCGAGCCAAGCGCCGCATCGCAAGATAACTCCTCGCCTGGGACGCAGACGGCCCTTTCCATTCCTGCCACTACGAATTAAAATCCCACGACGCATTGAAATGCGTTGGGACAACAGGGGGCGGAAGGACATCGCTTCGTGCCAAGCGCAGCGCGACTCTTCGGTTTTCGGCTCCTGGGCCGGGACGACCGCACCGACACAACGAAGGAAGGCTGGGACGGGCCGCGACCGCCCCAAGGTGCCAGAGGGCCCATTAGCTCAACCGCCCCGGCGGAGGACTGAGCGAGGGGCCCAACAGCCACGACCTCCCCAATGCGCGGGATAAAAAGTTAAGGCGACTATATCCCTAAAACTTTTTCCTCGTTCCCGCACGAGTCCTCTACCCCTCCGAGTTCAAGTGCTCCGTGGCAACGACAGCTTGGATCCCACACACCGCTCGGAGGCTACAGGTTCACACACTTACACGGGTTGGTGACCCGACTGGCCATTTGGTTTCCCCTAGCGGTAACCCTCTCGACCCAAGCGCTACGGCCTACGCCCCAGCGGCTACGGTTACGAAGTAGTGCTTTGCAGAAGAAGGAAGTGCCCATGCGGTGCGATCCATAGCTGGTCGGGAACACTCCTCTCCCGCGCAAGTACAGGTGAATGATTTATACTTAAGTTCCTACACTCACACGGGTTGGTGACCCGGCTGGCTACTCGGTTCTCCATAGTAGTAACCCTCTCGACCCCAAAGGTTACGCCTTTACGCTCGCCCGGCTACTGGGTTGCAGTAGCGCTTACTTGAAGAAGGAAGTGCCTGTGTGGTAAGGTCCATAGCTGGTCGGGAACACTCCTTTTTCCGCGTCGAGTGCAAGCGAATGTTTCGCTCCTTAGGTCCCCGTTTTTCTTTGAGCCTTCCCCAAAGGTGTTAACATACCGACCTACGCTTATACAACCCCTGCGGTTTTTGAAGCTATGGCCGTCAAATGTTTACCACCCCTAGGAAGCGCAAAAGATAAAGTCGGACCTACGAAATGGCCCGACTGGCCAAAACGCTAAAACAAACTATAGTTCATTACATGACGAAGTTATTGCATTACAAAAATCAAAATATCTAACTTTCTTCTCGCTCCCGGTGGAGGATGCTCCGTGGCGATATCCGGCCGACGATCACTGCGGCGTGCGGGTCAACCTGGGTACGAAACTCGTCAACCTCCTCGTCGGTCCGATCCGCGGCAACCCCACCGCTGATGGCGGCAAGGTCAATGCCGTCGTAGTGGGAGACGACGAAAACGAGCGCCGAAGAAGCTCCAAGTTCAGTTCCCACGCTCACCGAACTTGGACCTCAGACGGCGCCCGAACAATCGGTCAGAGACCTCTCGACCGACCCACCAAGGGCCGCCGCTTACGGTTCGTTCGCCAGCAGATCTGCTCCCGCCACTCCCTTCGCCGTTAGGGCCACTTCCCGCGACGTGGCCGCCACGTCGCGCTCCTCCACCGCCAACTTTCGCGCCTCCACAGCGTCATCAAAATTCTTCTGCAACTCTGCGGATCGAAACAATATCAGAAAGCATACCCGGCGATCCGCGATCGTCGAGAGCTGCGCCAGGGTTGGTTTGCTTACCAGCCGTGGAGGCCCTCAGGCGCTCGAGATCCTCCTCGGCCCTAGCCCAGGCCTCCTGGTCGCGCGCGGTGTCCCTCCTCGCAGAATCCAACTCTGCCCGAGCTTGATCACACTCACCCTGGAGGCGGGCCACCTCCAACCGCGCGGTCTCTTCTGCTGCGATGGTAGCGTCCTTGGCGTTGTTGGCTGTCGCCAGGAGAGACTCAAGCTTCCGACGGCCCCGCCGCCCTCGCCACACGCCAGGCTTCTGAAGGCCATGCGGCCGAGCACCAGACGATCACCTCCTCCTCGCCATCGTCCTCGCCATGCGGGTCCGGAGGAACCTCGACTTTCCCCGATCGACCTCCAGTCAGAGAACCCGAGCACTCCATTTAGCCCGCCGGCCGCTAAAACAAGTCGAATGCTGAAGCTAGGGTTCGGTCTGGCTTACCTTACCGATCGGGCTGGTCACCTCAGAGATGATGTTCAGCGCCCCGTCAGCTGAGTCAAGGGCGAGCCGACCTTTCGATCCGCTCACATGAGCTCTCCACTTCACGGCGCCTCTTGAAGGTCCCCACGACCCGCCTCGCCTCGTTGTCCAAAGACGAATCATGGATTACGGCTGGGTCGTCACCCTGCTAGGTCAGCACATGCCAGGGCTTCTAGGCCCGTGGGAGGCTAAGTGCCGCCTCCACCTGCGGTTCCGCAGCGACCATCTCCGCTGCTCCGGGCCGCCTCTCAGCGGGTCCTCGGGCGGCGACGTAGGTCGTGGCGTCGCCGACCACGCTTACCGGTGAGGTCCCGTGGTGGCGGCGGGAGCTCTCCTACGCTCCTCCGGCCTCCGATCGAGGCCCCGACCATTAAGGCGCCAGGCCTCGCGCGCTCGGCTCCACTCGAGCCCTCTCCTCTGCTGTCCCACCTCGCCGGTGGCGGCAGCTCGGTCCAACGATCGGCCGCCGGGCCATGGCAATGGCCGCTGTCCTCGCCGAGCTTCCATCCCTCCAGTACGGGCCACCGCCGTGCGAGGGAACTCCAACCGCATCTTCTTCATTTCCAAGCGAGACAAGTCGCCATTGCTTTTCCCAAGGGCGCCTCCGTCGGGACACTACTGGGCACGACAGCGGTGGCGATCGCACCGACAACCTCGTCTGGGCCAAGGTCAGTCGGCGACCCGAAGTCGAATCCGCTGTATGGGTCGCCGATGCGGCCGCCGTTGTTGCTCGAGGACGACTCCGGATTGGCCGAGGCAACAATGGTCATTTCGGAGACCTCCTCGCCTCGCGCGGTCCTCGCCGCGTGATCCTTGTTCTTCTTCTTCCTCTTCTCTTCCTTCCGCTTCTTGCGGGCAGACTCCTGCAGTGCGGACGCCTTGCGGGCCTTAGCCCTTGCTCCTTCTCCCTTGGCAGCAACGCCCGGGAGACCATCCTACCCAACCCCTAGGAAACACAAAGGTGTAGACCAGGCAATGTGCTAAGGGTTGGAGAGGAAGAAAGAAAAAGGAAAAGAGGGTCACTCGGCTTACCAAGTCCGGGGGATTCTCCGCTGAAAAGGGGTCGGGGTGGCCATCTGCCACCGCGGTGGCACTCCCGACCAACACCACGGCCACCCTGGCCTCGAGCTCCGACGTGGCGAGCTCTGCCTCCACCATCCTCACAGGATCGGACACCCCCCCTATACTGGAACATGGGGCACACCCTCTCCATGTGGGGCTAAACGCGCATTCTCATGAACGCGCGCGCGACGACATCGCCGGTCAAGCCCCGGACCTTCTGGGCTTTGATCTGTTCGATGATCAACTCCACCTTGTTCTTGTCCCTTTGATCAGGGCCCCAAGTCCACTCGGGCTTCGCTTTAGGAAGCCGGCCGGAGAAAACCGGGGCGCTGCCCTCCAGGTTCCAAACGTAGAACCACTCGGAGTGCCACCCTCGGTTCGACGACGGCAGCTTCAGGTCAATGTACTCCAGCAAGCGACCAGGACGCAGCTGCAGGGCGGCACCCCCCATGGACGCCGTGGCGCCCGCCGTCTCGTCCTTACACAGTCGGGGCTGAAAGAAGTACCTCCACAATGCCCAGTGAGGCTCGATCCCCAGGAATGCCTCACACAGCTTCATGAAGGCAACGATGCGAAACACGCTGTTGGGGTTGAGGTGGTGCACCTCCACCTCAGAGAAATGAAGTAGCTCATGACGAAGGATGGAGCGGAGTCCGAACTCAAGGCCAGAGAACGAGGCCGAGACGACGATCTCCCTCCCTAGCACAAAGTTCGCGGCCCCTCTGCCGGCACTCGCCATCGCGAGGCGCCTGGGGAGGAACCCTTCTCTCTCCAAGCCTTGCTGCTTGGTCTGGGCGGTGCACTCTACCACGACATCTCCCGGATGGAAGCGCGAACTGATCAAGGAGGGGAAAGGTGATGGACGCTCTGGCTCTTTTGCTCTCTTTTCACAGGCGAGAAGACGAGGAGAAGGGGAAAGCAAACGCGAAGGGTTCGCCCGAGCGCCCCCCACGCCAAGTTTATAGCCGCCGAACAGGCACCAGCCAAAATAGGCAACAGCCAAATGCGCACCGACCGAGCGGACGCCAGTCAAGCGGACCTCGTCTCGGATGAAGCGTCGCCCGTCCCGTCAGACCGCCACGCCACGCCGCGCCGCTAGTGAGACGTGTCGCCCCCAATCATTTCCTTTCGCATTTAATTTCCGCACGCGCATTAAATGTCGACAGGAGACGCCAGGGCACCGCTCCGGCCGGTACGCCCCGCAGCCTCTCAATCTCCGCCTCAGGGTTGGATTGACTGGGCCAAAACAGGTATGAAAAGTCCACCGGGCCTCTACGGCCTCGAGGTGGCGAGAGGGCTCGATAGCCCACAACCAAGACCTAGCTGCGGGTTCCAAAGGTCGGATCCACCAAGTGGATTCGTGCTCACCCCAGCACAAAAATCGAGTGAGGGGCGAGGACAAGGCGAGCCCCCAGCGAGCCTCTAGTTGAGTTGGCGGACGACTCAATCGCCTTAACTCGTGTCCAAGACCATACTTCACACTCTCCCGCGGAGCCCCTCGAAGGGTAGCAGCCAGCTGCGCCCCGGGTCGGCGGACGGGTTGGGGTCCGATACAGGATCGAGTAAAGAAAGGTTTATTATGGGTCGCCCCCAGTGGGTCGGACACCCGGCGCAGGGATCGTCCGCTCGGAGGTCACGTGATCTCCAGGGCCCACTCGGATAACCCGTTTGTAGCTCCACGAGCACGGTGTTCAAACCTACGCTTGGTAAACACGCGCTTGCTCACCGCCTGTGTCCCACACCGCGACGGGCGACACGTGGGATGCATACGGCTACTCCTCCTCGCAGATAACCTCGCCAGACGAGGACTCGATTTGACGCCCGCCTAGCTCCTACAGAAACCACCTGCAATGCGCCTAGCTCTGGTGTTAAACCAGCCTGACTAACATGTCTAGCTACGACGTAAAACTAGCACTCGGACACTTAAACCTCGCCAAGGCGTCTGGTCGTCCACGCCGACCAAGGCAACGTCTAGCTATGACATGAAACTAGCACTCGGACACTTAAACCTCGCCCAAGGCGTTTGGTCATCCACGCCGACCAAGGCAACGTCTAGCTACGACGAAAAACTAACACTCGGACACTTAAACCTCGCCCAAGGCGTTCGGTCGTCCGTGTCAACCAAGGCAACGTCTAGCTACGACATAAAACGAGTATTCGGGAACCGGAACCACGCTGAGGCATTCGGGCATCCCTGCCAACCGCGGCCGCGTCCAGCCACGACGTAATACCAGCATTTCGACCAAAGTAACCCCCCAACCAGGTCCCCGACCTAATCGGGGGCTCGGGGGCTACACCCACCAGTGCGCTTCGCGGCACCGGTTGCCGACGACGGCCACTGTTGGTCGGACTTCCGATCCACTGGGATCGGGCCGACCGACTCGTCGAGCGCCTCAACGGTTTCATCGATTGTTGGTCGAATCTCGCCGCTCGAATCAAGATAGGGCGCAGTTTAACGACCCAACCGACCGAGTCTGCTCACCTCGCTCGGCCGGGCTCTACGACCGAGTAACCCCCGACCAGCTTCGACGACTTGTTTTAAGTTGCTACTCACCGGTAGCCACGCGCCCGGATGAAGTCACTCGACCAGGTCGGTCGAACTCGACCGACCTAGGTGGCCCCATGCATGTCCAACGATCGCGCTGAAGATTTATGGGCCCGCCCAGAACGACGTAGCCAGATCGCCCTGTGGGCTACCGATTTAATATTTATATCATGGGTACCCCACGGCAAGGTATACATCTATTTCAAGATCGTCTCTCTCTCAGTCGTACGGGCATGGCGGTAGGATCGACAAATGATGCGAATGTCGAGAAGGTATTACTAAAGTCTCGCCTAATACGTATGGGATTATCACTCAATATTGGCTGGAACACCAGATTACCCGTTCTGAGCCTAGCTCTAGGCCTAAGGAACCACGAAGGACCCTCGACCTCATTCAGGCCCATTAGGGGCGGTCCGACTTGGCCTCAGGTCGGACGTCCCAGAGGTTCGACCAGCCACCGGCTGGGCGCCTAACGAAGCTTTGACTCAACGACCTCCGCCACGTCGCCGGTTGGCTCCAAGCTGGTCACCTGCCCCATGGACACGATGGCCATGCTGGGGCAGGTGGCTCCTTCCCAAGGTGGCCAGGGGGCCGCTAAGTCAAGCGCCGGTCTCTTCACCACGTCACGCACAGTAGAGAGACGCGCTCCGTCCCAAGACGGTACCAGAGCACAACGTAAGCAACGTCAACATCTGACTGGCGGAAAGAGGGCAGGTGCACACCTTTCCAGCGAAACACTATCCGTTGTGTTCATCGACCCATGCGTGATGGACAAAGAACTGTCACCACCAGACCAAGACCAGACTCCTAGGCGTAGCATACCCCTACCTTTTTTCTCCAAACTCCTGTGTAACCTGCCTCCTTCGCCTATATAAAGGGGGGCAGGGCTCTAGGGAAGGGGACTCATTTGGCACTTGGCACTCACACCCGTGTTCACGTCCGACCTCCAGCAAATCAAAGACACAAACGAACACTCCCGAGCTCCCTCACTCGGACGAGCGCTAAGGGCCTGTCCTTAGCCCTCGCTTGTAATCCTGTGTAGTCCACTACACCCCGATCAATACAAAACTGCCACCACGAACTGGACGTAGGGATATTCAGCCCGAACTAGTATACATCTTGGGCTCCCTAAGTCAACCATCAAGGAGAGGGAATGCGTGGCCCCTTGACTTACAAATCTACTTGCTTAAGAGTATTTAAACACCGATACGCTCGGCCGCCATCGCCCAAGAGGCGCCCAGACCACAAGATGCGGTAGAAGATGGCTACCCGCAACATCGCCACCACTTCCGAGCTGTTCTCCCTGGCGCACAAGTGCACGCAGGCGGTGGAAGCTTGAAGGAAGGTGCCAGGTCTGGCCGGTGGTCATGGCGGAGACAGAGCTGGGACCTCAAAGGGTCTTGGCTCCACGAGCAGGAAGAAGAAACGTGGGGTGCCTAAGCTTGGACAGGTCCTGACCGTGGAGCGCGAGCACAGGGACACCAGGTCACGGTGGCGCGACCACTGCGACCACCGAGATGACGGTTGTGACTAGCGGGACGATCACTGTGAGGAGAAGGAGGGCAGGCCCTACTGCCCGATTCACCGGTCCAACACGCACGACCTGGCTAGCTGCCAGGTTGTGAGCAAGATGGTGGAGCAAATGCCAGGAGCGCCGCCCCCGCTGATTTACGACTCAAGATGAAGACCCCGCTCCGTTAGCCTTCCAGCGGGCGAAGCACACGGTGGCATATATACATGGTGGCTCGGCCACCTATCCCTCCAACACGAGGTACAAGCGGCTGATGAGGGAAATCTGTGTCGCAGTACCGAGCTCAGGGACGTGTAGGCCGCTGAAGTGGTCCGAGGAGCCGATCACCTTCAGTCGGGCCGACCACCCTAAGAGCACTACCGGCCTGGGTCACCTTCCGATCATGGTTTCGCCCACAATTCGGAACGTGAAGCTTGGGAGGGTGCTGGTGGACGGAGGGAGCTCCATCAACCTCTTGTCCTCCAAGGAGTTTCGGGCGCTCCAGATATCATGACAGGAGCTGCGCCTGGCCCTACCTTTCTCCAGGGTTACCCCGGTGGGTGGCTGTCTCAGTGCCCCTAGGCCAAGTGCGCCTTCCCGTCACCTTTGGGGAAGGGAGCAACTACTGTACAAAAGTGCTGGACTTCGAAGTCGCCGACTTCGAGCTTCCGTACAATGCCCTGCTTGGCCGACCGGCGTTGGCCAAGTTCATGGCAGCAACCCACTATGCGTACATGGCGGTGAAGATACCAGGGCCCGGTGGCCCCATAGTCATCTAGGTGGACAGGTCGGAAGCCTTACGTGGTGGCCCCACGGTGTTTGTCGGTCCTATACTTCGGCTCTGAGTGAGGGAAGTGATAGTGAAGGCAACCCAGAGAGGTTCCTAGGTGGAGATAGAAGTCTCTGAAAGGCTTTGTTATGGTCAATTGCCTTTGTGGTGTGCGATTGTATCTTGTGGGTAAAGTGTACAACCTCTGCAGAGTGTTAAAACTGTTCGAATAGCCGAGTCCACTTCAGATCGACAATGCTCGGGATTACAAATAAGGGGTAGAGTTTTGAAAATAAAATGGGGTGGAAGGCTGTGTGCCAGAGTTGATGATGAAAGTTGATTAAGGACTGTGTGTCCAAAATTGTGTGGAAAACAATTGATAAGCTTATTACATTATTAAGGTTTTGCTGCTTTAAATCTAAACAAATAGTAATTTAAAATATTGATGCAAAGCAAAATAACCAATTGAGTCATTCCTTTGTAACAAGCCATGCATGTAGTAATAGAACTGCATTCTATGCATGACTTGTTGAGTACGGTGTGTACTCACCCTTGCGGGCAACAATTTACCAGAGGAGAAGTCTACACCTGCATGGGAGGAGGAATTTACTGGAGAGCCAGGAAACTAGGGAAGCAAGCCTCGTCAGGGTGCCTGTGGTAGGAGATGGAGCATCACGACGTTTAATTTCCGCTGTTGAACTCTTGTGACTTTGATTTATGTAAGCCCTGCGTGGCAATCTATTGTAAGGATGACCATAAGGTCGTACAACTCGTTTATATACATGTTTGAAGTACTTTATTACTATTCCGCTATGTATGTTGTTGGTACTTTAAACCCTGTTTAGCCTGTGTGCACTAGCGCGATCCTGGACTAGTGCAGAATACACAGAGTGTTCGGATTTGCAAATTCGGGGCACGACACGTAGCTACTGAAAGCACAAGTAGGCGTTACGCAAAGCATGCAGGAAACATATTAGAGAACGCAAGTTCCTGCGTGGGGTTGTCATGGTTCTTTTCATTGGAACTTAGGCCCTTGTGATTCGGAACCAACCCGCAGCATTGCGTGGCAAGGCAGGAGGTTCCCAGGAGTGGTATCACCCGTCCTCGCACGATGCGAATGCCGGGTGTTACCGCAGATCAACAAGGAGTGGTTAAACCGCCGGAACCCATGACACCCCTGCGAAATATTACCCACCAGGGAACAAGCAAGGAGTATAAAGCAGAAGCCTTTAAGGCAAATAACTTAACTGACCACCAGTAGTCACCGATCAGCCGGGGCAGAGCTCGCCCACACAGCTGATCAAGGCGAACAACCGGGTACTTACAGCTTTTAGGGGTAAAATTTTCGCAACAACTCTACGTTGAAGGAGTTGGCCAACTCTTGATCATCCTCAGCGGCTAACCGGACCGCCCCGAGTCGAGATACTAAGACCACCTTAAAGGGGCCCTCCCATCGGGGAGACAGTTTGTGGAGCCCAGCATGCGCTTGGATTCTGCGCAAGACCAGGTCGCCTACTGCTAGTGTTCTCTCGTGAACCCGGGTGGCGTGGTACCGCTTGAGACTTTGTTGGTACCGGGCGACACGCAAGGCCGCCCGGTCGCGCACCTTTTCCAGAAGGTTGACAGCTTCTCCACAGTGGTCTTCTTGTCCTTCCTCGCTGAACGCCGAGACGCGCGGTGAGCCGAGTGATAGCTCGAACAGGAGGATAGCTTCCGCGCTGTAGACCAGGAAGAAAGGCGTTTCGCTAGTCACCCGACTAGGTGTGGTTCGAAGCGACCACAACACAGCCGGGAGTTCTTTCGTCCACCGCGCCCCTCGCTTATGGAGTCGATCAAACGCCTGTCTTCAAGCCTCAAGACCAAAGACGCTGGCACGCCACTTGGCCATTGTTTTGGATGGGCCACCGAAGCAAAACATACCTTGGTGCCCATCTCATCACAAAACTCCAAGAGGGCCACGCTAGTGAAATGAGTGCCGTTGTCAGTAATGATGCGATTGGTGACCCCAAAGCGGGTGAAGATTCAGTGGATGAACTTGATAGCAGTGGAAGCCGTGATGGCACGTACTGCTTCGGCTTCGACCCACTTGGTAAATTTGTCAATGGCGATGAATAGGTGGGTGAAGCCCCTCATGGCCCACGGGAACGGGCCCAGGATATCCAGCCCCTAGACCGTGAACGACCAAGAGAGTGGGATAGTTTGCAGAGCTTGGGCTGGTCAGAGGATTTGCCTAGCGAAGAATTGGCATGCTTTGCATCTCCTCACCAGCTTGCAAGCATCCAAGGGCCTCTATGGATATCGGAGAGTAGGGTGATCCCCTCTTCTCGAGTGATGCACTTCAGTAGAATTCCGTTTCTGCTCCAGCGGTATAGGTCCCCACCTACCAGACTATAGCACTTGGCCTTGCGTGCAATTTTCTCAACTGAGGCATCATTGTCGGGGATCACTTGGTCTTGCAGGAAGGCTAGGATAGGATCCATCCACCGACCTTCCCGGCCAAGAGTGGCGATCACACAGTGATCGCTTGGGTACTCCGCTTGGCCAAGCTTTTCCCCCGGTGCCACACCAGCGGCACCGCCGCCTTCCCTCCCAGACCTAGGGGCTGAAGCGGGTGCGCTGCCTACCCTCCCTGAATCAGAGGCCGCGACAGCCGCACTGCCCTCCCCACCTGAGTCGGAGGCCGCGACGGCTGCACCATCGTCCCCGCTTGAACTAGGCGCAGCGACGGATGGTCGCGATAGTCTTTCTTCAAAGACCCTAACCGGAACAGAGGTTCTTGAGGATGTGAGTTGTGAAAGCCCGTCCGCCATATGGTTGTCGCATCGAGGGATATGGATATATCACAGTCCTTCGAAGTGGCGCACCATCTTCCTGACCTCCATCAAGTAGGCGGCCATGGTAGGGTTAGAGCACTGAAATTCCTTCCGCGCTTGGTTAATGACCAGCAGGGAGTCGCCTTTGACTTGTAGGCACCGAATGCCTGACGCCGAGGCGGCGCGTAACCCTGCCAGCAAGCCCTCGTATTCAGCGATGTTGTTGGTGGCCTTGAAGTCGAGGGCGACCACATACTGGAGGATGTCACCGGTCGGGGAGACCAGGACTACTCCAGCCCCTGCACCTTCAAGCCTGAAGGAGCCATCAAAGAATATGGTCCAGGGGGAAGGTGCGGGTGCTTCTTCAGCTTCAGGAGTGGTAGGAGTCCATTCGGCAATAAACTCCACCAACTTCTGGCTCTTGATAGCGGTGCGGGGTACAAACTCGAGACAGAATTCCCCCAGCTCCACCGACCACTTGGCGATGCGGCCTTCAGCTTCTCGGTTGTGAAGGATCTCTCGTAGGGGGTAGGCAGTGACCACCGTGATTTTGCACCCTTGAAAATAGTGCCGTAGCTTCCTGGATGCCACCAGGACGGCGTACAACATCTTCTGCGCTTGTGGGTACCTGATCTCTGCCTCATGTAGCACCTTGCTAACGTAGTAAACCGGCTTCTGGATGCCTTCCCTCTCCGCCACCAGTACCGCGCTCACCACTGCCAGGGTAGTAATGATGTTCACGAGCAATGGTTCGCTGGGCTTGGGGCGACCAGTACTGGCGGGAAGGAGAGGGACTGCTTCAAGTCTTCGGGAAGGAGAGGGACTGCTTCAAGTCTTCAAATGCTCGCTGAGCCTCCTCAGTCGACTCGAAGTGGGTCGTCTTCTTCAGCAGCTTGAACAGGGGCAGGGTTCTTTCTCCAAGCCGGGCAATAAATCGCCCGAGGGAGGCCAGGCGACCAGCCAGGCACTGCATGAGCCGAACCGGTGGCTTCTTGTGTTCGATGGCTGCTATCTTGTTGGGATTGACCTCGATGCCCCGCCTGGACACGAGGAACCCCAACAGCTTTCCGGAGGGCACCTCGAACACGCATTTCTCGGGGTTGAGCTTTAAGCAATTCTTCCGGCGGTTGGCGAAGGTTTCCTCCAGGTCTTCAATCAGTTCTTCGCTCTTTTTCACTTTTATGACCAGGTCGTCGACGTACACGTCAAGATTGCGCCCTATCTGTGGACAGAAAGTAATATGCATGGCGCGTTGATAAGTAGAACCATTATTTTTTAGCCCAAAAGCCATTCTAATATAACAATAAACACCCATGGGTGTTACAAAAGCGGTTTTTTCTTCATCTTCTGCCACCATGCTAATCTGGTGGTACCCCGAGTACGCATCCAGAAAGCACTGCAGCTCACATCCTACCGTCGAGTTGACGATGAGATCGACGTGCGGCAAGGGGTAAGGGTCCTTTGGGCATGCCTTATTGAGGTCGGTGAAGTCGACACACATCCGCCACTTCCCATTGGACTTCTTGACAAGCATAGGGTTGGCAAGCCACTCAGGGTGAGAGACTTCCCGAACAATCCCTACGCGCAGCAGCTTCTCTACTTCCTCCTGAATGGCATCTTGCCGCTCTGGTGCTTGACGTCGGACCTTTTGGCGGACCCAGGCGCACCTCGGGGAGCATTGTCAGTCGGTGCTCAATCACCTCCCTGGGGACCCCAGTCATATCGGACGGTTGCTAGGCGAACACGTCGAAATTAGACCAGAGGAGGGTGACGAGCGTGTCTTCCTATTTAGCGCTGAGGCTGGCACCAATGAAAACAGGCTTCCCAGGCTCGCCCCCACTAAAGGATACCACCTTCACCTCGCCGGCCGAGCTAGGCAAGGCGCAGGTCTGCGCCTGAGGGGCTCCCGGAAAGGCGGCATCAGTCGGCTTCACGCAGGTGGCACCGGCCAAGTCCAATGCGTGCTTGTGCCAACGCAAAGCCTCTAGCCTGTCCACCCGGATGACTATGGGGCCACCAAGCCCTGGGATCTTCACCACCATGTATCCATAGTGGGTTGCCGCCATGAACTTGGCCAACGTTGGTCGGCCAAGTATGGCATTGTACGGGAGGTCGAAGTCGGCGACATCGAAGTCGACCAGCTCCGTACGGTAGTTACTTTCCTCCCCGAAGGTGACGGGGAGGCGCACCTGGCCCAGGGGGACCAAGCCAGCCCCCGGGGCTACGCCGTAGAACGGCAAGGCTGGACGTAGCTCCTGGTTCGACACTTGGAGCGCCCGAAATGCCTCTAAGGACAGGAGGTTGATGGAGCTCCCTCCGTCCATCAGCACTCGCCCGAGCTTCATGTTCCGGATCATAGGAGAAACCACGATCAGAAGGTGACCTAAGCTGGCGGTGCTCTCAGGGTGGTTAGCCCGACTGAAGGTGATCGGCTCCTCTGACCACTTCAGCATTCGACACGCCCCTGAACTCGACGCCGTAGCACAAACTTCCCTCGTCAGCCGCTTGTAGGATGCGTTGGAGGGGTAGGTGGACGAGCCACCATGAATGTAAGCCACGGCGCGGTCCGCCTGCTGGAAGGCCAACGAGGCGGGTTCTTCGTCTTGGTCATCGTCATGAGGGCGGCGCTCCTTGAGCCGCTGTTTGACCATCTTGCTCACAACCTGGCAACTATCCAGGTCGTGAGTGTCGGTCCTGTGGATCGGGCAGAAAGGCTTGCCCTCCTTCTCCTCACGACGGTCGTTTCTCCAACCGTGACAGTTGCCACGCCGGCCTCGGCGGTCATCCCGCCGGTCGCTGCGGTCATCCCGCCGGTCACGGCGGTCGCACCTTCGCGGCCAGGCATCTTCATGCGCGCGCTCAGTGGTTAGGACCCACTTGGTCTCAACCGCCTCGCGCTTCCGTGCCTTCTTGCTCACAGGGCCCGGGCCTCGATGTCCCGGCTTCATCCCTGCCGTGTCCTCATGCGGTGCCAGACACTGGCCCCCGAGCCTCCACCGCCCGCGCACACTTGTGCGCTAGGGAGAAGAGCTCGGAGGTGGTGGCAATGTTGTGGGTCACCATCTTTTCCCGCATCTTGCGGTCGCGAACGCCTCTTCGAAAGGCGATAACGACTGACTGCTCTGAAATCCAGGGGATCGTGTTACGACAGTGGCAGAATCACCGAATGAAGTCATGCAACGACTCCCCTTTTTCCTACTCGAGGGCATGGAGATCGTCCTCCACGCCCAGCTATGCGAAGGAGCCTTGGAAGTTGGCGACGAAGAGGCCGCACAACTCCTCCCATGAGCACACTGGTCCTCGCGGGAGGTTCAACAGCCAGGACCGGGCGGACCCAGTCAAGGCCGTTGGGAAGTAATTGGCCATGGCCTTCTCAGACCCGCCAGCGGCACGCACCACCACCGTAGTGTAAATCTACAAGAACTCCTCGGGGTTGGTGGTGCTGTCATACTTCTCGATGGAGGCCAAGCGAAATCTCTCGAGCCACGCCACACGGTGCAGCCGTTGGGAAAACGCCTGGCACCCGACGCCGTAGGTCGAATCCCGCTGTCCACCTGAACCCCGGCCCAGGGACCGTGCCGGGGAGTGCGGATCGCGACTCCCAAAGAGTCGGAGGAGTGGACCTCCCCCTTGCTCTGAAGGCGAGAGTCGTGAGAGGAACTCTCGCCCCCAGGGGCCATCCGTTCATCGCGACCGCGATGACGCTGCAAGTGATCACGCAAATCACCGACGCGCCACCGACGATGCTTCTCAAGATGGACCCTCAGGTCCTCACGAATTCTCACAGAGCTGGGGCCGTCTTCTTGCACGCCCTTTCCTTTACTCTGGCCCTCTTAGCCAGAGCGCTTCCCGCTTGGGCGGCTGGAAGCTTGGGTGCGATCAACGTGCCCCTTTGATCAAGGGGTACCGACGGTCCCGGACCGGTTGGGCATCCCTACGTGGAGCTGGGCCGCGTCTACGAGGCCAGTGATATCACCGCAGCCACGGTGTGGCGGGGATGTCTCCTGCAAGTTCCGTCGGAGGGTGGTCCAGGAGGAGATGGACCGCATGCAGGTCCTGGGCCAGAGTGGTGGCGTACATAACCACCCGACGCCGAACCGGAAGCTTGGCCGCTGCCAGGGGGCACCACCGCCCTCCTCCGGAGGTGGCGTGAGGCGATCCCTCGTCCGGTGAGAGTGCCGGGACGCGTTCTGGGCGCTGCTAGCCTCTACTGCCTCTTGCTATTGTGAGTGCAAACCCGCCATCACCAGATGCAAGGTCCTTTTGGACAGAAGATCAGAATCCACCCGAGAGATGGCTGGGTGAGCCAACCACTAGCCCCCTACCTGGCGTGCCCTTGTCGGCGTATTTTGCCTGACAGGACCCCATCAACGAACAGGGTTGACTACTCCCAGGATGGAAGGTATGGTTCGGTAGAGGGCATCTTCGTAGCCGGAAACCCTAATGGGTCACTGCGATGGATCCCGGGGATCAACAGATCAATGGACACGGTGATATACCCAGGTTCAGGCCCCCAGCGTGGGTAACAGCCCTACATCCTGCTCGATCTTTGTTGAGGAAATGTGAATGTGGTTACAAGGGTTCTTCTGGATCCGCTCTCAGTTTTTTGCTTCTTCTTCCCTTTGCTCCCTCTTCTCCATGCACCAGAGTGCCCTTGTATAGATGGGACTGGCTCGAGCAGGTGAGAAGGTGACGCTATACTGATCTACAATTCATTAATTACACCCATCATTCCAGCCTTACATCGACCCACGACTCATTTATTACACCCATCACTGTAGCCTTGTCCTTCAAACCCCATTTAATGCTGCTGAGTGGTTTCGCTTGGTCTGCCTGGGATATGATGCTCCTGCGACGGGTTTGGTGAGAGGTGTCAGAGGGATGGGCCGTCGTCGTGTCGATAGCAGGATGCTTCGCAATTAATGACCCTGACAAAGGGTGTCAGGGGAGGGAGACTTCGAGGCGAAGCCTCCCCCTCATTCCTTTGGTTGCCTTCATGGCCTGACGAGTGGGGCCCAATCGCCCATTGGCTCGCCAGGCTGCCGCGTGGGCATACCGCCCGACGGGCAGGGCATGATCGCCCACCTGCCCGCTAGGCTGCCATGCGGGCTCCCCATTCGACGAGCAGGGCATGATCGCCCACCTGCTCGCTAGGCCACCACGTGGGCTTACCGCCCGGCGGGCAGGGCGTGAACGCCCACCTGCCCGCCAGGCCACCACGCGGGCTCCTCGCCCGGCGAGCATGGCATGATCGCCCACCTGCTCGCAGGCCGCCACATGGGCTTACCGCCCGGCGGGCAGGGCATGATCGCCCACCGCCACCAGCCGCCACGAGGCTCGCTCGCTGGCGGCAGGCATGATCGCCACCGCCACCAGCCGCCATGTGGGCTTACCACCCGGCGGGCAGGGCATGATCGCCCACCTACTCGCCAGCCCGCCACGCAAGCTGGGCCGCTTTTCGGGCCCACTAATTTGCGGCGGAGAGGGTACCCCGGTGCAAAGTACACTGACAGCTGGAGTCATTCTTGTCCTTCTCTAGCTTGGGACGGTTTGTTCGAATGTGGTTGGGGCCACCACATTTGAAGCAGGTGATCATGCCACCTCTCTTCCTCTCTCTCACCCTCTTGTATGCATGAGAGAATTTACGAGCTAAAAGAGCAAGCTCGTTTTCCAGAAAATTTTCTAGTTGGTCATCGCTTCGATTGCAAAGGGCAGAGAGAGAAAATCCAGTAGAAGAATCGAAAGAAGATCCAATGGGATCAGTGACCAAGGCTATCGACTGTGATTTCGTCTTGTGAGAGACGAAGTCGATCTCATGAGTCTTGAGTTGGGAATAGAACCCGTCAAGAGTCAAGGTCAATAAGTCGGTAGTGTCCTTGATGGTGGTCACTTTCATCTCCCAAACACGAAGATTGAGTGCGGTCATAAAATGTCAAGCATTGTCCGAGTCAGGGTATGTGCAACCGATAGCTCGGAGATCGCTCAAAATCTTTGTGAAATGACCAAGACACTCATCAAGTCTCTCACCAGCATGTTCAAATTGGTTATATTCATGCTTGTGCTGATCCTACCTCATGGTCTTGATTTGGGTAGTGCCCTCATGGTAAGCATCGAGGGTCACCCAAATCTCGTGAGCGGATCGCAGGTGAGCAATCCTATCATACTCACTGCGGCTGAGTCCCTGTATGTGAATGTTCCTTACCTTAGCATTTGCCTCAACGTCAGCCATATTGCCGGCTGTGATGTTCTCATCTGCAGGGATCTCATATGGAAGCTTCACCTTCTGCCATATCAGGAAGCCCTGTGCAGTAAAGTATGACTCCATCCGGGACTTCTAAAATGGAAAATCAACACCACAAAAGATGGGAGGTTTGGTGGAATACTTGTCTGTCGCCATGGCTCTCATGACTTGTCAAGATCTTTGAAAGAGCAAAATTAGCTCTGATACCAATTGAAGGATTGAGATGGTGAACAGAAAGGGGGTGAATGATCGCAAACAAAAATTTCCCCACAAAATACTCCAACTAAGACCACAAAAAGATCGCACGAAAGAAATCGTGAAAGATTCGAACAACTTGACAACTATGTGTACCCCTAACTTGCATGGATGAGAACCATGGAATAAGTGGGGATTTTTGAGTCACAATCCTGGTTGTCAAGTATCCAAAACAAAAAAATTAATTCAACTCTTGCTTTTAGAAAGGAGATTGAGCCAAATCACAAAAGTCACTTTCAGAAAAGCAAAAGCAGAATTTCCACAAACTATCCTCATTGGAGCAGGTGATTGGTGGACTTTTGTTGCTCTAGAAATTTTGGGAATTTTTCTTCATATGAGAAAATGCGTTCTAAAGCACTCCACCAATGATCTCCTCAAAAATCTTTGTAGAAAAATCAGCAAAAACAAAATATCACAGACTATTAGGAACTTTGAGCAGAAAGTTTGGGGCTCGGTTTTCACCTCTTGGAGCCCAAACGGGGTGACCAGTGAACTCCCAAATTTGTTCACAGAAGGATATGAGAGTTCCACACCTTCTCCAATAATAAACAGTCAAAATGATTTTTATACATTTTTCTAAAAATCAAATATTGACTACTGCGCGAAGAACAAATTCTGGGCAGAGTTACAATTTGATAGAAAAGATGATCTCTAGTCTATCCTAGGGTGCAAAAGAGATGTAAAACTATATAAACACACTCAAGACATCTAAGTTCAGCAACATTTAGAAGAAGGGGAGGCAAATCCAAATTGCAAGAAAGTAAATTGCAGGAATTTAAATGCTGAATTTAAGACATAAAGTAAATGTGTAATGTAAATTCAAGCATGAATGAAAAAATATTTGCATTTCTGGAAGGAGGAGGTTTACAAAGCCAACAATAAAGTGGACAAAGCTCAAAAGAGCACAAAAACCTTTACAACCTTCAAAAGGAGGAAGCTACCCCACCCACTCTATTTATACTACTACTCTTGGACCACCTACCACCCTTGAATGAATCCCTTAACCCTAGAGCACTCATCCAAGGGTTAGGATTAACCCACTCACATAGCCATGCAAGGGCTAACCCCAAACCCATACACAAAATGGGTTTTCTTGCACAGTTTTTAAAGCATACTACCTAGAACCACTATCTTCTCAACTACACCGCGATCCAACGGCCCTCGTCCATCCACGCGACATTTAACTAGCATCATCTCCTTTCCTTATCTTCTTGGCTTGCCCGGACTCTGTCTTCGATCATCATCTAGCGATCTTTGACCGTTTGGACCTCTGATGCACCTCGTCTAGTCCCAGTCATCCTCCGCCTCACCAAGACCTAGCACCGTCGTCCTGCAACCATCAAAGACAAGGAAAACCCATCACATAGCAATGTCCAAAAGATATGCAATAATCATCACAAAATCTGATGACATCAGATTGCCTGAGGCCCGAAAAACACACCCTCTCACACCGCACTAGGGTCCAGTGCTACCGCCCGACCGGTAACACCGGAAAAGGCAATCAAATCTTAAATTGCTTCAAATTGAAAATCTAATTCACATTAAACTCAATTCCAAAACAAACCAAGCTCAAATCCAGTCAATTACTCATCACAAATATGGATAGACCTCCACATGGTCTTTCACAGATAGAAGAACCAAATAAAATAATTTCATAAAATAGGTAAAGTTTTTGGGGTTGGGTTGTTTATAATTTTATATGGTTATTGTGTTCATTTATGTGTGTGTGTGTATTAACGATTGTTGGTGAAGCAATGATAGAACTTGTTTTATGAAGTATTTTCATTATTTTACAAATTCAACAAGCTAAAATTGTATTTCAGATATTTGTAATTTCAATTTTCAGGAATTTGAAATTATTTAGATTATTATTGAAATACTATTGACCAAAGGTAAAACATTAATTTTTCCTATAATGAACCCTAATTATTTTTGCATATTCAGGTTCCTAAGGACTTAAGGAATTTAGGAACATTTATTTTACTCAATTTATAGCTTATTTGCAAAAAATTTATACAAGACATATTTCATACTTTCTCTTTAAATTCAAATTCAAAATTTGAATATAGTTCATTTTAAAAATATTTTTGCATATTCTAAAACTATCATATTTTAGAAGATTTTAGAGATTTATTTCATCAAATTTGGATTTAAAACGTGCAAAGATATAAGCATTTGAATAGGCTAGGTTCAATGAAATACTGAAAATCAGAAACTTTCCTTTTCCGGAAACTATGCTTTTGCATTAAAAACCCGCTTTCCCTTTTTGTCTATGGCTGGGTTGTTGCATTGACAGCTTGGGCCAATGATACCAAAGACTACGCTCGACTGACCAAAGGGGCCCACTTCGCAAAGGGAAGCAAAGGCTGACGGCTGGGCCCGCGATACCAGAGACTTGCGTGATGCAAGAAACTGACATGGCAGGCCTGTCTAGCAGCGACAAAGAAGAGGAAGCTTTCTTCTTCAGCTCGTCGACGGTGGAGGAAGGCCGGAGAAGCTGAATGGGTACAACGGTAAGCTTCAGTAAGTCATTGCGCGTCTATGGGTCACAGCTTCAGCTGGTGATGGCCGGGATTTGCGCGCCACAGAGCTCCAGCTGCTGTGGCCATGGCCGGCTAGTGGCAAAGCAGAAATAGCGACTTTCTCTGCTCATTTTCACTAGGAAGAGCATAGTAGGTCCTAGGGACTCTTCTTTTGGGCTTGTTCAAGAAGAAGGGTCGTTAGGAAGGGTTCTCACCTGTTGCCAGCTTCAGGGAAGAAGTCACGTGGCAATTGGACTCCGGTTGAGAAACTCAAAAATTAATAGAGGGGTTTGACTTGTGAGTTGTTGTGAAGGCTCAGGGTGTGAGGAACCGAGCTATGGCGATCTATGGTGGAAGATGGCCACTGGCTTGGCTAGGCGGTGGCGTGGCCGAACAAGAGACAGCAAAAACTAGGAAAACCAAAGGCTAGAAGAATTGAAACTGGTTTGAGAGTTCATGTGCTGTGGGAGACTCAACGAAGCGCATCTTTTCTTAAATAGGCCAGTGAGGCGGTCGGAACAGGGTTTGGACGGTGGTTTGAGAGGCGACGCTACAAATCTTTTACCTTGTCTACCAGTTCATTACCATGGCAGGGATTTTTAGCTCAAATAGTTACCGTGGCGGTGTTCTAGCAAGGGGCAGGCAAGTTGGCATTGGTTGCTACCGAAGTCTTTCCACGGCAAGAAAATTGTAGGCAAAGCCTTGCCACAGTAGCGACTTGGCAAAGGCAGTGAAGAGATTTTCTCGGTTTTTGCTCAAGGCAGGAGAGGGTACACTGACCAAAGCTATAGCATTGTGTAAGGGTGATGTGCAGGTGACCTCGATGCATGCTGTTGCGGCGAGGCGATCACAAAATGGTGAGGCGGTGATGACTCAAGCATAGGCGGAGCCGTCGGGGGGTGTGGTGGGGCCTGGGCCCCCCCGGCGGCCCATGAAAAGAGCACATAAGTCATCGTCTAGGCGCTTTTCTTTTTAGTGTTCAAATCAACGTGAAAGAGGAAGAGGGTTATGTCTTTAATGATCACTCCGAGGAGGCTTCTGAGATCATGTTCTGTCTGCTTGGTTGCTGATAAGCTTAGGTTGAGTTTTGTATTCAGTTTCCTTTTGATTATGGTTGTTTGTGCTGTTATTTGGCATGAGTTTATCTGGTGTGTGGATGTTAACTGTGCTTGTGGCTGTTGGCGTTGCGTATGAGCTTGTATGGACGTTAACTGAATTCTATCCAGTTTCAGGAATGGAACTAAGACTTCTCTTATGATGTCCTGTTGGTTAAAAAAAAGAGCATATATATGTAACTTTGAAAATTCTGGCAAGTTATAAGTGTTACATATTGTAATTACTATATATTAAAGTTTGAATATCAATCATTAGTAGAGACTCACTTTATTCTTAGGCCCCCTCCTTTGGAAATTTCTGGCTCCGCCACTGGACTCAAGAGATTGCACGAGAGAGAGACTAGTGAGCGAGAGGTGAGAAGACAGCAGAAGAAGAAGGAACGGGAGGGGAAGCTTTACTAGCTAAAAGGTGGGGCCAGGTGGCTTGTCTGGTCCCACCTACAAGTGACACATTCTAGACAGCACTGAATAGGTTCTGGATAGAACTTACTCAGTCCACAAGATTGAAATAGCAAACCACCTTAAAATTAAATAAAATTTTTTACTGAGGTCGGCAAGACTAGAATATTTAACCAGTAAAAATATCAGGTTAAAACTCAAGGTAGAAAAACTTTAGAAATTCTGACAATGCACGTTATTATTTTTTCCAGTTTCTGTATTTTATTTAATTGAAAATGCAAACCAGGTTTATATTTTATGAAATTTTTTTGAGAGTTTAGAATCACAATATTCATCTTTTGTAAAATTTTCATATTTTTATCTTCAATATTTTAATTCTAAAAATTCTTACATTGCCAATTCCAAATTTATTAGCTTTCTGTATCTGAATTTTTAAAGGCTATAATTTAAGTTTTAATTTTTGATATTTTTACCACAGGTAGATAAAGATCTTAGGTCAGCAAGTTAACAATCTTGGCTATAGATCTTCTTTGGAGATTTCTACGAAATTATGACAACATTCAGGATAAGAAATCTTATCTTGTGTTATCTTGCATTTTCTTTTTATTTTTATTGCAAGAATTATCTCAAACACCATGATTAGGGTTCTGTACAATTCCAAGATTAAAATAAAATTTTTATTGATTTTGTTTTTTTACCTTTTTATTTTTACCATTTTACCATATCTCTTAAATGAATTTCTTAAATAAGTAAGAAGCCAAAGGATATATAATAATTCAAGAAAAACCAAAAAATACATAAATAAATCATGCAAGAGTTTTGGAATATTCATTTTTATTTTATTAATTTTTTGGTTGTTACAAATCTACCCCGCTTACAAAAATCTCGTGCTCGAGATTTGTCGAGGTTAAAAGAAATTAGGAAATTCCATCCGTAGATGATCTTCACATTCCCACGTGGCTTCATCCTCTGTATGATTACTCCATTGGACCTTCAACATCTTGTGGGTCTTATTTCTAGTGTGCATTTCTGCTTCTTCCACAATACGGATTGGATGTTCACGATAAGATAGATCAGACTGAAGGTCGATACTTTCTAGATTGGTGAGTTTAGTGGGGACACGGAGACATTTCTTGAGTTGAGATACATGAAAGATGTTGTGAACTTTAGATAGCTGAGATGGTAATTCCAACTTATATGCCATTTCACCCATCTTTTCAAGAATGTGATATGGTCCTATGTATCGTGGGGCTAGTTTCCACGAATTTGTAATCGACGAACTCCACGGAGGGGTGATACCTTTAAATAGACATAATCACCAACTTTAAAACTGAGTTCACGTCAACGAGCGTCGGCATAACTCTTTTGATGAGATTGAGCTTCTTTTAGTTGGCCCCTGATCATATCTACTTGTTCCTGGGCCTCATGGATGAGATCTTGGCTGAAGAATTTTCTTTCTCCAACTTCAGACCAGAAAAGAGGGGTTCTGCACTTTCTCCCATAAAGTGCTTCAAAAGGAGACATTTGGAGACTGGATCAAAAATTGTTGTTATAAGAAAATTCAGCGAATGCCAAACTTTTCTCCTAATTAGAGCCATATGATAACACATAGGCTCTCAACATATCTTCTAGGATTTGATTTGTCCTTTCGGTTTGACCGTCTGTCTAAGGGTGATAAGTTGTACTGAAGTTTAGCTTAGTCCCTAGAAGACCGTGTAAACTTTTATAGAAATGAGATGTAAACTGGAAACCTTGACCTGAGATAATAGTTTTTGGAACATCTTGCAAATGCACAATGTTGTTCAGATAGAATTCTGCAAGTTCATCTCCTCGGCTAGTGACTTTCATCTCCTCAAAGTGATGAAATCCATACTGATGTTATCCCATTTCCATTCAGGAACTTTCAATGGCTGAAGGAGTCTAGTAGGATATTGATGCTCGGCTTTGACACGTTGCATACATCATAGATTGCAACATATGCAGTGGTATCCTTTTTCATACTAGGCCACCAATATTCTTGTCAGAGATCTTGATACAGCTTTGTACTTCCAGGATGGATTTAGAGGGGTGACTCATGATCTACTTTGAGGATTAGATCTTTAAGCTCTTGATCATCAGGAACGTAGATTTGGTTTTTATGCATGCGGATTTCATCTGGAGTTTCATGGAATTCAGATTCAATTCCGTGCTTCAACTGTTCACGAATTTTGATAATGGCTTCATCCTTGAGTTGAGCAGCTTTAATTTGGGATTTTAAGGTTGGTTGCACCTCTAGTGTAGCCAAATAACCTTTTTGGACAATTCCCAATTAAGCTTTTGGAATTCTTTTATCAGATCGGATTGATTGGTATGATATGTGACAGTAAGACAATGAAATTTATGGCTAAGAGAGTCTACTATGACATTAGCTTTACCAGGATGGTATTGGATGTTATGGTCATAGTATTTGATTAACTCTAGCCACCTTCTTTGGCTTAGGTTTAAATCTGGCTGGGTAAAGAAGTATTTCAGACTTTTGTGATTGGTATAGATATTGCATCGATTACCGATTAGGTAATGACACCAAATTTTGAGTGCATGAACTACGACAGCTAACTCCAGATCATGGGTAGGATAATTGAGCTCATGAGGTCGTAGCTATCGAGAAGCATACGCCATGACTCTTCCGTCTTGCATCAACACGCATCCAAGTCGATGTCGCGACGCATCACAATAGACATCAAAGCTTTTATGGACGTCAGGTAACAAAAGCATTAGGGCTGTGGTTAACCTCTTCTTTAATTCTTGAAATCTTTCTTTGCATTCAAGTGTCCATTCAAACTTGTTTTCTTTCTTTAAGAGTTAGGTCAAGGGTCGGGCTATTTTGGAGAAATTTTTGATAAAGTGGCGATAATATCCCGCTAAACCGAGGAAGCTTCGGACTTTGAGGACAGATTGAGGGGATTCCCATTCTCAAATTTGGCATAAAGTTTACGCTCTCTAAGTTTCTTGAGCACCATACGCAATTGCTGCACATGCTCATCTTCGGTTTTGGAATAGTTAAGGATATCATCGATGAAAACCACTATGAACTTATCTAACTACTCCATAAAGACCATATTCATAAGGCACATGAAACTGGCGGGAGCATTAGTAAGTCTGAAAGACATTACAGTATACTCGTATAACTCGTAACGTGTGGTGAAAGCAATTTTCGGAATGTCTTTAGGTCTAATTTTCAATTGATAGTACCCATGTTTTAAATCAATCTTTGAAAAGATATGGGCACCAGTCAATTGATCAAACAGGTCATTGATTCAAGGAAGAGAGTATTTGTTTTTTATTGTGACTTCAGTCAAGGCACGATAGTCTATGCACATGTGTTTACCCCTGTCCTTTTTAGGGATAAAGAGTACTGGACTACCCCATGAAGAAGAGTTAGGTCAAATAAATCCTTTGCGTAGCTACTCACTGATTTGCTTCTTTAATTTGAGTAACTCATCCAGGGGCATACGGTATGGTCGCTTAGAAATGGGTGCTTTCCAGGGACAAGATTTATAACAAATTCTATGTCCCTATCTAGTGGGAGTCCTGGTAGTTCATTTAGAGAGACAACGGGATATTCAGAGACAATAGGTATTTGACTAAGCTCTTTTACTGTGGTTGAACAAAAAAAAGATTGTGGTTCTGAGGTACTTTGGATGGATGAGAAATGTACTGGGATTCCTTCAGAATTTTTGAGAGGAATGGATCAATTGGCACAATCTATATTCCATTTATACTTGAATAACCAATCCATACCAAGAATGACATCTAGACCAGATGTTTCTATTAGGATGAGGTCTGCATGAAATAGCACTCCATTTATTTCAATATAGACTTCATGATAGATTTCTGATGACTTCATAGTGGTTCCAGGGGAGTAAATAAGCATTTTGGTGGAGAGAAGGTCAGATTTAAGGTTGTTTTGTTTAGCAAACTTTTTAGAAATAAATGAATGCGATGCACCAGAATCAAACAATACCATCATCGATACTGAGTGAACAAGGAACATACCCAATACCACGTCCGGTGCGTTGTTGTCTTCCTCAATGGTTACATGATGCAGGCGATTGCTACTAGTGCCTCGAGTTGATGCTGGACTTGGCTTGGGTGCTTAAGGACCTCCAGATCCTTGTGGATGGCTTGGGGCTAGCAGAGAAGCACCCTGCATTGGCTGTTGACTGGAGACTTGATTCTTCTTAGGCCAATTATTGGCAAAATGCCCTTGTTCATTGCACTGATAACATGTAACATTTGCTACATTAGGTCGAACTCCAATAGGTCGTCCATCAGTAATACCAGGTGGATGAATAGGCAATTATTAAGGATGAGAAGCCTGAATTTGTTGCCTTTGTTGTGGAGGTGGTGTAGAAGGTCATGCATTGGTTGACTACCCAATACGTGGCCTAGAAGATCCAATGTTGGCATTCTTCTGCACAGCCCATTTCCTTTTTTCGGCTTTCCATCACTGCTCTTGTACTGTGCTCCGCAACAATAGCCTTATCCATGAGTGTTTGGAAATCAGAAAAGTCATGGATGGCATGAATATGCTTGATCTCATCAATCAAATTATCTTTGAAGCATTCAATCCGCCGGGCTTCAGAAGTAGCATAGCGAGCTAGATAATTGAAGCAACGAAGATATTCCATCACTATCAAGTTTCCTTGATGTAGATCAAGGAATTCTCACATTTTTAGATTAATCAAGCTGGATGGGATATGAGTTCTTCGAAAGGCTTCCTTGAAGGCTCCTCATGATATCTCTTGACCTTTAGGTTGGATTGCCTAGTAGTTTTCCACCAGAGAGCTACTGCACCTTGCAACTGATATGAAGCATAAAGGACCTTATCCTGATCATTGCACTGGGCAACGGTCAATTTGCTTTCAACTGATCTCATCTAGTCGCCAACATTGAGGGGATCTGTTGTAGTAGAGAGTCGGGGGTCGAGTTTTTAAAAACTATCCCAACTTAGACTGACGAGATGCTTCCATGTTCCCAGCCCTAGCGGTTGCTGCGCCATGGTTGGCTGTATTCTGGACTAATTATTGAAGTAGTAAGGTGTTCGTCTGTCAACCCTGCTCTATCATCGCCAAAACCAAGGCCATCGTAGGTGGTCCTAGCAATTGCTCCTTAGGTATAGATTCCTGTTGAGTTTGAGGAGGTGGTGGAGACTCCCGACAACTTGGTCATCATGATAATGATGCTCTAGTAGAATGGACGGGATTCGGTTGAGCAGGAGTGGTCAGAGCCACCCTTAGAGGTTGGCTTTCTGCCATCGTCTCACTTTCCATTAGTTTATTTAATGACCTAGTGGCAGGGCATCTGAAATAGAATTAAGATAAAATGGATAGGTAAGAATTAATTCAACTTGATTCTAAGTGTTGCTATTTATTTACGTCCCATCACCTTTTGGATATTTGCCACTCCTCAGTGGCATTTTTTGTACATGCCATCGAATTTCCAAATTGAGGAGTGGCAAATATCCAATTATTCCTATTATTTTATTTAAGGATCACAACATCATAAAGTTTTAACAGAAGTGTTAAACATTCACGAGTAGGAACCAACACACAAAAAGAACAAATTTTCAAACAAGGAAAACTTTATTTATAACACCATTTTTACAACCAAAATACTCATACTAACACGGAGTACATCTTTATTATATAAAGGTAAACTTGTAGGGTGTCTATCCTACGTTATTCATTAACTAATTGTTCCTATTCAGTGCCCGCCATAGTACTATCACGGCCCTCAGGAACATTGGGCTCGCCGAATGGACCAACAGTTTTATTGACTAACACGGTAGACGATATACGATAACTGCTAATGCATCTATAGGATCGATCCCTCTGCTAATGGGGCGAGAATGACTACCGATTACTGACATCCTTGATAGGCGAGTGCGTCCTGCAGGGCAGCTGAAGTAGTGATCGAAAACAGTAGCATCATGCTCCGCAGGAATGGTAATTAGGGAAGGACCACCATTATATTCCGTCATGGAGACTAGACCCATAGCCACATATGGAGCCAGAATATTCTCCAGGTAAGATACCCGCCGGTGAGCTTCTGTAAGCTCTGCCACTGCCTGGCGACGGTATTTGTCAAAGGCATATGAAAACTCCATAAAACCACAGAAAGTCCCATCACGGACTTGTGTGGGATCTGAATAGGTGGTTTCCCCAACTGGTGGACGTGTGGGGATGGCATGATCTGTCATTTCTAGCTCAGGTAATGCATGACGAAGCCGTACAACTGCTATATAGGTGTGAGACCCCGTTCTACTGAACAGGAACCTCCATGTGTATACAGTACTAGTCCCTGGATCAGTAGCTAGCACACACATGTTTACAACAATGATATCACAAGCGCAGGATATTTATAACCTGCACTGAATAATTATACGTAACAAATTTTTACAACACTTAGGAATAATAAAGTAGCAACAACACCGCAGCGAAAAACCAAAACCCAAAGGATTGCCCTACAACCCGCAGCATTAGATCGGGAAACACCTAGAAGAAAAAGTCGCCATCTAAACTCCCACGACAAGATCAAAATATGCGCTGTTCGGCAAGGCTGCTTCTTCATCTTCTGAGACAGCAGGTAAAGCAAGAATTGAGTACATTGGTACTCAGCAAGACTTGATAGCAAATGCAATTAAATAATCATGCAGGCTTAAACAAGGGATAGGCTCTAGTTATTTTTGCAGTTGCTAAAAACAGTAAAGCATAAACTAGTATTAGATTGCAATTCGCATTTAAAAACAATTGCGAAAGAATAAGTAATTTACAGAAAGTAAATACAGTTGCTCAACCAGTCTACCCGATCGATGACCATACATGTCGATCCTTTGGACATAAAACAGTTGCTAAAACTAGTTTCAAACCAAACTTCAGTTTTCGAAATTAACAAAGTCTAACATTGGAATGACTTCACCAAGTGCTCATGATCATGGCTGCTAATTAATTAGATTTTAAACTCGCAGAGTTGTACAGCTTTACCCACAAGGAATGATCCACCCTTTTTGCTAGGCCATTCGACACACTTCCTTTGGTGTGCGGCAAAGGCGATCATACATAGCCGTTACATTATCTAAACATGACTTTACACCAGCCCGGACGTTAACCTCGCCTGAAAACAGAGACACTCACCCAAGCCGTGGATCCACATTTATCACACCCAACACCACGCTCTGTCCATGGCAAGGCGTACACCGCTGCATTAGCAAGTAGACTGACCGAATACCCGTCCGTAGACCTGTCCGAATACTGTGCATAGCTCCGCCTACCAATGAGCAAAGCCATGTCTAAATAACTTAATAAGCTATGGCCGCCCCATACCGACCTCGTGGTTGTACGAAATTCTTGGATCAATAGCGCCCCATTGCTCGGTCCTTAAAGCGACGTGGGCGACACTTCACCCTACACTACGCAGTGCACTTTTTGCACGCCTCGCTATTGCCAATAGTCGCCCACATCCAAATCATAGTTTTAGTTGGAGTTTTAGTAAACTAATAGCAACCTTTTAAAATGGCAATTGGTTGAATAAACAGTTCGAAACTGAATCATTTTAGCGTTAAGCATGGCTAAGCAGATATTATATCTAACGGTTATAACCACAGTGACATTAGTTTATGTCTAACCCATACATATGGTTACAAGGTTCACATGTCATACTGATTAAAGGAAAACTATATTACACAGGGATAACTATTGTTCTACCCAATATAGCTGTTTTTACGGAGAATTACTCGTATGCATAATACAGTTACAAAAGCAACATATTGTAAGTGAATTATTGGGTTCAACATGATCAAGGATTTGCTTGCCTTGCTCAGCACTGTCAGGATCAAACTCAGGATCAGCTTCAGGATCTTCCTCCTCGACGGGCTCGTCAACGTCTACATGTCGCGCAATAAGGCAGAAAAGCAGCAATTAGCAACTAAAAGAGGCAAAAAGAAAGTAGATAGCCAAAACAAATAAAATTGAATACATAAAACAGAGTTGCTTAATTGAATTCATTATTTTTATTTTACGAATTCAAGATGCTAAAATAGATTAAACTATAATAATTTAATCATTTCTGGCCTAGACAGATTCTTATCCCTTGTTAATAGATTCAGATTCGAAGCAACGTTTTAATAAAGTTTTTAGTTATTGACAGTAGACTCAAAATGCTAGAATATATATATGAATCATCATATATATGTATACTAGCATAAGCGTGATTATGCATGCAAGAGCATACATGAATAACTAAAGTTTTCATCTAAGTTTTAATGCCTACACAGATTTAACTCCAACTGCATTTTCTAATTTCTGATCATATAACATTACTATTCTGCTAAATCCACTATTTACTTTAATCTTTATATGCATATATACATATATATATAACATGTTCATTTAAAGATTCATTATACTAATGGAGCAACTTAACTTGAACATCATTATTTTATATTTTTGAGCTATTGACAGCATCAGGGTTTCCTGAAAATTTACCTTTCTTCATTTTGCCCAAAATTCAAATTATTAATTCTTTAAAGCATAAAGCTCTTCTCAAGTATTTCATTTACTAAAATTCATACAGTAATTCTTCTAAAATATTTTTGCATATTCTAATTCTTCTAGATTTTACACAAATTTTAAAATTCATTTCACCTAAACTGGACTTCTAATTCAGAAGATATTCAATTTTGAATGAACTCGGGTACAAAAACTCACTAAAAATCAGAAACTTTCCTAAAACGGTAAATACGTTTTCCTCCCTAAATGGCGCTTTCCTTTTTTTGGCTAAGACCGGCTCAAACACTGACAAAGGGACCCCACTGGCAGTGACAGAGAACAGGGGATCCCGAACTCGGGCTCGCCGGCGGCGAACGACGGCCGGAACGCCGGAATGGGTGGCAGCTAGACCTTCAGCGCGGCAAGGGGAGTCTAGGGGTGGTACTCATTCCGCCGGACGGCCAAGCAATGGGTCGCCACGCGCGCCGCTTGGCCGCTATGGATTCCGCGAAAGCTCTACTCCGCTAACGATTGACTAAGGCGAGGATTCTTTGAGCATCGTGGAGGTATGGAGGTTCCATTTCACCGAGTGTCAGCGCCAAGAGTTAGCGGAGCGTTCAAGACACCTGCAGCGCGGAGGCGAGAAGATGACCGCGGAATCGATTTAACTGCAGATTTAATGAGTTCAAATTGAAATTTGATTAGGACATGAGGATGCACAGAGAAGCTTTGGGTGGGATTGATTCCGCGGATTACCTCTCGCTTCGCTTGATTGTGTTTTCCCTTTCCTGGCTCTCGGTGACAATGGCGAAGAAGAGGAAAGAACCGGAGCCCGCTCGTGAAGTTGGCGAAGGAAGGGAAATGTGCTAGTCGCGCACGCATTGGCTTTTGTTGGAGAGGAGTGAGCGACGCTTGTTGAGCCTTGGACGCTGCTGGCGATCGGCATTGTTTTGCCGGAAGGACAGGAGTTGGCGAGGACGCTAATGGCGAAGGCATGGGCTGTGGGACTCGTGGCTTGAGCCGTGCGACGCTGAGGAAGGGTGACGCAGGGGAACGACCGAGTGAAGAGCTGGTTCGATGAATCAGGCGCTGAACGACTTGGTGCTTCGGGAGTATTCGGCGTCTCCTGCTCCAGTGAGCCGAACGGAAGGTGAGGGAGAAGAAGAGTCTGACGGCTGGGTCCAGGGACCGCTTGTCAGTGGCTGAGAGCTTCTCCACTGTGCCAGCAAAACGGAATGGGAAAAATGCGGCCCACAAGTCAGTGACCAGCCGAAGAAACAGAGTGGTTGGCACCGTTTTCTCCCTCTCTCTCTGATTTTTGCTGGTGGTCAATGAAGGTAGAAAATGGTGAAAATTTTTGACCGTGTTCTCCAACAGCATTTACCCCTCTGGTAAAAATTTGGGATTAAGTTGAGGTACTGAAATTTTATAAAAATTCTTTCAATAGTGACTGTTTGATTTCCTAGCCTCTGTCTTCGAATTTTATTTGAATTCAAATGAATTCTATTATTTTTGAAATTTTGTTTTTCTATTGTATTTGGGCTTAAGATACTTGTGTAAAATTTTCAGCTCAATTACTCGAGCCAGTATTTAATTAAAATTCTGACATTAAATTTTCCATTTTGTCAAGTTTTCAGTTTTCTATTTTTAATAATTCTCAAACCCTTTTATTATTTTATTATATTTTTACTGAGTGTAGATATGGTAATGATATTTTCATAATAATTTTCTCAACTCCATTTGTTATTCCAGTATTTTGCACAAATTCTGACAATGCATGATTTGGAAATAATATTGGTTCTGCCATTTTTCTTTCCAAATTTCTTAATCATTAATTTCATTTTAAAAATTTGAATGGCTTATTTACATGCTCAAGATTTCATGATTAAATTTTCCAGATTTTTACTTTTTGCTTTATAGCCTTTTCTTGTTTTTTTTTCATTCTTTAATTCACTTTTATTGCAACTCAAAATGCAAAGGATGTCACAAACTCCAAATAAAATCAAAAGGCATTAAGATCAAGCTGAAAATATTCACATTCGAATTTAAATACCATGTTTTACTGTTCCTAAATTTCTGGGCTGTTACAATAGGCTACGTCATTCATTGCAATAGTAATAGAGATGACCCATAACCACAAAAATAGCTTTCTCCTTCATCGTAATATTGTCTAGCTAGAATATAAACTCAGGCACCAAAACTCTGATCCTCTAGCTTAGTGGTATTTGGTATACCACATAGCGAGGATTGTCTTTGAACCTGGCAAGCTCCAGTAGATTGGCAAGTATGCCCATCATGTCGCTACACTCTCTATTAGTGGATTCATAACAAGGCACGAATCCAACCATCTACACATTTAATAAGGAAATAGTATTCCAGATTAAATGGAACGTAGTAAAAGAAAATATTTAAGAGGAAAAGATTCTAGCAGAAATATGATAGAAAAGAATTAATATTAGAGATATATATTTAAATAGATAAAAAGCCCTAAATTCATTATTTTAGTTTTGGATTCCTAATTCAAATTTTAAGTTTTTAATTTATGCCTAGGCTACCTAGGGTTTCCTACAATTAGCATGGCTCTGATACCAACTTGTGAGGCCCTCATTTTTTATAATAAATATCAATAATGGGTACCATGTGCATACAATAAAAGTCCCATGATCAGTGGCTAGTATACACAATTACAAATTGATATCACAACCATACACAAACTTTATTACAACGGTAGAAGCGGAATTACATAATATACTTACAATACCAAAAGTAAAATACTGCAATGGAGACATAATCTTGTAGTATGCTTTTAACCCATTATCCCCACAGGCAACTGACAAGGTGAAAGACCATGTGAAGGTCTATCCATGCTTGTGATGAGTAATTGACTGGATTTGAACTTGTTTTGCTTTGGAATTGAGTTTGACATGAATTGGATTTTCAATTTGGAGCAATTTGATATTTGATTGCCTTTTTCGGTGCTACCAGTCATGGTAGAACAGTGCTACCGGCCGGGTAGTAGCACCAGATCTTCTAAGCGTTAATATTTTAATTTAGGATTTTGTGATGATTATTGCATATCTTTTGGATATTGCTTTGTGATGGGTTTTCCTTGTCTTTGATGGTTGCAAGACGACGGTGCTAGGTCCTGATGAGGTGGAGGATGATCAGGACTAGGCAAGGTGCATCAGAGGTCCAGACAGTCGAAGATCACTGGAAGATGAATGGAGACGGAGTCCGGGAAAGCCAAGAAGACAAGGAAAGCCTATGATGCTAGCTAGATGCCGCGTGGATCGATGAGGGTTGTTGGATCGCAATCTAGTTGATAGATTCGTGGGTCTAGGTAGCATGCTTTGAAAACCATGCAAGAAAACCCATTATGTGTGAGTGGATTAATCCTAGCCCTTTGATGAGTACTCTAGAGTTAAGGGACTCATCCAAGGGTGGTAGGTGGCCCAAGAATAGTATAAATAGAGGAGGAGGGGTAGCCTCCTCCTCTTGAAGGTTGTAGAGAGGTTTTTGTGCTTTTTTGAGCTTTGCCCACTTTGTTGTGAGACTTTATAAACCTCCCCTTCTTGAAATGCAAATCATTTTCATCCAGGCTTGAATTTACATTACACATTTACTTTATGTCTTAAAATCAGTATTTAAATTCCTGCAATTTACTTTCTCGCAATTTGGATTTGCCTCCCCTCCTTCTAAATGCTACTGATCTAGGATGTCTTGAGTGTGCTCATATGGTTTTACATCTCTCTTGCACCCTAGGATAGACTAGAGATTAAGTTTTCTACTAAGTTGCAACTCTGTTCAGAACTTGTTCTTCACGCAGTAGTCAGTGTTTGATTTTTAGAAAAATCATTTTTAAGTGATTCTTATTGCAAAAGGTGCAAAACTCCCATACCCATTTGTGGAAAAATTAGGGAGTCCGCTGGTTGCACCGTTTTGGTAACATGAGGAGAATACTGAGCCCTAAACTTTTTCCTCGAAGTTCCTCACAGTCTGTGGTGTTTGATTTTTTTTATTTTTCTACAAGACTTTTTAAGGTGGTCTTTGGTGGAGTGCTCCAAAACTCATTTTCTTATAGGAAGAATATTTCCAAAATTTTTAGAACACCAAAATTCCAGCAACCACTGCTCCAAGTGAGGACAATTTCTGGAAAATCTACTTTTAGTGACTTTTGTGATTTGGTTTAACCTCCTTTCTAAAAGCAAGGTTTGAATTGATTCCTTTTTATTCGAACACTTGACAACCAGGATTGTGATAAAAAATTCCACACATATTTCATGGTTCTCTTCCATGCAAGCTAGGGGTACACATAGTTGTCTAGTTGTTCAGGTTTTGGAGGGTTGGTGAATTTGAGGAGCACCGGTCTGAAGAAAAATCTCCAAAACAGTTTTATATTATGATCCTTCATAATTTATTTTGTGAGATTTTTTTGAGGTGTTAGTTGGAGTATTTTGTGGGGGAAAATTTTATTTTGCGACCATTCACCTCCCTTTATTCGCCATCTTGATCCTTTAATTGGTATCAGAGCCAGTTTTGCTCTTCCATACATCTTGACCGGTCTCAAGAGCTATGGCGATAGAAAAATATTCCACGAAGCCTCCTATTTTTTCTGGAATTGATTTTTCATTTTGAAAATCTCTAATGGAGTCGTACATCCCTACCCAGGGCTTCCTAATATGGCAGAAGATGAAGCTCTCGTATGAGGTTTCTGCCGATGAGCACGTCACGGCCATGAATATGGCTGACATTGAGGCAAATGCTAAGGCAAGGAACATTCTCATACAAGGCCTTAGCCATAGTGAGGATGATAGGATCTCACACCTATGATCCGCTGACGAGATTTGGGTGACTCTTGATGCTTACTATGAGGGCACCACTCAAATCAAGACCGTGAAGAAGGATCAGCATAAGCGTGAATACAACAAATTTGAACAACATGCTGGTGAGAGTCTTGATTAGTGCTTTGGTTGTTTTACGAAAATTTTGAGTGATCTCCGAGCAGTTGGTTGTACATACCCTGACTCGGATAATGCTCGACATTTCTTGACAGCACTTGACCCTCGAGTTTGGGAAATGAAAGTGACCACCATCAAGGACACTACCGACTTGTCAACCCTGACTCTTGACGGGCTCTATTCCCGACTGAAGACTCATGAGATCGACGTCATCTCTCGCAAGACGAAATCTCACTCGATGGCCTTGGTCACTGATCCCACTGGATCTTCCTTTGATTTCTCTGCCGAGTTCTCTCTCTTTGTCCTTTGCGAGCTAAGTGATGACCAACTGGATAAATTTTTAGAAACTGAGCTTGCTCTTTTAGCTTGCAAATTCTCTCATGTATACAAAAGGGTGAGAGAGAGGAAGAGAGGTGGCATGATCACCTGCTTCGAATGTGGTGGCCCCAACCACATTCAAGTGAATTGTCCCAAGGTGGAGAAGGGCAAGAACGACTCTGGCGGTTTGGGAAAGAACGACTACAGCGACAAGAATCACAACAAGAAGCCTCTAACTTGCGAGCCATTGTGTGAGAAGAAGTACTGTAACTTCTCGAAGAACAAGAAGCTCTTCTACCGCATCCTCACCGCCCTCAACGACATCAATCTCTCCAACACGAAGACATGGAGCGACGAAGGCGTGGATGATCCGCAAGAGAAGAAAAGCGATGATGAGTTCAGTGCTTCACGGCAGATGCCACGGCATTAGTGACTCTGAGCTCTACAGTGACTCGGACAAGGTACCCTCCTATGACCAACTCAATGAAGTTTTTTGCAAACTAAGAAAAGTTCATGCTTGAGAAAGAAGTAGGTACCTTGACTCGAGAGTTAGCTTCTCTTAGATCTTCTCCTTCCCGAGTCACTGATGACTATTTTCTGCTCATGTCAAGGCTGTAAGAAACTAAAACTTTACAATGAATCCCTAAATGTCAAGTGTACTATACTTGCTAACGACTTACTAGATAAGTCACAAGAAAGTTGCTTGCGATGTTCTGTGAGTGAGGGAGACTTGGATAAAATCCAAGTTAAACTTAGGAAGAAACTAGAAGAGTAAGCCCATAGGATTAGAGATACTCTTGCATTTCTTGTGAGGCCCACAAAATTGAGGTAGCCATGCAAAGGGAGAAAAATGCATGTGCTGGTAGATCTTCTCCTTCTGGTTCTTCTTCTTCCTCTTATCCCTGTTCTTCATATGCCTCTCTCTTTCGAGACTGTGAGTATCTCATGAGCACTCTTGAGAAGTTTGTAGGAGGCAAGAAGAAGCTCAATCTCATTCTACACCAACCAAGATTAGCAAATTTAATTAGGGTCTAGGATTTGACTACTTGGAGCACGCTAGGACTCATCCTCCTACCATTGTGCGTGGCTCCAAGAGTGGTGAGGTCATGGTAGCTCCCAGGGTGAGTATCACTATGTTTAGGTCTGCTGGGGTTGTCCATAGGACTTTTGACTAGAAGGTTGCTATTCCTGCTACTTTTGCCTCTAGCAAGGCGAAGTACTCATATACCTTCTATTAGAAGGATGGTCACCTAATAGATTTTTGCTTTAGGCATGCTAAGATCATAAGGCGTGAGCATGTTGCTACTCTTAGAGGTATTCAGGGTTATCCCTAGACTCTAGGTGCTCCTAAGGCACACACTGCTACTAGACAGGTTAGAAAGTTGCCTGTTTTTAGGTAGCATCCAAGACTTGGTTTTCATGCTGTTCATTCAAGTTTTAGTCCTGAAACTACTCGTTGTAAGTCTACTTACTGTCCTCTTGATATTACTCATTTTTCCCATCGAGGTAGATATCAGCGGCGTGAGGTGTTTTATGGTAGGAGGTTCAAGCGGCGTCATTGGGATGGTCCGGTCTTTGCACCACGGCGGGCCAATCCAGTTTCAGCCTGTAGATCTTCTACTGGAATTGCTTCTGGTTGTGTGAGAGTGGAGCATCATGTAGATACCAGAGTCCAGTTTTCTTCCTTTGTGGCTGGCACCTCTAGAATCATGTGGTTCAGTATTGGGTTCCTAGATCTTCTCTTCATCCCAGTACTGAGTCATCTTTTTCTCGTGTGCATTGACCAGGTTCGTCAAATGGGGAAGGGAGATGTTTGGATTGTTGACTCTGGTTGTTCTCGCCATATGACCGGAGATTCTCGTTGGTTCTCTTCCCTAGTCTGAAACTCCGGTGATGAGTTGATCACTTTTGGGGATGCTTTTTCAGGTAGAGTCATTGCTAAAGGTTCTGTTTGCATTAATGAGAATTTTATTCTTAAGAATGTTGCCTTAGTAAGTAAGCAGCAATATAACTCACTCTCTATTTCTCATCTTATCGATGACTCTTTCGAGGTAAACTTCAAGAGTAATGCCTGTATAATCCTTGATTCATTAGGATGGTTAGTTTGCGGGATTTCTAGATTTGGGATAATCTTTCGTGCTAATTTTTCTATTTCTTCTGAAGACTCTCCGTTCTTTGATTGCTTTTGAGTCCCGTGATCTCTCCTTTTGGAATAGGAGACTTGGTCACATTGGCTTTAATCATTTGATCAAAGTTAGTAGCCATGAGCTCATTTGTGGTCTGCCCAAACTCAAGATGGTCAAAGACTTAGTTTGCTCTCCCTGCCGATATGGCAAGATGGTTACTGTTTCTCATCCTCCAATCACCGTAGTGACGACTGATGCACTAAGACAGCTCTTACATATGGACACTATTGGTCTAGCTAGAGTGTAGTCAGCAGGAGGGAAGTGGTATATCCTTGTCATTGTTGTTGATTTTTCAAGGTAATTTTGGGTATTTTTCATGGCTTCGAAGGATGAGACTTTTTCTCACTTCAAGGTTTGGTCATTAGGTTGGCTTTTGAGCTCTTAGGTGCATTACGAGCTATACGCAGTGATAATGGCACAGAATTCAAGAATTACTACTTTGAGAGGTTCTGTGTGGAGTTTGGTTTAAAGCATCAGTTCTCTTCTTCGTACGCCCCTCATCAAAATGGCGTCGTAGTGGAAAGGAAGAATAGGACCCTGGTTGAGATGACCAGGACATGGTAGACCAGTACAGTACTCCCGGAAGTTTTGGGCTGAGGCTATAGCTACTGCTTGTCATGTTTCTAATCGTGTTTTCTTGAGAGCATATTTGCATCACACTTCTTATGAGTTGAGGTATTGGCGAAAGCCCAATGTTTCTCACTTTCTCATATTTGGTTGCAAATGTTTTATCATGAAGTTTGCAAACCTAGATAAGTTTGAGTCTCATTCTTCTGATGATATTTTTTTGAGTAACTCAATTTCTTCTCGTAGCTATAAGGTCTGAAGTTGTGATGCGAATAGGATCATAGAGAATTGTGATGTGACCTTTGATGAGGTTAGCTTAGGAGCTAGACCTGATATTCCAGACTCTTCTTATCCCTCTGATACCATCTTTGTAGAGGATGAGGATGATGGAGATGATGGTATTCCACCTAATCCAGTCCCCTCTGCACCTGAGGTGCCTCCTATTTCCATTTCTACACCTCAGGGAGAACAGTCCTTGCCTTCCGACTCTCCTTCAGCGAGTGGCTCTATTCCTACCTCTTCTGCTCAAGAGGTAGAGACCACTTCTATTTCTGGTCCTCCTCATCATATTTAGAAAATCCATCCACCAGATTAGATCATTGGTGATCTATTTGAGCGAATCACTCACTCAAAATCAGGTTTGTCCAGTTTCTACCTTCACTCAGCCTTTGTTGCCACTTTTTAGCCGAAGGATGTCTCTCATGCATTATCAATGAATCATGGATTAATGCTATGCATGAGGAACTTGAAAACTTTGAGAGGAATAGGTATAGTAGCTTGTTGAACCCTCATCTGGTCATAATGTCATTGGGACCAAGTGGGCGTTCAAAAAAAAGCAGAGTGAGGATGAGGTTATCATAAGGAACAAGGCTAGGCTAGTTGCACAGGGCTTCACTCAGATTGAGGGTCTTGACTTTGAGGAGACCTTTGCCCCTATAGATAGACTAGAGGCAATCCGGATCATGCTTGCATTCTCTGCATCCCAGGGCTTCAAGCTCTATCAAATGGATGTCAAGGGCGCATTCTTAAATGGCTTTATTGAGGAAGAGATTTTTGTCAAGCAACCTCTAGGATTTGAGAACCCTAAATGCCCAAACAATGTCTATAAGCTTTTCAAAGCTTTGTATGGACTTAAGCAGGCCCCTAGAGTATGGGATGAGAGACTTAAGTCATATCTTCTCAGTCATGGTTTTAAAATGGGTATAGTAGACAAGACTCTGATCATTAGATGCCAGGATTCTCATTTCCTTCTCGTCCAGATTTATATGGAAGATATTATCTTTGGTGGCTTTTCTCATTCTCTCGTGTCTCAGTTTTCTAATATGATGAGTACGAAGTTTGCGATGAGTATGATGGGCGAGTTGAGCTACTTTTTTGGCTTCCAAATCAAGCAGACTCAGGAGAGTACTTTCCTGTACTAAGGTAAGTACACTTGGGACCTCCTGAGATGATTTGATATGTCTGATGGAAAGCCTGTGATGACTCCTATGGCCACCACTACTGTCCTCTTGCACAATGAGGATGGTGAGCCTGTTGATCAGAAAGAGTTTCGGAGCATGATTGGCTCCCTCTTGTATCTCGATGCCTCATGACCAGACATACACTTTGCTGTGTGTATGTGCGCTCATTTTCAGGCTTCTCCTCATGCCTCTCATCGCTAGGCGGTGAAGCGCATCTTCAGTTACAGTCGAGCTACCATTAATTATGGTATTTGGTACACTTCTTCCTCTTGTCTATCCCTTAGAGCCTTTTCCAATATTGACTTTACTGGATGTAGGATAGATAGAAAAAAACACTTTTGGCACTTGTCAATTCATTGGCACTTCTCTTGTTTCTTGGTCATTTAGGAAGCAGTCCGGAGTTGCACAGTTTACCGCTGAAGCCGAGTATGTTACTGCAGCTAGTTGCTATAGCCAGGTGCTCTAGATGAGATCGATCTTGTGGGACTTTGGGTTAGAGATAGAGAGTGTTCCACTTTTCTGTGATAACACTTTAGCTATCTGCATTGCTAAGAACCCAGTTTAACACTCCAGGACCAAGCATATTGTTGTTAGATATCGCTTTCTTAGAGACCATATGAAGAAAGAAGATATAGTGTTTCAGTTTGTGGAGAGTGACTACCAGTTGGCTGATATCTTTAGCAACCCTTTGGATAGCTCTATGTTTGTTGCCTTGAGGAGTGAGCTTAGAGTTGTGTGCTCTTACGACCTATTATGAGGGGTAGCTGGTTTGTATATTATGTATTTGTAACATCCCAAAAATTAAAATAAAGTAAGAAATTAAATTTAAGAATTAAATTATATTTATTGATGCTTTTTCTGAATTTCTTGAATTTTTCTGGATTTTTCTGGATTTTTGCTTCATTGGAAAAATGTTATAAGTAATGGGTAAATAACAAAAATAAAATATTAAGTCAATAAAATGTATAAATTCTGGATAATCTCAAGAATTCACTAGAACCTCAACTCTAAATTTTAAAATATCATATCCAACATTTATGCATGAAAGAAAAGCCCATTTATTGAACCATGACTAGCAATAGTAAACTTGTCGAATTTAATAAACATAATCATATCTTATCTCAAGATAAAAATTTTATATTATCTTGAGGAGAAATAAATAAATCTACAGTAAAATTTTCATAAATTAATAAATTATTTTCTGATATTTAAAAATTCAAAAATAGAGAGATTAAAAATCTAGCAATCAATGTTAGAATTTTAATAAATTAAATACAATGAATATCAATTTTTTAATTTTAATTAACACTCATAGAATCAAGTAGAAGTCTTATAAAAAGTATCAAAAAGTTTTGAGAGTATTTAAATTCTCTGAGAAATTAAAAACGGAAAATTGAAAACTGTGCAGGGAGTTTTGCCAGAATTGTTATAAATTATGTGACTAAAATTTTTGCCTGAAATTTATATAGTGTGAAGAATACTCCTCACTCATCACACAAAATTTTTTTAAAAAATTGCTGATGTGATAGGTAACCGATGTAATAAACACTATCCTGATCAAGCTACTATCAGCCTCAAATTTTGTTGCGCTACCCCTTTTCTTCTCACTTCCAGGTGGGTCCCAATCCCTGATTAGGCCCACTCGGTAGCCACCTCTCCCTATAGTCTTCCTCCTCTAGCTCTTGTGCCCCCGAGCTAATTCGCAGCCTGAGTAACTGCCGTTCCTATAGCTTGCGTCATTCCTTTGCTCTGGCGTCGCCCGGCCAATTCTAACCTGCCATGCCTCCGCCACACGGTGCCCTCCGTCATGTTTCCCGCTACCCGACCTTACCCTCTCCCATGCAGCACCGAGTTCATCTAGGCAAGCTCGCACCTGAGGCCGGGCATATCTTCGTTCCCTCGTCTATAAAATACGCCCAGTGATCACTAGAGGCTGCGCGCTCACTTCCCCTTTATCTCTTCCTCCCTGCTCCAATGCCAAAGCACTTCAATTTTGTTGCATCCACCATTATCGAAAGCTCCAAACTATCAGCCAAACACAAAATCCGGACAAATCATCCAACCAAATCCAAATTTCTTCAAGCCATAGCATCAGTAGCTCATAAGAATAAAAAGCCCCCAAGAAAATTTGAGAACCTTCATTCGGAACCCCGCTGTCACCGTGAGTCTTCTTCCTCGCAGCCGGTCATTGGTGGCAGAGCTCCTCTGTCTATCTCCACTTCTACTAACCACCAAAATGGACTCCCTGTGACCCCTAGAAGCTTAATTTGTTACCCATTCGAGCTCCTGTGCTGCAGTTCTTGCTCTCGGCCAGCCTGCCATTAGTGCCGCTGCTTAAGCTCACTGGCAGCTCTCCTCAGGCTATCTTTGATCAAATCGGTTCCACCTCCGGATGCGCCTTGCTGAGCTCATTCTTTCTGTACCCTTGCCTTCGCCGGAGCATCACCGGATCATCGTAGCCGAAGCGCCCTAGCCAAGCCTCTGCTCTGGAGCCTCTACTCAGCGGGTCCCACTAGTCAGTGATGTAAAAGAACTCCAGTTCAAAGGGTAAAGGTGCTTCCTCTATTCCAAAAATGTATTTTCATTTTTAAGTCCAATTTTTAAATCCGAAGCTATTCAAATTGCCTTAACATTTGATTCAAAACTCCAAATCAAACAAAACAAATTTATAAAATCATTTAAAATCAGGATTAATTAGAATATACAAAAATATTTAATTTTTGAACTACGGAAGAATTTTAGAAATTAAAATATTTTAATAACCCAATTATGGTCTTAAAATAAAATCTATGCACAAAAAGCCATAAAGTAATAAAATAAATTTTTATATGATGATAAGACTAGTATGAATTCAAATCCACAAAAACATTTAATTTTTGAGTCACAAAATAATTATTAAAATTAAAAATGAGATAAACACACTATTATGGACACTATTGCACATTAAAAAATATAAGTCCTAAAATCATAAAATAAATTTTTATGTTCTTATGAAATCATTAGAAGCTTGAATATGGAAAAATATTTAATTTTTGAACTATGTTTGAATTACTTGCTTTGCAAATATAGAAACACCTAATATGGTTGTTGATAAAAATGAGTATAAAATAACTCATAAAATAATAAAATATTTGTATAAAGTTCATGGAATCAGTAAAAGATTCATTTATGTGAAAATATTTAGAATAAGACTTAATTTGTATTCTTCTAATAAAAGAAAATGTGAATCACAACAATGAATAAATAGATAATCTATGGCGGTTAAAATCAAAATAATGCAAAACCAACTTTAAAACACATCTAAGATTTTACCCTATTAATTCCAGAAAAATGAGTGAAAGATCATACATAGTGTAGTCACAAACTAAAAATGAAAGCCGACTTTTATAATGTTATTTTGTGATCATTTATACTATGTCAATAGCAAATAAAATAACTCGTCTAGATGCTAAAATTTATAAAGCTAGTTTAGAAACATTCTACAATGATCATACTACCATATTCTAAAGAAAGAATTTCAATTCATCATACTTTGCATATTAATCTTGTCAGCAAATTAACCACAAGCGTTAAGATTTCTGGAATCCGTAATATAAATAAACGAACTTTAATTACAAATGAGAAATCAATGATTATACTATTTGTATCACCTGAACCTTCTCAAAGGCCATGAAAATGAGACCAGTAGCCTAAATCAACAAACTAACTTGCGCAAAACTAATTCTATACGAAATCAATCAAAGATAAAGTATTATACCTTCATAATTTGTTATGATCGCTTATGCCTTTTCGGCAACCTGCAAAACATCTCGTCTAAATATGAATTTTGTGAAGAAAAACCTAGAAATGATCTTTAGGATATGATCTACTATAATCTAGAAAAATATTCTTATTTTAACTTACTTTGCATCTGAATCCTGTAAGTGCAAAACCCTTAAGTGATAAGATCACTAGAAACACATAATATGTGTGGTTAAGTTTATGAAACCTATAACAAAATGTTTATTTCTATTAATCCAAATAATTTTTGCATCCTGAATTTGATATTATAAATAAAATAATGCATAATTTTAGCTTCTTGTATTCGTAAGATAAGAATAAATAGTACATAAAAGAAACCTTGCATCGCTCAAGCTGTTAACAATAGGAGTGTGTACACTTAATTGACTAAAACAAAGAAATGTGAAATCATTCAACCCAAACCTAAAACACACCAGCCTTCTATAGCAAGTCTTTATTTAATTTACTATCTATTTTACTTTTGCCTTTATTAAAATTTGTTATTTGCTATATTTCCGTTGAACAACGTATAGAACTCAACGTCATTAACTTCATCGTCGACAACGCCGGTTGCAGCTAGACAAACTTTCAGTTCCTGACTTATTCACCATCATTGCCCATGCAATGACCTATTCACTATCATTGCCCGGCGATCTTACACTTCTTGTCTTTATGCTTATTCTTTTGTTTGTAGCGGGGTACACCACAAACTAGACAAACGTTCAGTTCCAGATGCCCATTACGGTACATGATGCAATCATTCAGACATGCATGTATCCTTTGTATTTTCCATTCCCATTGGACATAGTAGCTTCTTCGCTTTATAAATTCTTGTTAGCAACTCGTTTCCCTCTAGAGCAAATATGATAGAACAACTAAAAGTGCATTAAAACTTGTATCCATCCAATGTTGTTTTGCCTTTTGTTCGAACAATGTAAGAACCGAACCCAACTTGTTGTATTCAGCTTTGCAACCTAAGAACAATGGTTTGGCATCGTATTCCATCAAGCTTTTAAACCTGTCAAATGCTCTTTCAGTATAATTTCCCTCCACATCCTGTAACATTTGCTCTAAATTATCCTCCTCAAACATATCATGCTGCAACTTGTCATCGGGTTCCACCAGGTCTTTGTTGCATACCGGGTGAGTACTACATGTCTCCTTGTGATGGATCCAACACGTGTAATTCCTCACGAAGCCATGTCGAATCAGGTGGTCTTCAATTTGAACTGAGTTTTTAAATCTTCTGAGATTGGTGCAATCAATGCAATGACAATATATGATATTTATACCCCTCTTTACCATATCTTGTTTAATTTTTATGAACTCCTTAACATCCCTTTGAAATCCAGCACTTACACGGCTTTTCTGATACATTCAATCTTCATTGTCCATCTGCAATTATACTACGCACAATAAATTAAGGAAAAAATGGAGCAACACCGAGCTAGCTATTTTGAATATTGAGACTTCATTTTATTACCTTTGTAAAAATGAGGCTAGGTTCCAAGATATATAATTTTACCCCAATACCTTCTTTCCCTAGTTAAGAGCTTCCAATTCCCTAGTTAGGAGGCATACATTTAAAATATCAATAATGATATCGAATTACCTATTTAATACAGTAGCCTGCAAATCGTATGACTTCGATTAAACAAAATAAAGGTACCAATGATGACTCCTAATATCTAATTAGGTTAGGTCCTAATCCCATTCGAGGAAATTAATGTGGCTCAGGTAAGTTCCTAAACTGTTGTACAACTCCAGAGAAAATTTCGGCAGCATCTCCCCATTGTTCTCCAGATACATGTCTCGACAACAGGTCAAGAGGGGTGTGTATCTAGAGAACACAAGGGAGATGTTGTCGAAACCTTCTCTGGAGTTGTACAAAATAGCTCATGCACTTGCCCGAACCACATTTTCTTGAACTATCCAATAAAACGTGGACAATTCGAGAGTGCTTACTTATAAATATGCCATTTCAGTATATTTATAAACAAGCACTCTCAAACGGGAGACGTAAGTTACGCAGCCTAAACTCTAACATTCATCATATGACAACAACAATAATTCCAGATTAACACGAGAGCACTACAAAGATAATTAAATGGATGTGTCCTTATCAAATAAAGGTTGTGAAATTTGATGGGATACACACAATTCCAATACAACAAAAACTTTCTTTACGACATATCGGAATTATCTAGTGCAAAATTGAAGGGGTTTGAAGGAATGCTTACATTTTGAAGAAAACCACAAATAAGAGAAAAAAGGAAAATCTCATCAAGTTAGGGATTAAAATTTGCCCTCTTAACACATCCAACCTTGAGGATTTCAATATTTCTCATCCAAGTATTGCTTCCAACCAGAATATGTTTTTTTTTGTGGTAGCGGTTTTCTTAGTCTCTAGAACAACAACAGAGGAGAGTTTAGCCCGAGGTTATAAATAACCTAGCGAGGCACATCATAATCGATTCTCAGGTTAGAAGCAATTGTGATGAAGCACTAGGCACATCACAATCAGTTCTTTTATAGTAATATACGTGGCACATCTCAATCGATTATAATGTTAGAACCATTTGTGATGTGCCCATTGCTAAATCATAATCGCTTCTAACCTGAGAACTGATTATAATTATTATTAACACCTTTACCTAAGTCATCTATCACAATTAATTTTTCCAAAAAACTTAAGAAACAACCCAGATGAAGCAATAGTAATGTACCATTCTATAGTAGTAGATCCACACTTCCATTTTACTCCTTGACGCATTTATTACTGCAAAAATATGAATTTTGTATCTGTGACGCATTTACTATAAAAAAAATTTGGATTCTAGCAAAGCTCTTGTTGGCCCTGGTTTTGTTGTACATCAATGCAGCTGTCGAACCTTTTGAATATATGGAAAAGGCTTCTCCGGTCCCATTGACTCATTGTACCATGCCTGATTTGTTCGTGTATTAGTTTATGCTTTTTGTAAGCACCAGCATATCAGGTAATTTTATTGCACTTTTCTCTTTCAAAGTTACTTATATGATGTGCTATTTCTTCCTTATGTAGCATTTCATGGATAAGTGTTTCTTCCTCAAATGCAACCAGATTGAACTCTGTGCTCATCAGGGGTGCGCATATTTTAGCTGTGTTCTTTCCTTTGTTCACAAACATGTCAGTGATGACCACACTGGAGTTTGTCGGGCAGGAGTGCAGGACGTTAGAACAAAGGAAATGTTTTCGTTGGGAAAGGATGGATACCGTAACCGTATTGTTTGCACCAGTTTTTGGAAACTACGAGAGGAATCAGCAGAAAACGTGAGTTTGAATACAACACGGAGCGCCTCAAAAGATTTGGATAATGTACGGATAATATTTGGAAACAGAGTCCAAACAGGAAACTATGAAGCCGATTTGGATTGCATCATCGTGTTGGATCGGGACTCGGATCGGCTAGCGGGTATATAAGGCGTGCTAGGGTTGCTTGGAAGACGGCGCACAACCAAAACACATCTGCTATTTTTCTTAGTTTTTAGTCCTTTTAGCACTGTAATCTTTCCTCTGTAAGTCGACATTGATCAAATAAAGTTGTGAATCGCCGATTGTTTGGTCACCATCGATTTCTTCAGGTTTGATTTATTCTATCTTGTTGCGCATCGCCTTTTCAGAATTGATCTACCTTTTACCCCCGGATTAGTCTTAATCGACTAATCTATCTACCCTTCTAATCGGCTTTCTGGCTGATTCACGATTTCAGCCGATTCACCCCGAGGATCGGCTTGATTGCATCTCACGGCTTCGTTCCTTATCGATTGCAGGGTCAAATCGATTGGCACGCTCGCGCACATTGAACCCGGTGTTCGTCCGGTGTGTTGTAGGCCAGAAACCCTCTTCACGTTTTTGGCGTCAACACATTTTTGGCACGCCCGGTGGGACCCGATCGACAAGATGACTGCAGGTAAATCTGTCGCACCATCCGACGTAAACACCGAAGCCATAATCGTCCCCACTTTGGACGATTTAACTCCAGAGCAGCGCAAGGAGATCGAAGATCGGAAAGCTGCCTTGGAAGAATTGATGTTGGGTTGCTATCAAAAAACCCGACGGGGGGTCACGCAGAAGATGGCACTTCCAACACTGAATCCGCTTGGTGAAGCTGGCGTCACATCAACTCCGGTAAGCCGATACATGCCAGCTCAAGCTGAGTTATCTGCTATGATTGAACAGTCTGTGCATCATGCATTAATTAATCAATCATCGGCTTTGGTCACGACCTTGAAGCCGATGATAGAGAATAGCGTAAAAACGATCGCACAAGAGTTGGCTACATCTGGGGGATTGATGGACCCATTGCAGCCACTCCCAACGTATCCTGTATATTCTATGGCTCCAAACACCAATACGGTCAAAGCGTCGGCACCAGCACCCTCACTAATGCCGACCCAGCCCACCGTGTTGACTCCACCAAATCCCCGCCCGAGTCCAGTTACTCATATTCATGCATGTACTGACGCTGCAAAGTTGGATCCATCAGCGTCAGGGACTCACTATGTCCAGTCGGCTTCTCAGCCGGTTGAGTTGGATAGAAATTGTAAACCCCAAGGGCCATTCCAAGTTAGAAATCCGGCTCTATATAAAGCAGTTACATACACAGAACCGTTTGTTCCGTTACCTGAGGTTACGGCTGCCAGAGCCGATGGATATGAATCATGGCAACAACAGTATCCGTCGGCTAGAGCAAGCCGACCAGCCGAGTTTACACTCGGGGGGCAGGATACTACCCAAAATAATTGGCCAAACCCTAGTGTTCCATCGGCTAACAATATTAACTGGGCTGATCAAAATTTCCATGGTCTTGAGAGATCAATTTGGCCTACAGCCCAAAGGAAGGACAATCGGCTATAGAAAGCCGTACCCAGATTACATTGACCGCATGCCATATCCCCATAACTTTAGGATTCCCGATTTCACGAAATTTTCAGGGGAAGATTCAGTTACCACCCTAGAGCATGTTGGAAGATTTATCGCTCAGTGTGGTGAAGCGGCTCAGTCCGATGGGCTAAAGATTAGGCTTTTTACGTTGTCTTTATCAGGGACTGCCTTCACTTGGTTTACCAATCTGCCTCCAAATTCGGTCCATTTTTGGAACGATTTAGAAAGTCGATTTCATGAATACTTTTTCTCCGGTAGCTTAGAGTTGAGAATTTCAGACCTGAGCGCTGTCCGGCAAAAATTTGGTGAGTCGGCTTCGGATTACATTAGGAGATATAGAGAAGTACGAAATCGCTGCTTCAGTGTGGTATTGCCGGATAACCAACTAGCCGATTTAGCCTTTCAGGGGTTAATTCCCCCACTTAAAGAAAAACTTACTGGACAGGAGTTCACTGATTTAAGTCACCTGCTTCATCGTGTGTCGGCACAGGAAAGCCGATATCTGAGTAAAGAATTCAAGGATAAAACTAGATTAAATGGCAATGGGAAAGATAAAGCTAAAATAAACATGGTTGAATATAGTTCAAGTGAAACTTCTGAAGATGAAGCAGACGTGAATATAGCCGAATGGATAAAAGGTCCTAAAAAACCACTTGTCTGTTCATGGCTCAAACCGACTAGGAGCAAGTCGGAGGTTAAATACGCTTTCGATGTGTCCAAGTGTGACCGCATATTCGACATATTGCTACAAGAGAAGCTGATACGACTTCCTGAGGGACATACCATACCGTCGGCCGATGAGATCAAAAGACGACGATATTGTAAGTGGCATCATTCTTTTTCTCATAATACAAATGATTGCAACATTTTTCGGCAGCAAATACAGGCAGCTATTGAAGACGGTCGGCTCAAGTTTGCAGAAGAGCCGGCCATGGAAGTCGATGTCAATCCTTTCCCAATTAACATGGTCCAGTGCTCCAGCAAAGGGAAGCAGATTGTCGACGAAAATCCCAGAGTGACGCGGCAAGTCGACATAGAGTCAAGCTCACAAGGAGAGACACTGAAGATAACGATCGGCTCACTTCAAATTGAAGCCGATCGAGACGAAAAAATTCTAGGACTGTGAAGCCGAAAGGGGAGTTACAAGTCGGACGATGGTACAAAGCTGAAAGAACTCCACCGCGAAAACCAGCGTTCAAGCCCAAGCCAACCTTCTCGCAGTTACTTGAAAAATATGAAAGGATGAGCCATCGGCAGAAGCAGCAGATTCATCAACCAGGTGAATCGCATCGGCCAAACACTGTGTTTCGGCCTAATAATTGGTATCGGCCAGACAACGCAGAAAGAGCTCACCAGAGATGTCCTTTTTGGCAATTCTGTTTGGAAAGGGGTATGGCACTGCCATCTGCAAAAACATGCCCCATGGAACATTACCCACAAAAGGATTGGCCGAAACGATTGGTAAAAGAACGCCTGTTTAGGCCAATGCCGGATCAAAACGAGCCAGGGCATAGAAGGCCGATAAAAGAAAGACTGGGCACACCAGACCAAGGCAAGGAAAAGGAATCAACAGAGAACTTGGTCGATAAAATCCGCAAGCCATTGGAGCCTAAACCCAGGTGGTGTCCGACTGGACTTAGCCGATCACAACGCAGACGGCTTCAACGCCAGAGAACACAGGAGGTGAGAGAGGCCGAAGAAGAGAAACAGAGAGACCAAGCGTTTAATGAGTTGCGGCCAGTGAAACTTGTTACAAAGGAGTGGAGGAAGAAACAACAAGCCGACGATGAATCAGATTCTTAAGATGATTTGCTGTCACCAATGATTCGAGATGACACACCTCCCATGGATATCAACATGATATTCACCCTACCAGCCGAGTTCAGAATTAAAACTGAATCGGCTAAAGACACATTTGCTCAATTATGCTTGGGCGCGCAAGATGCTGTATTCGAAAAGCCGCAAGATCCCCATCGGCATCTCAAGCCATTGTACTTAAAAGGCTACATCAATGGAAAGCCGATTTCCAGGATGCTCGTTGATGGAGGGGCTACTGTAAACTTGATGCCACTCACCACCTGCAGGAAACTAGGAAAAACCGATGAAGACCTGATAAAGACGAATATGGTACTTAATGATTTCACAGGAGACCCCACTGAGGCAAAGGGAGTAATGGTTACGAAATTAACTGTTGGTAGCAAAACCTTGCCGAATCGCGTTTTTGTGATTGAAGCAAAGGAAACTATAGTGTGCTCCTTGGACGCGATTGATACATGCCAATTGCTGCATACCATCGACCATGCATCACCGCTAGTTCGAAGGAACGGAGATGAAGTTGAGGTCGTTTCAGCCGACACATCGGCCCATATTGCTATGGCTAGTTCCGATGCGAATTGGCCACATGAAGAAGCGGAGTGCATATCAGGTAAAGCTCTAGACGATTGTGATTTCATATGCATTGGGAAGTCAGGTTTGATGCCGATCAGCGTGAAGCCAGGCACGTTTGATCGGGCAAATGAAATTCTAAGGAGATGGGGTCAGAAATGATCCAAGCGTTACAGGACAGGGCAAGAAGCTATCGGCACAGGATAAACTCCTGCGAAGCCATTGAAGATTTCCAGAGCGAGAAATTGGGGCAAGGTTTCACTTCTGCCGATATGCTTGAAGAAGTGATATAGGAGAAGGTGACAGAAAAGGCCAACTTTTGTAAGTGCAAACTTAGGTCCAGAATACAAAAATAAGTTGGTCAAAATACTTAGAGAATACAGGATTGTTTCTTTGGGAATACTATGAGATGCACAGGTTAAGCCGACTTAGTAGAACATCGGCTACCTATCAAGCAGGTATCGGCCATATAAACAACCTCCGCGGCGTTGTAATCCGTAACTATACTGAGGTGATAAAAGAAGAAATTGAGAGATTGTTGGAAGCCAAGTTCATAAGGCCTTGCGATGACGCCAATGGGTGTCCAATATTGTTTCATCATGAAAAAGAATGGTAAACTCGGTGTGTGTAGACTTTAGAGATTTGAATAAAGCCACGCCAAAAGATGAGTATCCGATGCCTATAGCCGATATGCTTATCGATGCTGCATCGGGTAATAAGATCATCAGTTTCCTTGACGGGAATGCTGGGTATAACCAGATATTCATGGCGGAAGCCGATGTCCCTAAAACTGCCTTCAGATGCCCTGGTGCGATAGGGTTATACTGAATGGCGATGTGACATTCGCTTAAAAATGCAGGCGCCACCTATCAACGCGCCATGAATTTGATTTTTCATGACCTAATCGGCCATATTGTTGAAATTTACATTGACGACGTGGTGGTTAAGTCTAAGGAAGACTGGCAACACTTGGCCGATTTAGAAAGGGTATTCCAAAATACAAGGGCTCATGGGTTAAAAATGAACCCTTTGAAGTGCGCGTTTGGTGTATCGGCCGGCCAGTTCCTGGGTTTTATGGTTCATCAAAGGGGGATTGAAGTTAACCAAACAAGGGTTAAAGCCATAGCCGATACAAAACCGCCAACGTGTAAGAATGAATTGCAGAAACTGATCAGTAAAATTAATTACTTAAGACGATTTATTTCGAATCTGTCTGGTAGAATTCAAGCCTTTACGCCATTGCTGAAATTAAAGGATGATCGAGACTTTATATGGGGAGCCGATCAGCAAAAAGCTTTCAACGATATAAAAGCGATATATAAGCGTCACCACCGCCTTGGCCGCACCACAAAAGGAATTCCTTCAAATTATATATATCACCGAAAACGAGACCATCGAGTCAGACATGCAAGAAGTCGATGGCAAGGAGCGAGTAATATTTTACTTAAGCCGACGACTCCTGGAAGTCGAAACCAGGTACCCACCGATAGAGAAATTGTGCTTATCCTTGTATTTCGCTTGTACGAAATTGAGGTATTATATACTAGCATCAACTTGCATAGTAGTATGCAGAAACGATATCATCAAATATATGCTGTCCGCATCAATCTTGAGAGGACGACTTGGGAAGTGGGCTTATGCTCTAACCGAGTTCGACCTACAGTACGAATCGGCCAAAGCCATTAAAGGCCAAGCAGTAGCCGATTTCATAACTGGATATGATACCATGGCAGGAATAGTCGATGTGGCACCATGGCAACTGTATTTTGATGGATCAGTTTGTCAAGAGGGGAGTGGAATAGGTATTGTGCTGATTTCACCAAAAGGGTACAACATCGAGTTTGCATATCGGCTTACAAGCCGATGCTCTAATAACCAAGCCGAATATGAAGCACTACTCAAAGGGCTGCAGTTGATAGACAGTGTCGGGGCGAGTAGTGTGGAAGCATATGGTGACTCATTGCTGGTAGTGCAACAGGTTAAAGGGGAGTTTAGATGCAACGACGAGGTGCTATCAAAGTATCTACAGCATTGTCTTGATATCATCAACACTTTTACGTCATTTTGTATCAGCCATATACCCAGGGAAATGAACGACAAAGCCAACACATTGGCTCAGACAGCTTCAGGCTATAAGGAAAGAAGCCGATATGAAGCATTTGATTTGATCGATAAAACAGTTCTGTGCGTCGCTAAAGCCGATTGGAGAATAGAAATAAAAGCTTATCTAATGGACCCATCTAGACCTACCGCGCGAAAAGTGCGTCAACAAGCATTAAAGTACGTTGTACTGGAAGGAGAGCTATATTATCGGACAACGGAAGGTTTGCTGTTGAGATGCCTTGGGGACGAGGAAGCAAAAGTAGCCATGGGAGAAATTCATGAAGGAATTTGCGGCGCGCATCAATCGGCTCACAAGATGAAGTGGATCCTAAGACGAACTGGGTATTTTTGGCCGACAATGTTAGAAGATTGTTTCAAGTATTACAAAGGGTGCCAAAGTTGTCGAAGTTTGGGAATGTGCCTTCACACCAAGATCGACTTTATACCCGATTGTTAAGCCATGGCCGTTCAGAGGATGGGGGATAGATGTAATCGGACAAATATTCCCAGCATCCAGCAAAGGCCACAAGTTCATACTCGCAGCCACAGACTATTTTTCAAAATGGGTAAAAGCCGTACCACTCAAAAAAGTCACCAGTGTAGAAGCTATCGGCTTTGTTAATGAACACATCGTCCATCGATTCGGTATCCCTCAGACTATCACAACCGATCAAGGAACTGTGTTCATGTCTAACGATTTCAAAAACTTCGCAAATAGCTTGGGCATCAAATTGCTTAACTCTTCGCCATACTACGCTCAGGCTAATGGACAAGCCGAGTCGTCTAACAAAACTTTGATCAAGCTAATTAAGAGAAAAATTGACGAAAAGCCTCGAACTTGGCACTCTACATTATCGGAATCTTTATGGGCTTATCGGCTAGCATTTCATGGGTCGACTAAGTTATCGACATACCAGTTGGTGTATGGACAGGAGGCCGTATTGCCCATAGAAATAAATATAGAATCTATGCGGGTAGCAAAGCAGAATAATCTATCAACCGATGAATACAAAGAATTGATGTTGTACAATTTGGATGACTTGGCGGAGTTAAGGCTGATTACTTTAAATTGGCTTAAAAAGAATAAAGAAAAAGTGGCAAGGGCCTACAATAAGAAAGTCGTGCCCAAGTACTTCAGTGAGGCCGATTTGGTTTGGAAAACAGTATTACCGATTGGTTCTAAAGATAGTCGATTCGACAAATGGTCACCAACCTGGGAAGGACCATACAAAGTTAATCGGCTTATTGGCGGAAATGCGTATTGTCAGCGTAGTACACGCTAGGGTACCCTCTCCACCGCATAAAAATACAGCCTACGTGGCGGCTTGGCAACGGCGGCGATCACGCCCACCGCCAGACGTCGGCCACGTGGCGTCCGGCGAGCGTGTGGGCGAAGCACGCCTGCCGCCCGGCGCCCAATCTACGTGGCGGCTTAGCGTCGGGCGGCGATTCTGCCCGCGGACGAGCGTCGGTCCACGTGGCGTCCGGCGCGGTGGGCGAAGCACGCCCTACTCGCCCGGCGCCCAATCTACGTGGCGGCTTAGCGACGGGCGGCGATGCAGGCCCGGCCGGCGTCGGCCGTGGCATCCGGCGAGCGGTGGGCGAAGACGCCTGCCGCCGGCGCCCAATCTACGTGGCGGCTTAGCGTCGGGCGGCGATTATGCCCGCCCGGCCGCGTCGGCCACGTGGCATCCGGCGAAAGTGGGCGGCGACGCCACGCCGCCGGCGCCCAATCTACGTGGCGGCAGGCGACGGGCGCGACGATGCCCACGGCCAAAGGCCGCCCACGTGGCGTCCGGCGAGCAAGGGGCAAGCGCGCCGCTCGCGGCGCGCCACCCTACGTGGCGGCCTAGCAATCGGCGGGCGAGACGCCGCTGCTCGTCCCGCCGCAGGCAAAAAGGTGGAGCACGCGGTGGCCGCCTCGAGCTCCTTCCACTACCGTACCATGTCGAGCAGCGGGTTCGCCATAGCAGGCTTATCAGCTGCAAGGGTTTCTGCAACAAGCCCATTCCTCTGGCGCCTCTCACCTACCTGTCGCAAAGGGGTCCCATCTGGCGGACCGGGCGAGGGCACGCGTAAGCATTTAATGAGGCTGGAGGAACGGACAAGAGGGAAGGAGTAATAAATGTATGAGGATCAAGATGATGACCTCCCTTTTACCTACTCCCGTTAGCCTGGCCTATATAAGGGCCTCCGGGTGCATGGGAAAGGGGGACGGGGCATTCGAGAGAAGAAAACTTGTAACTCAAGAGCTTTGTATCAGCTTCACACCTTCTCAAAACAATCGAAAGCGAGAAGTAAGGTCATATTGCAGAAGGAAAAGGGGCTGAACACAGGTAAAAATCTTCGTGTCATTTGCGGTTAAATCGACGAGGAGTCCTTCGCGTAGGAGTCCCTAGGGTTTTCGCCCTCTAGGTTTAGCCACCCAAGACGCCCTCCTTCGAACCAAACCCGTCTCATCCTCCGGCTGTCGGTGGAATCTGCCGGCTGGCGGGCGCGCCCGTAGGGGCTAGTGGTTGGCTTTTCCGCTAACTCCCCGGACTTCGGTGTTCGCGGTTGAAGCGAGCTCGCGCGCCGAAGATGGCGGATCCGCAGCACCAGGATCTCGCGGGGGCGAGCGACGACCAAGGCGCCTCCCGGCCGTCGCGCCGGTCGAGGAACCGCCGTACCCCGCCCCTGCAGGACGGCGCCGCTGCTCTCCCGGAAGCGGTGGAGCAGCCCGTGCGTCGAAGGCTGGCCATGGAGGCGGCCACCCCGCCAGAACACCTGCACGCCGTGCCCTTCTTCGACCACCCGCCGGGGTGGAGTTCGCGAGACTCTCCGCCACTCCGTGGGCTGCAGCGCATTGCTGGCCTCGTGGATCACGCCCAACCGGGTAGGGCTCTCACCGCCAGCGAGCGAAGCGCATTTCGGCGCTTAAAAGCGCATGCAGGGCGCTCTCAGGCCTCGAGTCGCCCCAACGAGAAGGGCCTCGCCGTGGGCCGGGTCAAGGAACAGGCGCCATCCCGTCCCGGCCTCGAGGAACTGTGAGGACCTTCGCTCTCATCTCGGCGAGCCGCCGGCGATCACGGTGATGACCTTCCGCGATCGTCTGCCGCGCCATCCGGACCAAGAGCGCCGCCATGGCAAGCGGTGGCGGCCGACAATGAGAGTCCTCTCGGGCTCTCACCTTGGGGGCCGGAGGAGGTTCACTCCTCCGGTCTGCAGCCAGCAGACCTCGCACGCACGGTCTCCGAACAAGACTTCGATGAGCGGCTCGGCTCCCTCTCTGGCGTCGGGTGCGAGTGTTCTCGGCGGCTGCGCCCGCGTGCTGGCCGGACGAGTTTCGCCCGTGACCATAGAGAAATATGACGGCACCACCAACCCGGAGGAGTTCCTCCAAATCTACACGACGATGGTGCGGGCGGTGGCGGATCTGAAAAGGTCATGGCCAACTACCTCCCAACGGCCTTGACGGGTTACGCCCGCTCTGTCTGCGAATCTCCCAGAGGTCGGTGCACTCGTGGGGATGGTTGTCAGCGACATTTTTGTCGCTAATTTTCAGGCTCCTTCACGAGCCCGGTGTGGAGGATGACCTCCACGCCTCGAACAAGAAAGGGGAGTCGCCGCGACTTCATCCGGCCGTTCATCCTTCGCCGCAACACCATCCCCACATCTCCGAGCAATCGCCGTCATCGCCTTGGAGGGGCGTCTGCGATCAAGAAGATGGAGAAGATGGCCACCCGTACCATCACTCAACCTCCGAAGCTTTTCTCCCTCGCACATAAGTGTGCGCGGCCGCTGAGGCGAGGGCGGCCGCCGCCCCAAGGGTGGCCAAAGGCAGGACGAGGCCGACATCGAAGGTCCCGCCGTCGGGCAAGAAGGCGCGAAGCCTTGGTGAGAGCCCAGGCAGTCTTGGCCGCCTTAACGCGACGACGAAGACCCCGCGCCTCGCGCAACCGCCGCGATCGGGCGTGATGACCGCCAATGCGAAGCGCCGTCGTGGCCGTGATGCGATCGACGCCGTGATCGGGCGCGATGACCGCCGCGATCGTGGGGACGACCGCCGCGATCAAAAGGAGGGCGAGCCCTCTTCGCTCGATACATAAAACCAATACCCATGACCTAGACAAGCCGCCGGTGCGTGGGCGAGATAGTGGAGAAGCGGCTCAAGGAGCGCCATACCGATGATGATCAAGATGAAGATCCCGCCCACGGCTTTTGGCGGATCACACTGCGGCGTACATCCACGGTGGTTCATCCACCATTCCTCAACGCCGCTTATAAACGGCCGAAAAGGGAGGTATCGCCACGGCGTCGAGCTCGTGGACGGGTCGGACACCGAAATGGTGAACAAGCGATCACCTTCAGGTCGGGCCGACCACCGAGGGCACCTCACCTGGGGCATCTCGATCGTGGTAGCACCCACGGTCCGGAATGTCTGGTGGGCGGTCTTGATGGACGGAGGCAGCCCATCAACCTCTTGTCTGCGTCGGCATTCATGGCGCCGCAGATCAGCGCCAGACTGCGCCGACCTGCCGTTCTTCGGGGTGGCCCCAGATCGGGCTTGTTCCCCTGGATCAAGTTTGCCTCCCGTCACTTTTGGGGAGAAGGATAACTACCGCACCGAGATGGTGGATTTCGAGGTCGCAGATTCGACCTCCCATATAACGCCTTACTTGGTCGGTCGTTGGTCAAGTTCATGCGGTTACCCACTATGCTTACATGGTGGTGAAGATGCTGGGCCAGCCGCCCCATTGTTATCAACGTGGATAGGTTCAAGCCTGCGCTTTTGCCACAAGCAAGGCTTGGGATCCGCCGGTGCCACTTATGCGTGCACGCCGACACCACTTCCTCGGAGCCCTCAGCCCGGACCCGTGCTTCACTCGGCTCACGCCGGTGAAGTAAAGGTGGTCGCCCGAGAGGGCGAACTCGAAGATCACAACATTGGCGCCCACCTCGGCGCCAAATAGGAAAACGCTTCGTCACCTTCCTCGATCAAGCAGACGTGTTCGCCGCAACCGTCCGACATGACTGGGGTCCCCAGGGAGGTGATCGAGCACCGATTGGCGACGCTCCCTGACGCACGCCCGATCCGGCAGAAGGTCCGGAGGCAGGCGCCGGAGCGGCAGGACGCCATTCGAGAAGAGGTAGAGAAGCTGCCGAGCCTGAGAATAGTCGAAGTCTCTCATCTGAGTGGCTTGCCAACCCGTGCTCGCTAAGAAGTCAACGGAGGTGGCGATGTGTGTCGACTTCACCGACCTCAACAAGGCTGCCGCCTGGGATCCATATCCCCGCCAAGGGTCGATCTCATTGTCGACTCGGCGGTAGGGTGCGAATCGTCTTGGCTTTCGGACGCCAGATTCAGGTACCACCAGTTAGCATGGCGCTTGAAGACGAAGAGAAGACGCTTTTGTAACCTTACGGGTGTATATTGTTATGTAAGAATGGCTTTTGGCTTAAAGAATGCCGGTTCAACTTACCAAATAAGCTATGCATATCACCTTCCGCCCCTACTAGGGCGTATCTGGAAGTCTATGTTGATGACTTGGTTGTGAAGATTAAGAAGAGCGATGAGTTGATCCAAGACACGGAGGAAACCTTTGCTAACCTCCTAAGAATTGTTTGAAGCTCAACCCGGAAAAATCGTGTTCGGTGTGCCCTCGGCGGTTGCTTTGGGTTTCTGGTGTCGGTAAGGGCATCGAGGCCAATCGACAAGATAGCGGCCATCGAGCACATGAAGCGCCAGTCGACTCAAGCAAGTTCGATTATCGGCTGGTGCTTTGGCCTCCTGAGGCGATTCATTGCCCGCTTGGGCGGCAAGCTTGCCCTTGTTCAAGTTGTTGAAGAAGACGAACCACTTCGAGTGGACTGAAGAAGCCCAGAAGGCATTTGAAGACCTGAAGCAGTACCTCTCCTCTCCCCCGGTGCTGGTTTCCCCCGCGTCGGGTGAGCCTTTGCTTCTGTATATCGCTGCCACCCCTGAGGTGGTAAGTGCAGTGTTGGTTGCGGAGAGGGAAGGCGTCCAGAAGCCGGTTTACTACATCAGTAAGGTATTGCATGAAGCAGAAACTCGGTATCCTCAAGCTCGAAAGATGTCAGACGCGTCTGGTTGCATCCGTAGCTACGGCACTACTTTCGAGGCGAAATCACCGCCGTCACGGCCTACCTTGCGGAAATCCCCACAATCGTGAAGCCGAAGGCCGCATTGCTAAATGGTCGGTGGGCCGGGGAATTCAACATCAAATTCGTGCCCGCACCGCTATCAAGAGTCAAAGTTGGCGGAGTTAAATGCCGAGTGGACTCCGCCACTCTGCCAAGAAGCACCGTGTCTTCCCCACGACGTTATTCTTTGATGGATCCTTCAGCCGAAGGCGCTGGGTTTGAAGTTGTCTGGTCTCCCCGACCAGGTGACACCCTCCGAGCGTGGTCGCCCTTGAATTCAAGGCCACCAACAACATTCTTTGAGTATGAAGGTCTCTTTGGCGAAATTGCGCGTAGCCGGCGTTGCGCATCAGCGTCTCCAAGTCAAGGGAGATTCCCTGCTGGTCATTAATCAAGCTCGGAAGGAGTTCCAATGTTCCGACCCCACCATGGCGGCGTACCTGGCGGAGGTCCGAAGAATGGAGCGTCATTTTGAAGGTTTGGGGTATATTCATATCCCTCGGCGTGACAATCACCTTGCGGACGGGCTGTCCCAGCTTGCATCCTCAAGGGCTCCTGTTCCGGTCGGGGTCTTCGAAGAAAGACTACCGCGACCGTCCATCGCAGCCCACAATTCAGGTGGGGATGATGGTGTCGCTGTCGCGGCCCCCGGTCCAGGTGGGGACGACGGCAGGTCGTCGCTGACCTCCGGCTCGAGTGGGAAGGCGGAGCATTGTCATGGCCTCCAATTAGTGGAGGGAAGGCGCGGTGCCGCCTCAGTGTCCCGGAGGGAAGAGGAAGGCCGCCGAGGCAAAGACCAGGGAAAAGCTCGGCCCAGCGGAGTACCCAGGCGAGCACCGAGTGGTCGCCACCCTTGGGCAGGAAGATCGATGGATGGACCCTATCCTGGCCTTCCTGCGTGACCAAGTGATCCCCGACGATGATGCCTCAGCTGAGAAGATTGCACGAAGGCCAAGTGCTATACTCGGTAGGTGGGGACCTATATCGCCAGAGCGTAAACGGAGTTCTCTTGAAGTGCATCACTGGGGAAGAGGGAGCACCGCTCTCGATATCCATGGAGGCGTCAAAGGGAGCCATATGTCCGCCGACTCTAGTCGGCAAGGCGCGTTCGCCAAGGATTTTATTGGCCTACCGCCCTCCGTGATGCTTCGGTGCCGGTGAGGACGTCTGGCTTGTCGATTCTTCGCCAGTAAACCCACCGACCAGCCCAAGCTCGCAAACCATCCCGCCTCCCGCCATTCGCGTGCAGGGGTGGATATCTGAGGTCCGTTCAGCTGCCACAGGGGCTTCACCCACCTCTTTATCGCCATCGATAAGTTCACCAAGTGGGTCGGGCCGAGGCGATCTGAACCATCACGCCGCCGCCGTTAAGTTCATCTTGCGCTGGATCTTCACCCGCTTCGAGTCGCCAATCGTATCATCACCGGCTAACGGCACCCGTTCACCAAGCGGCTTTTACGGAATTCGTGAAGAAATAGGCACCAAGGTATGTTTAACCGGTGGCCCATCCCATGAGCAATGGTCAAGCGGAGCGCGCAATGCGCCGGTCTTCAAGGGCCTCAAGACAAGAGCGTTTGATCGGCTTCACAAGAAGGGCGGTGGATCGGAAGAGCTCCCGCCGTCTTGTGGTCGCCCGCACCACACCAAGCCGCAACAGGCAGACGCCTTTCTTCCCGTATACGGGCGGAGGTCCTCCCCTCCGAGCCGCCGCTCGGTTCCCAGCCTTTGTCTCGGTGTTAAATGAAAGAAGACCAAGAGGATCTCCGCAGAAGATGTCAACCTTCCGGAGGAGGTGCGGATCGTGCCGCTCTCGCGCCGCCCGCTACAGTGAGAGCCTCAGGTGTACCACGCCACCCGGTCTCCGAGAGAACATCGCGATGGGCGACCTGGTCTTCTTGCAGATTCGACGCATGCCGGGTTGCACAAACTGTCTCCCGATGGGAGGCCCTTCAAGGTGGTCTCGATATCTCGACGGCGGTCCGGTTGTGCCCGAGGACGGTGAAGAGCCGACGAACTCCTACAACATAGCCTTGCTGCGGAAGTTCTATCCTGAGGAATTGTAAGTACTCAAAGACTTGCTCCAATCGACCTCGAGTCGTCCCTCTTCCTACCGGTCGTGTTCTTTAGCGATCAAGAAGGCGATTACCGTAAGGCTTTTTGCTTCTCCATTATTATTCCACTTAGTTGTGTTTGAGTGGCAATTATGCGCATGTATGTTGTTCGGTTCTCGTTTGCTAATTCCTTTGTGAAACCATAGCGATCTTGGCGTCTGGTACACTTAGCCCGGCGACGAGTTAGATGGCAGTGCTCGACGCTGCTTGCACACCTCGGGTTGGCTCTCCTTCAAGCACCGTGGTCGTCACCTTGAAGCACCGTCGACTGATGCCACCCCGAAAACTCATTTGCTTTGGTACACAAAGACCGCTGATTCGGTTTCCTGGCAGTTCACAAGGACTTAGAATCCAAACAAGGCGAGCCAGGACACTTCATGCTGGGACTTAGAATGTTCTGGGCCTACCTTGCGTATGCTCTTCCAGATGTTTACTCACCTTTCCGGTAGTCGTCTGTGCGCGCAGGGTAAGCATAAAAGTGTTGGCTTACTTTCACGACAAGCCCCTGCGTCTAAGGCTGGGCTCGCCTGGCCTTCGAAGGTCGGTCTCCCGATGGCTCTGGGTGCAATGGCCTTCAAATTCTTGACGCTCAAGGTACTACTTGCCTACGCCTGGCTATCGCTGGCCTTCGGCCTAAGGTCGGTCGCCCGGCTTGGGCGGCTACGCCTAAGCCGCTGCTATCCACGCTCAAGGTGCTCTCGCCGGCGCCCGTTATCGGCTTCGGCCTTCCGAAGGTCTGGTCGCCAGCTGGCTTAAAATTTCGCTTGCCAATTGCCAAAGTCGCCGCCTCAGCCAAGGTGCTCGCCCGGCCTTCGAAAACTGGTCGCCATGGCTTGGTTTGGGGGCCAGCCCAAAGCCTAAGCTCGCCAGCGCTCCAAGATCTCGCTTGGCGCCTGTCGGATGCGTCGCCTTCACAAAGAAGTCGGTCGGCCAGTTGGTTTGGGGCGCCCGTGCCCCAAAATTTGCTCGCCACGCTCGTGTTCCTTATCCCGCGGCATATAAAACAAGATAAGCGATCTATACCGCATTTTTGGCCATTTCCTACGATCATATCCCGAGATGGGTCAAGCTACGTGTGATTGTCGCAAGTATTGGAAACCACCGGCCCCCCATGATAAAAGAAGAAGGTGTGCTAAAGTGTTAACGTCTGGCGAGGCCGAGTTATCGGAGTGTCAGTTGGGCACCACGCTCCTGCACGGCTCATACGCCTCGGGTTGGCTCTGCGAAGCACCGCTGTCGTCTCCGTTGGCGTTCTTGGCCTAAGGGCACTTCCAAAACTTATTTGTCTCGCCACGTTATGCCGTGGCGCATTCTCAGACAATCATCGGGTCTAAGTTCGGAAGGTCAAACTTGCGATTATCTCGCGCAAACTTGACGCTAGGGCCTTGCCGTGTCCTCGCGTTCCTCATTCGACTTAAGGCCATTTTTCGCCTCGCTTTATGTGGTCCGCGTAATCTATGCTTACGATCACAACAGCACATAAAATCATTTGGCGTAACTCGAAACGCTACCTAATTCAAGCGTTTTATAAACGTTTCGCCTAAGTCGAATGGCGCCATCCAACAAGCAAATATAACGGAAATTCAATCATACGAAAATAAACGGACACATGAATAACGATTGAACATCTAACATTCATCCAAAAGCTGTCCGTAGTTTTTAGGCGCAGTTCATCAACGAAGTAACAAAAAAAAATGAAGAAAGCCGCTTTCTCCTCGTCCTCGCCAAGTCGAGTTCTTCGCTTCGGCGCCGGCGGCTAGGGGGTGGAGACGCCCATGACCGGTTGCTCCACCCGCAGATTCCAAACGTACGATTCAGCACGCAAGACCAGCGCCCGCCTCGAGCCGCCGCTCGCGTCTCCCGACACCGCCGCTCACCACCGCCATGGGATCAAAAGCGGCGTCGCCGGGCGCAGAAAGCCGCGTAGGTTGCGCTATGATCGCGACTGACGCCCTTCCGGCGGCGAGCGAGCGGCTAGGGCGGCGGAGTCTCATAACGCCTCGCGGCTTCGGTTGGTCGCATGGGCGAATAAAGCGCCGAGTCCTCCAGGGCGACCACCACGCCTAAGGGTTCTGTGCACTGTTAGTGCGCTCGAACGCTTTCTTCAAAGATGGTCGCGAATTGCGCGCGCGGAAGAGATTCAAGTGTCGAGTCTTCGCGCCGCCTCGGCCCTCTTCGCAGTGTCTCGGCCTGCCGCCCGGCCAGCATTGCGGTCGTGTTAGCCCTCTCTGCGCCCGCCTCATGCCGCCTCTCCGCTCCCGCTCGCCTCCGCCAGCTCACCGAGGCAAAATGTTGGTATCTGGGCACCATGCCCGAGGCGGCGGCAAGAACGGTGCCTAGTGCCGCGCGCATCTCGCTTACTTCGGTGAAGAGTTCGACGGCGGCTTGGTAGCGGCGAGCGGCGCGCGAGGGCGAGACCTCGGCGGCACCGTGCCGGAGTGTCTCGACCTGGCGGCGGTGGCGGCGGAGGCGCTGCGCAGAGCCTCCGCTGTCTCGGTGGTGCCGGGGTCTTAGCACCTTGGCGTTGCTTACGAGGCCGCCTGGTGGCGCCCTCAAGCTCAAGCCGCCGTCGGGGCGTGAGGCCGCCTGCCGAAGCGGTGGCTGGGCTCCATGACCAAGGTTGCCGGCGCCCGCGCTTGTCGGCGCCGGAGGTGAAATCGCGGCGGGGCGCCTGTGCCCTGCCCCATGGAGGGGTACCGCCACGCCGGCCGGTGGTGGCGGTGCTTTCCGCGGGCGGGCCCTTTAGGGTCCGAGCCATGATGTCGGCGGCGATCGCCGCTGTTCCGCGCCCGATCGCGGCGGCGAGCACGCCCTCGATCACTAACGGCCGCGAGGCGGATTACGGCCGCCCTGTGGAGTCCATCGGCGGGAGTAGCTCGACGACCAGCAGCGTTCGCGTGCCTCGGTCGGCGAAGCGGGCCTCCGCCGAAAGGCGTGTCGATTGGGGACCGCGCATCGGTACAAGGCGAGCCACCGCCCGAGTTTGGCTCCTCGAGTTGCCCTACTTTGCCGCAGAAAGGGAAAAAGATGGCGGTCGGTTGGTAGGAGGCGCGGAGAAACATGTGCGAAGGAAACTAGAAGAAGACAAGGGCTTACGTCCCGCCACGTCGGCGCCAGTCGTTGTCGCCTGTATCGCCATGAAGGCCGGACGCGCCGCGAAGAGGGCCGATCCTCCAGTGCCGTAGTAGTCGGGCCACCCCTCCGTTCGATCCGGCGTCCATAACCCGCCGTCTGCGGGCCGCCATCGCAGTGAGCTCGCTGTCTCTTCACCAAATGAAGCTCTAGTTCTCGAATATGTCTTGGCCGTCCGTGGTACCCCAGGGCCGATCATTTGTCATCTGGATGTATGACCCGGTCATTCGCCATGACCTCCGATTGGACTGGTGGAAGGAATGTGCGGGAGGCCATCCGGTCCGGCGAAATAGCAACTCCCCACTACTTAAGTGTTGGTGGCGCGCAGAATGAAGAAATGGCGAAAGAGAGGAAGGTTCGCATCACCCCCATGAACATTTCACGAGGTGTGCAAAGATGGCGAGGAAGATGATAGAATTGGGGTGAGATGAAGATGATGGATTTCAGAGAAATGGAGGACGGTGAGAAAAAAATTCGAAAAGGGCGGAAGAAGGCCCGCCATCATGGCCCAAGTGTGCGGGACAATCTCGTCGAGAGGCACACAGGCGTGGCGATCCCGGACGTGTCGGAAGGTGCCTTCCGGCGACCATCATCGCCTCACCTACCAAGGCGTCAACAAGAGAGGCCGGAATGGAGTTCACCATGGTGGCTCAAGAAGACAAAGAGCTTTGGGAAGAAGAGGCGAAAGGACAAAGAAAGCGTATATGGAACCGCTCGACTGGATGCATCTATATATCGTTCCCCGTCGGTGGTTCACGAAAGGAGCGAATTATCTGCCGTTTCGGTCCCAAGGAAAACGGCAGATACGTCTTGGAACCGGCGGCCAGATCCTCATGAGTAGTGGCTCGCCCCGAGAGCGCTAAGCATTGAGTGCATTAAATGAAGGTTCTAAAAGGAGTCTTAGGCTCAAGGCTTAGGGCAGGCCCGGCTATTGTCGGCAGAGTACACGCTTAGGGTACCTCTCCACCGCATAAAAATACTGACCTACGTGGCGGCTTGCAACGGGCGGCGATCACGCCCGCCGGCCAGCGCCGCCCACGTGGCGTCCGGCGAAAGTGGGCGAAGACGCCTGCTCACCCGCGCCAATCTACGTGGCGGCTTGGCGACGGCGGCGATTCGCCCGCCGCCAGCGCCGGTCCACGTGGCGTCCGGCGAAAGTGGGGCGAAGCACGCTCGCCGCCTTTCGCCCACCCACGTGGCGGCAGGAGACGGGCGGCGACATGCTCGCCGGCGCGTCGGCCCGTGGCGTCCGGCGGCGGTGGGCGAGCCGCACGCCGCCGCCGCCCAATCTACGTGGCGGCTTGGCGACGGGCGGCGACATGCCCGCCGCCGGCGCGGCCACGTGGCGTCCGGCGAAAGGTGGGCAACACGCCGCTGCCGGGCGCCCGGCCTACGTGGCGGCCTAGCAATCGGCGGCGAGACGCCTGCTGCCGCCCCGCCGCAGGCAAAAGGTGGAGCACGGTGGCCGCCTCGAAGGCTCCTTCCACTACCGCATTCATGTCGAACGGCGAGTTCGCCATAGCAGTTTATCACCGCAAGGGTTTCGCAACAAGCCCATTCTCCGGCGCCTCTCACCTACCGTCCAAAGGGGTCCCATCCGTGAGACCGGCGAGGGCACGCAGAAGCATTTAATGAGGCCGAGGAACGGACAAGACGGGAAGAGTAATAAATGTATGAGGATCAAGATGATGACCTCCTTTACCTACTCCGGTGCCCTGCCTATATAAGGGCCTCCGTGCATGGGAAAGGGGGACGGGGCATTCGAGAGAAGAAAACTTGTAACTCAAGAGCTTTGTATCAGCTTCACACCTTCTCAAAACAATCGAAAGCGAAGTAAGGTCATATTACAAAGAAAAGGGGGCTGAACTCAGGTAAAAATCTTACGTGTCATCTGCGCATTCGTTGGACGCCGAGTCCTTCGCGTAGGAGTCCCTAGGGTTTTCGCCCTCTAGGTTTAGCCAGCCGCGAAGACGCCCTCCTTCCGAACCAAACCCGGTCTGCATCCTCCGGGCCTGTCAGGTGGAATACGCCGACACGTATATACTCGAAACACTTGAAGGGTTGGTGTTACCAAAGGCAATTAACGGAAAGTACCTAAAGCCGTACTACCCTAGCGTTTGGATCGGTGCGTAATTAAGGTACAACACAAAGAATTCAGGAATGAATCGGTTAAACAGCCGATTAAATCAGATCAAAATAATCGGTTAAACAACCGATTAAAGTATGTAGCAAAAGTACAGCAGAAGCAACATCGTTTTGAAACACCACAACGCATCAATAAAATTACAAGCCAGACCCAGGGATGCTGGCACCCAAAGCCGACAGTGCCGCAGCTGCCTTAGCCAGCGTTTGTGTGACTCCATAGAGTATGTCCTCGTCGGCGTTGGCGGTGCCGGGCACTGGAACAAGTTTGGCCGATTGATCTTTCACCTTCGCCATGACCAAGCCAATGTCGACTTGATTTTTGAGAAGTTGACGTTCACGATCCTGAAGGCAAGATTGTTTACAGCTCTTCTTCCACCTTAGCCAATTCCTCTTCAAGCCGCTTCTTAAATCGACTCCAATTTTTGCATAGAGGACTTGGCGACCTTGAGAGTAGAAGAATCTTCGTCAGATTTCTTCTTCTTGGCCTTTATGCCCGCCACCAACTCATCTAGCCGGTCTTGATCGGTACTTGAGCTTCGTCGGGCTATTCTGGCCGTTGCAACCTCGACTTCAGCTCTCCTTTCGTCTATGTGACAGACGTCTAGAATAGCCTTAAGATCCTCAGGTGGGAGATCGGCTTCAACAACAGCCATTGCGTCCCGTATCGGCTGAGCATTAGCCAAGATGTTTGCCTCTGGCTGAGAAATCGCAGTCAAAAGCCGATTCAGCTTCTCCTGCATGTTCGGGCCCGATTGGACGACCGCAGCGGATGCCTTCTAGGAGACGGTGATGATATTACGGATGTCTGCCACATAGTCGTCAGGGGCAATCACTTCTGGGTCGGCCAGCTCGTCCAAAGTAAATCCGAGCAAGTCATTTGGGTCCATTGACTCCTCCGGCGCAGCTTCCTGGGTGGTCGGCTGAGGAGGCGAAGGAGCAGGGAGCCGTGCTGGAGGAGGCAGTATCGGTGGGCTAACAGCATTGGCGTTTTGAAGACCGGCCAATGCCCTGGCGGCTTGCGAAGACGTCACCGGCTGAAAACCGATGAAGAATGCGTTAGGAATCAGTAAAATACTCAAAAGAAGCAAAAAAGATTCACCTCTGCAAAAACCGATGCATGGGGAGAGCTCTCGGCACTTTGCTCGGTGCGTTTTTGGCGGCGGGCCGGAGCTTTCGTCGACTTAGGTTTTTCTGCAAGGAATTAATTATACAAAGTCAACAGCTGAGCAACAAGACAAGGGAAGCAATTATTGGTTCCAAACACTTACTGGAAACTCGGCCTTTTTCAAGCTCCGAAAGTGACAGGCTTTGAATACGGAGGCTACCAGAAGAATAGCCAGTTAGGCTAGTAGCCTGATTAGGCCTTTTTCCTTTAGGCCCTGCAGCCGATGGAGCGGCGGTGGTTTGATCAGCCGCAGCATTCTGAAAAAGGGTAAGGAAATTAGCAGATAAATCACAAGCAAGAAACTCAGGTACAAAGTACAAGAAAATAAGCCGATACCTCTACAGCTATAGATGAGTTAGAATAGCCCAACGAGCTGGAAGAATCCGAACTATCTTCGCTCGAGCTGCTGCTAGAGGAAACTATCGTCGGCTCATGAAAGTCCGGTAAGAATGTCTCTATAATGGCCGACGATGTGCGATCCAAATAAAGGGCCTCCGATATGGGCGCCCACCAAGCCGAGAATTGGCCAGCGCGGCGGGAGTTCAGGAAAAAGCGCGGAAGATCAATAACTTGGAACTCATCGGCTATTTCAGAAATAATTTCAGTTGCTGATTGCATTAGTTACTCGGCCCTTGGTTCAAGACGATCAAGAGGGGCGACTAGGCACCACTTGGCCAAAGCCCACCGACGGCATATACCGAAGGGTGGTAGAACTTCGTCTGACGGTGAAACGCCCTATTACGGAATTCAAGCCGACATGAAGGATGCAAGGATATCTGAAAATTCGATATAGCTCTAAAGTCGATCTTTGGCATCAAGGAGCTATCATCGTCCAAATGAAGGAATGAAGGCCACTGAAAATTGGCATCATCACCATAAGAAAAGAAATCTTGTTGGCCGAAGGTTGTGTTATCTAGATGCAGAAAAAATGACAAATATTTCTTGAAGTCGACCGGGGTAATTCTGATGTCGCCACTAGTGCACATCACAAGTTTCTCTCCATGCGATCGGTGGCTCAGATTGGGGGTCGTGCCTTGAGGTAGTCCTCACAAGGAAAAGCCGATCTTCCTGACAGCTCTGGGATCAAGGATCGGCTAAAAATGCTATAAAGCCATAACTGAATGAACCATAACGGGCCTCCTATGTTGCTCACAATAAATTGAGCAAACCCAGAGAAAAGCCGACTCAGAATAACATGCATCATCTGGTAAACAGCACCAAGGAGCATTTTTTCAAGTGCATGCCGACGACCTGCATCACCGCTCGCCATTTAACCGAATACTTGCGTCGCACTCCAAGGAAGCTCCACAAAATAGAAACCGATCCAGCCACGAGTGTTCAGAAAGCCGCATGTTCCTCATCCGATACTGCACCATTTATCCTATTGTTGTCTTTGGATATACTTAGACCATCCTCGCCTTTTGATCGAATTAGTTTGTATCTTGGCTTGCCGCTAAAAGCCGATATCCGGTCTCCGTCGGTGCTAAGGCAACAAAGCTCGGCTATGTCTAAGAGGGTTGGGCGATGGGGCGATCCGGAAAAGAAAAGCATTAAGAGTGTCCGACCAAAAATAACGGTAGTAGCCACCAAGGGCTCATTGGCTTGGGGTTTGCAAGACTCGAGGAAGACATTCACTATGCCCATGTGTTCCCATTCTGACCTCTTTTGGGCCGACACCGGATGTACCAAATTCTCCGGCTTTTGAGAGCCGTCGGGCAAGCCCTAAAGCTTTTTCCCCATTCTGTTATGTTATATCCTTTAGCCGATAAAGGGAGTCTAGGAATTTCCTCGTCAATAACTGTATCGGTAGTCGAGTTTCCTACCGGTCTTAGGTAGTATTGATCTTCACTTTCAGGAATCGGGATCAGTACCTGTGAGGGGTCCATTCAGCCGATGAGGGAGGTGGAGAGCTTGATCACCAGCACAGAGAAGACGATTGAAGGAGGAAAGCCGATTGCAGAAGGTGCGAGAGCTGGAAAGCGTGGAAATGACCGTGGGGGTCCCGCATATATATAGCACGGTGAAAAGTGAAAACGGCGGAACAAATTATCGAAACGACACGGGAAGTTATGGTGCGTTAAGTGCATGCGGCGCAATTAATGCAGCGATTCTTCGAGCAGCTTCTCTGGTAGTAAGGAGCCGATGGGTGAAGAAGCCGACGGATGAATGAACCAACGAATTTTTGAAAGATAACAAGTTGTCTTCCAAAAATGGGGGGCATATGTTTGCACCAGTTTTTGGAAACTACGAGAGGAATCGGCAGAAAACGTGAGTTTGAATACAACATGGAGCGCCTCAAAAGATTTGGATAATGTACGGATAATATTTGGAAACAGAGTCCAAACAGAAACTCTGGCCGATTCGGATTGCATCATCGTGTTGGATCGGGACTCGGATCGGCCAGCGGGTACATAAGGCGTGCTAGGGTTGCTTGGAAGACGGCGCACAACCAAAACACATCTGCTATTTTTCTTACTTTTTAGTCCTTTTAGCACTGTAATCTTTCCTCTGTAAGTCGACATTGATCAAATAAAGTTGCGAATCGCCGATTGTTTGGTCACCATCGATTTCTTCAGGTTTGATTTATTCTGTCTTGTTGCGCATCGTCTTTTCAGAATTGATCTACCTTTTACCCCCGGATTAGTCTTAATCGACTAATCTATCTACCCTTCTAATCGGCTTTCTGGCTGATTCACGATTTCAGCCGATTCACCCCGAGGATAGGCTTGATTGCATCTCACGGCTTCGTTCCTTATCGATTGGCACGCTCGCGCACATTGAACCCGGTGTTCGTCTAGTGTGTTGTAGGCCAGAAACCCTCTTCACGTTTTTGGCGTCAACACGTATGTTTGCCAAACACAATCCACTAGAAGCATATTTGTTTGTCCTTTTTTTTACTGAAATCATTTAGTATTTTACGTGCAAACAGATAGGAAATGTAGAAAATAGTAGTACGATTTTTTATATTATTTTCTAATTTTTTCTAGCATCGGGACACTTTCTCAGGGTTGAAAATGGCCGAGGTTTTCATCTTTTCGGCCGAAATGTCAAGATGTAGTAATTGACCGTGCAGAGACACGTGTCATGCAATATTTGGGCCAGGCCCAAAGTTTCGTAAAATGGCAACCCCGGGCAAGTTCAACTTGTGTTGAAAAAATATTGGGCCGGGCCTTCTCTTGGTGAATGGTGACTGAGCGTACAAACCCCCTGGCCAGATAATAATATATATCGCCGTGCAGCCCAACGTACTAAATCGCGGTGAGATCCTCAAGTGATCATTTTTTGTTCTTATTAAGCAAAAACAATTCCTCACAACACTAATGTCCTATTTGTGCAGACTTAGAATTTTTGGTTTATAACTTAAAATTAACTTTTTAACTTAAACAGTTTAAAAGCTAATGGCTTTTATACGTGATAGAGGTGGATAATTTTATCTAACTTTAGTATTATTAGTCTAAAACCAACTATTATTAAGCCAAAAAAACCTCTTTCCAATGGTTTTTGACTTTTAGTTATATGTAGGCTTATGGTTTTTAAAAAGCACAAATAAAAAACTACTTGTTTATTTAGATTTTAGCTTTTTAGTTTTTAAACCGGTGAAAAAAACGTAAACTAACAGGACCTAACTATTCAACGCTTCTTCTTGATTGGAACAAGGGAGGAAAAACTAATTAACTACATCACGAGCACCTTGATTCGTTGTGAATTTCTTAATTTAACGTTCGATCGAGATTCAGTCTCAGCAGACGAGATGCCATGGCCAACTGGCCATCTTGATGCTGACAGAGATGACAACGCGAATTCGTAATCGAGATATCGATATCGAAATTAAACTTACCACTAATTTGGCATGAAGCAGTTCAGTCGTTGGTCTGTTGATCAGGCTAATATGAATGCCATGACAATATTACATATTCACAGAAATGTCAGGGTGTCTCATTGCTTGAACAAGACCTCATGCTTTTAAGATTTTTAGTTAAATCGGAGATGGAAACCGTCCATGATTAGTTCGCGCACAATTCAACATCACAGTTAGGTTGGAAGAAGGAAGGAAAACTGCATAAGCTCCTGCATCGATTACCAGGGAAGTTCTACAGTCTTGACCTGAAACCGCCTGAACAATTTGCAAGTGGCTTCACCAAACACCTTGTAATTTTGTCAAAACAAAACATTAATTTGTATTGATTGAATTGACCATGTACGGAGACACGTGCCATGTACCCTTATGAGTCGTGTAAGGCCATTGGCTTGCATCCATGTATGTCACGGATATTCAGAGCAATATTAGGTTGTTTGTTGAACATATATCAATATGTAAATCAAAATAACCGCAAGAAAATACTGCCTAAATTACCTGTAAATACGGTGTATTGTCAGTGAATCTTCTCAGAACTTTGTTGCCTGCGAAGTCTATATAAACTTTACAAATGCGCACTCGCTTGGAATAACTCGAAGCACGTACGAGCATTAGAAGCAAATGGTTACACAACACTAGAGACAAGATCAACGATGTCCTCAAAACAGTGAGCCTCCAAAGGTCCAAATCTTCTACATTAACTATATATGCATTCTCACGAAACTTGAATATGAAACGCATGCAGGAGTTATGAGCACGGTGTCTCCCCAGGTAACGTTTCAGTCTGGTCACTCCCATGTATGAAGCAACTCCAGCACAACCAACGGTGCCATCATATTATGCTGGTGGTTTACTCCATCCGATTACAAATAAATATCGTTTTGAACATCAATATGGTCTCCAAAACACAATTTAACTACTAATTTCTATTATAATATATTTGTAAAACCTAATTAATTTATGAGATGTGCTTTTATGCTTTTCATTGTGAAAGTTGCACAAATATTAAAGCGTGAATGAAGAGAAGATAGTAATTATTTACTCCTTCGCTTGCCTTAAGATTTGTGCATCTTGTATTGGAAGAGAAAGCATAGAAGCACTACTCTAAAATTATAATATTATGAAAGTACTTTTCGAGACAAATCTGCACATATGATTTTTTATTCATCCAATTTACATATTTAAAAAAATATTGGTAGTCAACATTTTGAAAGTTTGATTGCGCATATATCCAGAATGACATGTATTTTTTTACTGAAGGCAGCATACCGTGTATCTCTTGCACGCAATACGCATACCATAAATTTGTGCAACCATGCATGCATGGATGATGATCGACCGGTGTTGCACCACTACTACAGAAAATCTCATCACAGACGGTTCAAAATTGTCATCTTAGACTGCTCTGCGAACCGTCAGTAATAAAGTGTCAGTGATATAAGGGCACATCACAGACGGTTTTTGAACCGTTTGTGAAAGAGGACATCATAGATGGTTCTGAATAAGAACCGCATGTGATATGTAGATAATCACACCGTTTATGATGATATAGACATCACAAATGGTTCCACTTACAACACAGACGGTTCTAAAGTGGAACTGTCTGTGATGTCTATGTCATCGCAGACGATTCTTGTTTAAAGTTGTCTGTGAAATTATTTTTTACAATTTACTAGCTTGCCTCAGAAATTGCTAGCTGTGCCCTTTGAAACAAAATAGATTATAGAATTTACATGATAAGCATATTATGACATATATTTCAGAAATCAACTCAACATATTACACACCACGTACAGCACATCTATTTTAGAAATCAACTCAGATATATTAACCAATTTAATCCATAACTAAAATTCACAAATTCACAGTACAAGGTTCACAAATTAACCCAAGTGGTAACTAATAAATTCACAATTCATCAGGTTAAGCTAAGTGCCACTCGCCTTCTGGATTTGTGACCACACGCAGCAAGAAGGCACAGAGTTTTCCTCGAATTCATACCAAGTTAGCCTATCAAACGAAGTTGTAGTGCATTTCCAAGCTTGTCAATAGAAACATTCTATCCTCAACGCTATCTGCATCTAAGATCCCAACATATTATTTCACTTATTGAGGTATATATGTACTAATTACAAACTATGTAGTTCGTGGGACACTTCCTCGTCTACAGGGTTTGCAAATGACACATCGCCTGAAGATGTGGTACAGGAATAGCTTATCCATGCCAAGAGGGGGTGTTCTGCACTACTCCCCGATAGCACCAGGTTAGGTCCAGGTGGACACGGTACTTCCACAGTTTGCCGACATCACGCTGAAAATTCCCTGCAACAACGAGGTTACAACTCTAGGAAGTATCGTCCACTCATTCATCCAGTGGCACAAGCGTGACATCGTCTTGGACCATATAGTGCCTGCCTCTCCTGCAGTAGAACTCGTGCTACCGTCACCAGCACCAGAGCGTTAAATGGCGATGAAGCAAGATGAAACACCAAAGAACATGGCTAGTGCGAGTACTTCATAGGACAAACTAATTCCAACCCCTGATCCGAAGAAATGGCACATTAGACAAACCGTATCAGCTAGATCAGACGAAGCCAGATCAGAATATGATGTTGTGCTAGCAAAGAGTAAGGGCAAGACGAAAACTAAAGTACAAGATAACCAAGAAAGATTGGTATTTGAGCTGGGGAAACTGTTAGTCACCCCTTCAAAGTTAAATAGCCTAAACTCGTGATGCGGCGATTACATGCTTGGTATATGGATCGATTCAAACAAGAGGTACTCTCGAAGCTTATCACTGCCCTTTTTCGAGAGGAACCTTTTCACCATGAGGGAGTTGGCTGCTTCATGATAGAATTCGATAACTTGCACAACTTGTTCTATCACGATGCCCTCGACATATCTTTTTTGAGATGCTGGTCACTGTAAGTGCATGTCTAATATATAAATCATGGTCTAATTCATGTAATACCGATAAATGTCATATATGTCTAACTTTTTCCTTATCTAGATACGAGATGATCAAACTAAGAAAAACTAGGGACCACTGAGATTCCTTGACCCGGGAACGGTCTGCCAGGCCAAAATCACAAAAGTACCAAAGGAGATCGAGGAATACGTATATAATACTTTGATCAAGCTACAAAACAAGGAGTTTATACTTTTACCATACAATTTTAAGTAAGTTTCTCACTAGCTAGTTAAATTACTCGTTGATTTTGTTCTTCACTTTGATCTTAAGACTAATGACTATAGCATCATACACGTGTATGTAGCTTCCACTAGATTCTCGTAGTAATTACTCTAGACAAAGATAACAACGATCCAATCATCCATACTCATTTTACACATCGTGTGTCTCCAACCAACGCCAAAGATTAGTAGGCTTGTAGTTTAGAAAACTAGTTTAGTCATTCATTATTTAAATTTTGTCTCATTACAAAGTGTAAATTGATTACATGGTGTAAATTGATGTTTCATTATGGCTTATCTTATGCTACTTTGTGTATACATCTGTTACAATGTGTTTAATATGTGTATGCTATTTCAGAGGGTATGGCTAGCGCTGTCTGAGGCTAGCCCGAAATGCCTACTTTTTATTTTATTGTCTGGAGTTATCAGTGGCAGTTTTTGGCTAAAACCGTCACTGATAGTCCTAGTATCAGTAGCAGCTCTATCCAAAAACCGCCACTGATATGAGTATCTGTGGCGGTTCTATTAAAAACCGCAATTGATACAAGGATATCTGTGGCGGGTTGTGGATAGAACCGCCACAGTTAACCCAATATCTGTGGCGGTTTGTGGATAGAACCGTCACTGATAATCACATTATCAGTGGCGGTTTTTGGATAGAACCGCCACTGATAATATTATCAGTGACGGTTAGCCACAAATTGCCACTGATAATATTATTAGGGATGGTTCAAAAATCGCCACTGATAATCCTCGATTATCAGTGGCACTAAATCTGTGGCGGTTCAAAAATCATCACTGATGGCAGTTATAAACCGCCACAGATAACCTTTTTTAACGTAGTGTTGATTAATATATAAGTAGCAACGCATAATACTTCATAGTGGGATTTCAAATTGAAAGGGGGCCATGATCGATCCCCTTAGCCTGACCTAAGCTCCGCCACACTGCACTCAATTTAGACGTGCATGAAATTAATGCACTTAATTAATTATGTCCACAAACAACTGATGATGCCTTTCCGGCTTGTGTACGTGCATGCAGCAGCTAAAGGTTCCACTGACCAACTTCCGAGCTCGAAAAGGGCGCAAGGACAGAGCAAGTCTCAGTCAGCTTATCAGTCGAACTCGAGTCAGGCTCAAAAGGCGAAAGCGAAAAGTAAGTCGATATATAACATGCATGGTCTTGAACCTTTCCTTCGCGCATCGAAACCTTTCCATGAACGTTTCCCAAACTTTTTGGTAAGCAAGGGGATCACGTTGCCGAATCCAACTCGTCAAAATATTCACTGGCCGGCCGTTGCTGCTTGCTGTACGGAACACTATATATATACATACATATACACATATATACATATATGTACATATATACATGTACATATACATACATAGTATATGCATACATACATACATACATACGTACGTACGTACATACACACATACACTACAGGAAAACGTGGTTAATTCATCGGCCACCTCCTAATTTCGTCGGCCTAAATATAGCCGTCGAAAATATGTTTCTAAATTAAATGAGATCGACTAAACCGTCGAAAATGACGGTATAAGTTAAATCGACCATTTGTTGCCGTCGAAAATAGACATCTAATTTAAATCGGTTTGATTTAGGTCAGTCGAAAATAGACGGTAATTTCGTCGGTTAAATTGTGGCGTCGAAAATAATAATGAAATTAAATCGGCCAGAGTTAGCCGTCGAAACTAATTGGTGCCCTAAAGTGTGGCCACCAAAAGATTCCCTCACTCACATGACCAAAAAGACCTCCAGCGCCGCCGCCGCCGCCGACATCGTCGCCTACCTTCGCCACCCAGCCTTGCCGCCGCCGACCAGCAGACCCGCCGCCGCCCAGCATAACGCCGCCACCGCCACGCGCCATGCCGCCCGACGCCCGCCCAAGATGCCGCCGCCAACCGCCACGTCTTCTCCAAGGTACCTTCACCTCCTATCCCGAGCGCCGTATTTTTTTCTGATAGTTGTTGTAGATATTAAATCTATTTATCAAGAATTACTTAATATTTGTCAAGAACCAATTACGTATTTGAGGCAGTTGATGGACATTTGCATGAAATGGACATGAAAATCTGTACCCTTCATAAATCTGCAAGATACTACGTGTGTATGTTTTACCATGTCCCGCACAAGCAATATTTATGGGTCTATGTTTTTTAACAATAATAACTGTATACCATATCAAAGAGAGAGTATATTCTAGATATAACAACAATAACTTTATACCATATCAAAGCTTCCAATATTGATGCAATCATAAAATAAGGATTCTATTTGTATAATCAGCACCAGCATCAAGTTTATTTACCTAAAATTTAAAGTGTTAAAATGTATCATTGGTCTGTCAACTCTGGCTCTAATGTGGTTACTCTACTTTGAAGTCATGCAAATTAGTCCCCTTACTACATATCCCATTACTTCAATATCTAGGTCATGGTCAAAGTGGCCATCCAAAATAAGTTACTACAATGAACACACTAATTTGGTATAGCTGGCTTGGTGGAGTAATTATTGGCGCAATGATAGGTGCAAATAGTGTCCTAGAGGAACACTGCAAAGTTGGACCTCGCAATGTTGTCATAACTGGAAGGTGTCTCATTTTACATTCTTCTTTTGACATGCCATGTGAATCTTTTGCTAGGAAGTACCGTGCATACTCTGAATATAAAAGCAGAATGAACAATCAGACTAATGAATTTTCTCCTAGATGGGAAATATTGTTTCACCTTCTATTATCTGATTCTCACTGATTGCATCCTTTGGGAGCTGGTTTCTTATTGTTATTCATGTTTTGCAATCAATCGACCTTGTAGTTTGATTTTGGCAGCACAAGGGGTTAGGAAAGCACTTGCTCGGGAGTTTCTACTTTACGGAGATCGCGTTGTAGTTGCTTCCCTTGCAGTGGTAGTCATCGACATAATGCACAAAATTTATTCTTGTTGTTTAAATTTGAAATTTCCATGAGCTTCTAGTTCCATGCATCTTCTTAGTTTTAAGTATCTTTTTTGAAGGCAGCCTGAATCGCTTCTTCGACTATCAACGAACTTGAAGAGAACATACAGAGGGCTTGTCGGTTGCCAAAAAGAAACAAAGAGAAGTAATTGACATTTGGGTAAGTAATGCTTTACATATGGATCTCTTTTAGTATCTCAAGCATTTCACTGAATAATTACAAAGTTGGATTGAGCGGACAGCTTTTGCCTACTTGTACCCTTTCATTTTGTTATGTATGCTTCAATAGCTAGCTACTACAATGAGCAGTGCTTTCACGTTTTCTTTTCCAATATAAGTTACATAAATTTTAAAACAAGCAAAAGAGTAAGTAATTATCATTTACCATTCATTATTGCTTTAATAGTTATGCAACTATCAAAAAGAAAAGTATGGAAGCAATTCTCGATATATTTTTTTGAAATTTTACGATGTATTATTCACATTAGCTATTTTTTTAAGAAAAGATTTGTAACCAACGGCTATACTACGGTTAAAAAAGTATTTAAACTTGTTCTAGAATAGCGCATTTAATCGAAGATGGATGTACGATGGATGGAAAAACACCGGGATGCACACACGAGAGTGGATGGTGAACACACAGGCTTTTGTGGATTTTGTTTTCTCTTCCTCTCCTTCTGGTGGGTTGGGGAAGTGCCCCTGTCGTAGGTGTTAGAATTTTAATTGGCAGTACAAAACAGATATGGAGCGTCACCTTTGCAAATGGGGTTTCATGCCAGATTATCTAACCTGGTATGAGCATGGTGAGCCATGTTCTAGGGAAGCATCCAATCCGAACGAGTGTGAGCTAGCTGATGATCCTATTGATGCATTGGATGATATGATGCATGATTTTGTTCAACAGTTTGAGGATGTGCCTGGACCAGAGGTAGATAGATTCTTTAGTCTTCTGAAAGCTTCTGAAGATCCTTTGCATGAGTCCTGGCGTAACGACTTGCGGCGTGACACGATTGATGGCTATAAGGTCGAAGTACAACTTCTCGGTGGACTGTTTCAATGATCTAGTTGATTTGATATATGACATTTTACCAAAACCTCACAATTTGCCGAAAGATTTCTATTACTCAAAGAAACTGCTAGCCGGCCTAGGGATGCCATATTAGAAGATTGATGTGTGTGTGAACAATTGTATTTTGTTCTGGAAGGAGCACGAGAAGTTGAATCGTTGTCCATGCTGCAAGAAATCTAGATATATAGAAGTAGTCAACAAAGATGGGATTATCACGAAAACAAAGCGTTCCTCAAGTAGCTCGATATCGCCTCTCACAAAGACGGCTCCAGCGGTTGTACCTCTCTAAGACGATTGCGAAGCATATGAGGTGGCACAAGGAAGGCATCCGTACAAATGAGGGGTACATGGGCCATCCATCGGCGGTGAGGCTTGGAAGGCATTGGATCGGTATGACCAAGATTTTGCTAGCGATCCTCGGAATGTGCGTATTGGATTGGCGGCCGATGGTTTCACCCTTCGACACAAATGCGGCGACATATTCATGTTGGCCGTTTTGTAATTCCATACAATCTTCCACCCTCTTTGTGCATGAAAGATCGGTATGTGTTCTGACTATTATCATACCAGGCTGATCATCCTAGAAAGCACTTAGACATGTTTATGCAGCCGTTGATCGATGAGCTAAAAGAACGTGGATCGGTGTCGGGACATATGACAATAGTAGAAAGGAGTATTTCAACATGCGTGCAGCATTCCTTTGGTCTATCCATGATTTTCCCGCATATGGCATGTTCTCGGGATGGAGCACGCATGGTCGGTTATGTTGTCCAATATGCATGGATGACAACGATGCATTTCGCCTAAAGAACGGAGGTAAATTCGCTTCTTCGATTGTCATCGGCGCTTCACACCATCCAATCACCTATTAAGGACCCAATGAAATGCATTTAAGTAAAGATCGACCATTAGTAAAGGTCCACCGCCGTTTGACCGGATCAGAGATTGTTGCTTGGCATGATCGGTTAGAAGCCATAGAGAATGGTTACGAAGGGTTCAAAGAGGAACATAATTGGACTCACATATCTTCCATCTGGAGTCTTCCTTATGTTAAATGTCTAATCTTATGGCACAATATCGACGTGATGCATCAAGAGCGGAATGTTGCTGAAAGTATCATCAGCACCGTTTTTGACTTCAAGGACAAAACAAAAGATAATATGAAAGCTCATAGAGATATGGCTGACATATGTGATCGTCCTACCCTTGAGGTCAGATACAATCAAGCCAGGCGTATGGGTAAGCCACGTGCTCCATACTGTCTAAAGCCTTCAGAAAAAAAGGAGGTGCTTGCGTGGCTCAAGAATCTTAAATTTCCCGATGGTTACGCGTCAAACCTAAAGGGCGCGGTGAACATCATAAGTGGCAAGATAAATGGTTTGAAGAGCCATGACTACCATATTATTATGGAGAGGCTACTTCCTGTAATGTTTCGTGGATATCTAAAAGAAGAAGTTTGGATAATGTTAGCGAGCTTTCTTATTTCTCTGAGACAATTGTGCATAAAGGAAATTAAGAAAACAACAATGAGGAAACTTCGGTAAGGAAATACCGGTGTTGATATGTAAGATGGAGAAAGTGTTCCCACGGGTTTTATGAATGTAATGCAACATCTGTTGCTGCATTTGCCTTATGAAGCGAGAGGTTGGTGGGCACATGCGATATCGATGAATGTATCCTATAGAACGGAACTTAAAAAGATTAGAGCAAGCTGGGTAACAAAGCACGAGTTGAAGGATGCATCGCATAAGCATTTTATCCGAAAGAAATATCATACTATCGAGCACATATTTCGCAGAAGAACACAACATCAATGCTCATATACCAAGATACCACACCTTTGATGATGCACCAGCTAGTAATCTCAAGATATTTCAGTGGAAAGGTAAAAATTTGTTAGTGGAAGTTTGGTGCATGAGGTATCTACAGAAGAATGGAATGCTGCAATGTTGTATATGTACACCAACATCGAGGAGATGGATGATTACTTCGAGTAAGTACTTAACCTAATTTCCGTTTTAATCTCTTCATGCACAAACTGTATGAAACCTAAATAATGTACTACAGGTTGTTCGATCAACAACAATGGAGATGTAACACCCCGGCACCCCGTGCCCTGAATGTTACACCCTCAAGGACCCAACCGCTAGCACGAGACACTAGAATAATGTAGCCAAGCTAGCTAACCTGCTTAGCTACTTACCAGAAATTATTAGAAATTTCGGCAGCACCTTCCCTAAAACTAGGACATCCACTCAGCAGACAGAAAACATTTTCAGTATATGATATCATTCTAGCAGATCCTTAGTTAACCAATCACATATCCAATAGCAATTAATAACTACACCACGACAAACAACATTATTACAACCACAATTTATTTATTACAAGTCATGAACTCATTAAGATTAGAAGCGATAAAACTAATATGACATTATGGTGATAGGCCGTGATCGTGCTACTACTCCCATCCCAAAGATGCCGACTTGAGGTACCTACACATATGTGACAAAAGAAGAAGTGAGTCGAAGACTCAAAGAAGTACAACAGTAGCAATAACCACAAAACAACACAACAATTAATATATTTAAATCAAATACATGCTCATATCTCTTAAACTAGGGTAACAAGTACAGAACCAAAGAAATCACCGTCGATTACCTTATCCACTACCTTACTCCTTTATTTCACATACCTCAATAGATAATATGGAAGGAGCCCATGACTCAACCTATTAAGTAACTGAAAATTTCCCTCAACTCAAGGATCATTTATTATCATTCATCATTAGTAGTATCATACAAAGGCGGCAGACTTATTAGCAATCCACGCAATATGTCACAACCAACACGCTGACCATCACTCCTTTTGCAATGATATGCAATGCAACTATGCTTGAATGCTTATATGCACCATTTCAAGCCTATACCGGTATGGCGGAGTGCACACCCATCGGTATGCACTCTCTCATTCCCCTCCATCCCGTGGAGGGTGCCTACTCTTACTGACTCGCTCCCATGCACCCGTGGGTATGGGACTACGAGGTAGGACTTTCGTGTTCACTACGTGTGAACACAGAGGCCCGCATCGACATGGGTCACCTCTTCCTTTTATGAATGCATTTATGCAATTGACATGGACAATGGTACAAGTTGCACTCTCATAACATACACCAATACATGATTATTAACATAACTTCACGTCCCTGAACTTATAAGTCTCGTTAATCTAGTCATATTCATGAGTAAAACATAATAATAAAATATAACCTTCCTATAATACGATTAATGTGCAATAAGAAGCGAGCATCACTCTATCATGCCATACTCATAAAAAGGTACTTGCCTTTAGCCTCGGCGATAAACTGACGGCCCGAGTGCGGTATTAGGGACCTCCAACCCTAGAGAACCAAACAACACATGAAAGGCCAAGAGCACGATTGTCACATTCACCAACTCATCGGGAATTAAAGTAGCATGGTTAAATAAAAGCATACAAAAACTCTAATGATAAACATTACTCCCTATCCCAACAATACAAAACACTATCAGCATCGCTCAATAGCTATTCATTTAACCAACTATATATACACACACACACATATTAATCTCATCGAAATTCAAACATGAGCATGCACGAGCACCCCCAACAAACCATTTCATCACTAGAACTTGTAAGGCAACATGTAAGCATATAAATACATTACTTGATACTAACGAACATTACCACAGATCTCAATAACATAAAACTCCATTAGTAAGCAGCATCAATTTATTTGAACAACGGTATCTACACGCATACACTAATCATTTTGCACAAGAAGACCCTTTTGGATCACAGATATCACATAAGGGATTTGTAGCAATTTAGCTAGAAGCATACATAAACCAGTTAGGCAGCTAGACCAAATCCAAAATAGAACATGAAGCATTCATGCCTTTGTAAATCAGGTCATAAACCCATATTCATATTCAATTGGCAATGCATGAAAAACATTCTTAATCACACATCTATACCATCCCTATTCCTAAACTTCAAAAAAATAGCATCACATTAAATCCTCGAGAACCCAATATGATACCAATATAATTAATGACGCATTACTGACAGGCCCAAATACATGTCCCTAATGGATCAACCAATAGGTGCTTATCATAGCCTCAATGCACAGAATCAATCTTTAAACTATAGTAGAAATGACATATGGTAGTATCTAGTCTGTAGCAGAACACAAAATTTCATTCAAATCGTGCTCATCAAGCTAAGCTCATAGTTTGACTGCCACTAGGAACTTTGCCATCACATTTCAGAATAACAACACAATTAACAATTTGGGATCTTATGCATAATCATGGCATTAACAAATTGAACTAATACACAATATTGGTTCATCATCAAATGGTAGTAAATATTTCTTAACTCATTCATTTTTAATTGAGCCATGCAAAAAGTAACAAGAATCAAGTCACAGCTTAAGATTCACAAACATTACAAATGTAAGGATGACATTACAGGGCTCATATACAAATAACACACATATGCGTATATATATATATATATATATATATATATATATATATATATATATATATATATATATATGTATATATATCTCATTCCATAAACAACAACACGTAGAATCCTCAAGAATCTAATCTGGGTATACATAAATACTTGGTAGGCCTCATTAACAAAACCACATATGCAACACATAAGCAAGTCTTTAGCGATCACAGAGGGAAAAGACAAACACCAAAGCAATCACATTTAATCAACTAGGACCCAAAGACACAGTAGGAGGTGCTCATTAACCAAAGATACACAACCAAATGCATCATACAAGTACTCATAGGCCACTACTCGAGAATCGATGCAATACCCTAATATAACCCTTCTAGGCATTTCATCGAACACCGCCATGCACCAATTAATTAATTGCTCAACTTAAACTTGTGGCGGATACTCACTCTGAAGAGGGCAAGGCGGCGGAGGTGGCGCCAAGACGAGGAAGCCCTCGGTAGGCGCCGATTAGGGCTTGGCCGAGGGCACGAGCCCGGCCGGGGAGGCGGCGCAGGGGTGGGGCGCCAGAGAGAGCAGCCTTGAGGAGGAAGCGTCTGCGGCAGGAAGGCGGGAGGCGCCGGGCTAAGGAGGAACCCGCGGTGCAGCCAGCTGCTTGCTGTGCGGCTTGAAGAAGAGGCGCAGGGAGGGCTTCGGCAGGGGAGGGGCTCGGCCAGGGCAACCGCAAGGGAGAGGCGCCAGAGAGGAAGCAACCAAGGGAGGGGAGGCGCACGGCCTAGGCTGAAGTCGGCCAGGGAGGAAGCCAGGAGCGGCTGGGAGAATTGGGGAAAAAACCAGGAACTTTTTGAGTCTAGGGTTCATTTACTCCCTCTCCTCCTTGTTATACTCCATCACTTGAGTGCTAAAAAAATAAAAAGGCTAGGGGAAAAATGTAAATAATACTACACAACAATTCTAAAGGTCACAAACCCTGGTAAAACTTTGCAGTATTACACTCTCCCCCCCCTTAAAAGAATTCGACCTCAAATTCAAAATACCTCAAAACCCACCCACAAGAGCAACAGAAGTCGAATTGCAAAAACAAAAAGCCCCAAAAAGAACAGCCGGATACTTCTCACGCAAGAGATTCCACAACTCAAACCACGGCTCTCGCCAAATAAAAGGAGCACGCAACTGAACCCATTTCATCCATCAGCACTAATCTCAATAGACCTTGCGCTCTCAAACCCAAAAGGTTTTCCTAAACCAGGAATCTCACAAGCATTTTCTCAACCGGAGAAATTCACACCACTCACGCTTAAACTCTCAAAGATCCAGGCGATCAGCCAAATTCTCAATTCATACCATTTTCATAAACTATCTGACAACTCAGGCAACTCTTCTTTAACGCTTCATACACAACCTCCAGTCAACCAATGATTCTCCTAAGAAGATCATACGACAAATCTCCAAACTCCGCTCTAATACCTTCTTCAACCTCATTCACTCAAAACTTTAGTCTCCCGTCTCTACCTCACAGATCAACAAACCCAAGATGATACGACCATCGCAAGCCACATCACTCTATTAAGCATTAAAGGAATTATCACCAATTCACCAAAACTATCCGATTGGATAGCTAGGTTCTAAACCTGAATCCCCCAAGAACCAATAGAACATTGATTCCCGTCTTTCCCCATTGATTATCCTTGATAACCAAAGAATCGATTAAGAACACATCACTATTTCCAACCACTCAATCATCTATGGTTCCACACCGGACTCCTCCAGGAACCAAAACACAAATCTTCATCTTTTGCCAACGATTGCCCTTGCAACAAAAGGGACCAAAGTCATTCCTTACTATCGAAACGAATTGCCCATCAGGGCACAAATCCCATTTCTATCATAGTACCAAAATCATACTCTACCTTCTTTCGCCCCTATCTCGCACGACGAGACAACCACTAGAGGAAACAATTCATAACCAAAACATTGATTCCAACCCGAGAATCAGAGGTTTCCAACACATTTAGACCAAGAGACAACAAAATCAATTGATCCTCTCCACAAGGGATTTGGACCAAAACATGCTACACCCTTCAATACTCTCAACTTTTAATCCAATTCTTGTCAACACCTAATCAAGGTTAGACCCTCCATTAAAACCAATTCATACTTGGTTCTCTTCTTTGCGATGGTCTTGCCTAAAGAATTCAAGCAACGAGCATACTCTCAATTTATACTCAAGTAGGGAACCACAATTAAACATTTCCTTTTCTCACCCTAGAAAGCGAAGAGAATCTCGATTCTCTTACAAAACGAACCACCTTCCTTAACTTGAAATCAATGCAATAAAACGCATAACAAGGGAAGACTCAACTGAGAAGAGAAACTTCGCACCACTTTATTCAAAAGCAGTCACAAAAACAAAGAGAACTCCATTCTCTTAACAACATAAACCATTTCCCTCACCTTGAGCCCTAAGGTGAGAAGCTTCACATCAAAGAATCACTCGATTAAAAGGCAACACAACACACCAATCCCAAAACCAACATTTTGGGAACAGCAAAACGATCCTGAAATCCAACACTTTTCATTATATCTATTTATTTCCTTTAAATGGCAAGTCCAAAGACTATCATCACACTAACCCATAAGTATGCAGTCTTTCTTCCTCATAATCTTTCATCCACTAACTCCACCACTTGGCGAAACACAACTCATATGGCAAATTTCAATTGCACACCAAACAAAATGCCTTAAACAAAAGGCAACCTTCCAAGTAATTTCACCGACAACCCCATTTCCTTAGGTAATTAAACCTAAGTTCATCCTACATTCCATTACCTCTAAAATTCTTGCACCTTTAACAATAAAGGTTTCAATGTCCACACTTAGCGCCCTTGGGAAGCCCCAACATTAAACAAATTCTCCCCCATCAACTCATCAAAGAAAAACAGGTTGAACTTTTATCCCAAGTTAACCTACCACCCAAAATTCCTATCCGTCAACCATCTGACGAACACAAAGATCAATTATCTAAGTCTCCAATGATTTAGACAATTGAACACCATCGACTTATTTAACAAGTTCCTCAACCAAACTGGTTATTACTCCCTTGACACATCATTTATAACCTCACGCAAACACCATTTCTAGATCTCCACTTATAACCGTGGATCATCATGACCCACAAAATACGTCTTGCCATCAACCCAATTAGGGTCGACCACCTTAACCCACAACATAAACATTCTACTAATCCTCAACGGAAAGACCTTCAATCAACCTACGATTTACTCCGACTGTTGCAATTTCCTTTCCAGAAAAGCCAACCAAATCTTCCAAAGAAGCTCGACTCTCAAAAGACTTAGAAAAGGACAGGACTCAATCCTGGTCATCCACCCGACCCCCAAACCAATCATCAAACTCCAAAATCCCACAAAGGAAAGGAGTTACACAAATCAACTCACGGAAGAGAAAAGCGAATCGATCGAATAACACTTTTTCCTTTAAAGCCCCCAAATCCAAAACTTCAACTTGGGGAACGACAACACGAAAACTCCAAGTCTTTTCCCGCTATCAACCAAAAGAGGATTAACAGGATTCTCTTTTCTTTGACTTAAATCCAAGAAGACCAAAGAAGACAACACCCAAATGACGTACTCCATCAACTCTCCGATCTACAATAAAATAACAAGAATTCTCCTCACACGAGGTTATGAATCCTCCGGTGCTGGCTCTCAACTGCCACACCGACCAACACGGGTACACGACAGAGCCGACATACCTTAGGCACAAAAAGTCCCACCGGACCCCACTAACAAAATACCACTTCAAAATTATAGCCATCAGTAATACCATAGCCTTATCAAGATTAACATATAACCTACCAACAAGTATCAAAATAACAAAATAAGCAATGCAACATAATGCAACGATAACCCATCCTCGTCCCATCATGCATCGAGTGTGTCAAGTTTTTAAATTATTTAACCATTCTACATCAAGTTTTAAGGTTATTGCCCTAGGGCCACAATTTAAAGGTTCAACCTAAACCATGTTTCTACTTTCATACAGCAAAATTTTAATTTATTCTAGAATTACTCACTACATTCAAACACCATGGACTTAAAGCCCGCTCTGATACCAACTGTAACACCCCGGCACCCCGTGCCCTGAATGTTACACCCTCAAGGACCCAACCGCTAGCACAAGACACTAGAATAATGTAGCCAAGCTAGCTAACACCTTGGCTACATTATTCTAGTGTCTTGTGCTAGCGGTTGTCCTTGAAATGTAATATCTGAGGCACTGGTGCCGGATGTTACAGAGATCTAAGCGACAACCTACCAATAAACAACTTGAAACTCTACGACGTGATGGATTATGTGGTGGTCCTAATTTTGTCACATGGTTTTGAAAACACGTAATTTTCTTTACAATTAAATTTTTCATTGATTAATAACTATGTTGAGTATTAGTTTAAACACTGCTATAACCTTGCAGTGCATTACTGATGGTAGCGTCCATGAAGATTTGAGACAATTGTCACACGGAAGCATAACAACGAGGAGTTTCGGACGTTATGATGTCAATGGATTTCGTTTTAGATTACGCAAAATTTGAAGCAACACGTCCACAAGCGACCACGACAAATAGTGGAGTTGTCACTATAGCAAGTGGCTCGGATGGTCGTCTCATCGAGTACTATGGTGTTATTCAAAACATAGTTGAGATGAAGTTCGAAGGTCGAAAGATCTCGAGTAGTGTTTTTTATTGTGATTGGTTTAATGAAAAATTAGGGATAGGGATAAGGCGAAACATCAAAATTGGTCTAGTGGAAGTTAATCATACATCACGTCTTACAGGTTTCAATCCATTTGTACTCGCTCACCAAGTTCAACAAGTGTATTATATGTCCTATCCTTGTCCCTTAGCAATCCTAAAGCCATGGTGGGTTGTTCAGAAGGTAAATCCTCCTGGCCGGTTGCCTACCCCTGGAGATGATGGGTATGATGAAAGTGAGGTTGTGAACACCTTCGAAGAAGCATATCAAGAAGGTGGTTTACCAGCCTCGTTTGGAGTAGATGAAGGGGTGGCACTTGACCAACTAGCCGGTGACACTACAGATGTCATTGTTGATGAGGTTCAGAAAACGAAATGACCTCGTCGCGTAACCAAAGTCCCACGAAAAGTGGTTAACACAAGTGTTGCGGTGGTTTACAAAATGTTACAGATGATGATCATGAGCTCGATGATTTTTAAGAAGTAAATAACCAAGCATTGCATTTTCTTGTTTTCCATGCTTGATTGAATCTCAAATTAATGATTTTTAATGTTGTTATCGTTTTTTCTCCTATTTTTTTATACTAGTTTTGTTAGTTCTTGTTTGGTTGTGAAGTGGTGATTAACTAGTAATATATGTGCATAAAAATGTCTAAAACAATCAAGCATCAACATTTAAGAGGAACCAAAAAGCTGGAATATGTAGAAAAGATAGAAGGGGAAAAAAGAAAGAGTAAATACCTGCTGATGATAATAAGTAGTTGTGTCAAGAAGTCTTTCATATGCATGATTTGCTCTTTTAGTGTAATGCTTCAAGGTAGTTCTAATTTTCTCAACATGTGGTTTACCATGTATATCAAGAAAGTTGTTCAATTGTTTTAATCATACTTAGTAACTTGTAATTATTTTTTTAACAGGATGAAGTCATTTTCACATGCTTTTAGAGGAAAGAAGAAGGATGGCTCTTCATCTTCAAAGAGTCAAGGAAGTAAGAATGATGGCTCTTCATCGGTTGTTGGTTCACTTTTCAAGGGCAGTGTATCTCAACAGAGCTGACGAAGTGCATTTCAGAGGTGTCTTGAGGAGGCTCAGCAGATGGTTGCTTCACCAGAGGAGACTCAACAGGAGGAGGTACTTCCTGCTCCTGTGTCAGCAGCAGGAGACAGTACTGATGGGGATGTGGACGGGGATAGGGAGGTGGAGGGGGATGGTGCTGAAGCAGATGACACTGGTGTTGATCCTGTGTTTAGGTAATTGTAAAAATTTTCATAAGTTTTGTGCAAACATTGGTGCTGAATTTTTTTTCACCATTTCAGGTTCAGATCTTCCAACTTAATCACCCCAGTAGTTACAAACCCGGCGGCATGGAGACAGATTAGGCCACATGGTGACTGGTAAGTATGAGAATGAGACAATCTGTTGAACCAATGTATGGATGGATGTATGGATAGAGATATGCTTGAACTGTCTTGTCTTTGTGTGTGAATGGAGATATGTGTGTATGGATGGATCTATCTTTATTTCTCTTATCTATATATGTGTGTGGATGTAGAGACTTTATAGGGGACATGCTGCCAAAATTTCCAAGTTTCTATAGTGTTACTAATATTTTCATATTTTTACTTCACAGGCAATGGGATTTGTAAGTTCATATATTTTTTATAGACTCCTCGTTCAAGGAAAAACAAAGGCCTGGATGGTAGCCTAGTTGGTGCGAAGATCAAAGTATGGTGGCCCGATGATAAGAAGTAAGTGGGATGAACATTAGATGTTTCTGAAGTGTACACATCCTTAAGATGTTTAATTCTTGGATTCTCTAATTATAAAAGCCTTAATCATTGTTTCAATGTTTCTCATTGAGATATCTAACTGAAGCACATAGATATGATATCACATGATGTTGGTTAGCTCATTTCAATTTTACTACATTATGCCTGGTTAATTTTGAACGGTTCTAAATCTGTAGTGTAGATGATTCAACTTTCTTTCCAATGGTGCTCAGAAATGAATTTGTTATTTAAATTTCGGAAAGTCCTGTTTGCTGTTTAAAGTTTAAACTAAATATTTTGGCTCATTATTGATGTGGATGCCTTTTGCTCTAGTACACTTTGTTGGCTTATTATTTTGTAATTTGTTTCAGATTTTTTTAGGCATTTCTTTTTAATTATTTGCAGGTTTTATAAGGGTGTTGTTGATTCATTTGATACCGAATCCAAAAGGCACAAGGTGTGTCTTCTGTAAGCTGATGTATTATCTCCCTGCACTGGCCATTTGGCTTACATGAAGAACTAGGCTGATTAAAAATTCGTTTGTTCAATTTCTCCTTTTTCTTGTTCGCTCTAATACTATTTGGGGCTTAGATTGCATATGATGATGGAGATATAGATGTGCTACTGCTTACCTCCAGAATTCATAAGAGTCATTCCGTACCATCATATAATTTTCCATATGAATTTGTCAGCATAACATCCACACCTTACCTTTTAATTAATTATTTTTCCTGTTTCAGTTTCTCCTCCAGCTTGCTTTCGTACCGCTATCCCCACAGAGGTTTGTAGTATTTTTTCTCATTCTTGCACATAGTTGTTTCTACTTGAATCTCATGAATAAGTTTGCTTCCTGTGTATGATTCCTGAGTTCTGGTCTTACTATTTTTGTTTTCAATGGTGTCCCTTCAGGATTTAAGAATGTTATCTACATGCTTGAGGTAACAATATTTGATATACAGTTTTTTAAAAAAGCTGATAACAGTTGTATAGTAGCATTAGGAGAAGTATTGATGAGAAAAATTCTGCCCTTCGTGTTGCTTCAGGGAAGCTTCAGCTACCATGATTCTTCAGGCCACAAGGGCACCATCTCATTACACATAGATAAGACTGATTTGTATTTTAATGGTTTGATCTTACCTGCAGTAGATATGATTGATTATCGTTACACTTTGCATGTGATGATATCATTGTTGAAAATATAGATGAATCTTCTGTTATTTTCTACGATTTTTTTGTGAATTTTCTGGGATTTTATATGTTTTTTTATTTTTTTGAAATTAAACTATTATTTTCATCGGCCTGGCCGACGAAAATAACAATTGGCCGACGAAAATAAAAATTTTAGCTGACGAAATTACTGCATTTTTTTGTTGAGTAGGCCAACGAAAATAGCTAAAAAACCGATGAAAACACTTTTCACGTATTTTCGTCGGCTTTTGGCCGACGAAAATAATGCGGATTCCTGTAGTGATACACATACATATATACATATATATACACATATATATATATGCGCTTATATACATATATATCTATATATATACATGTATATGTACATACATACATATATACATGTATGTATGTATGTATGTACATATACGTGTGTATATATATATATATATATATACATGCTTATATATAAATGTATATACGTGTATATATGTAAGCAAGCTATACGTCTGATCACAGACAGTACATGTGAATGGTGTAATAAGAACTATTATATCGAGAATTGCACAGTATAGCTATGTAGATAGTAATTAAGGTTGAAGTATAGACATGAAGTGGCAAATATATATCGAAGTGTAAAAGAAATAAAAATTTTATTTAATCTTAGAAAATCTTCAGCTATAGTAATTAACGTTGAAGTTCATGAAGTGGCAAATATATATCAAAGTGTAAAAGAAATAATTTTTTTTAAACATAGAAAATCTTCATAGATCTAGTTCTGAATTTAAAAAGTCATATCAAAGTATTGAAATGTGAAATGAAAGGCTAATTAATGATTCTTGACTAACAACAGTAATAGTGTTATAATTTAATATAAATAATTTGATATTATCTAGACTTGGAAATTTTACATTATCCTCTGGATGGATAGACACATCAACAGTAAAAATATTCAAAATTAATAGCCAATTTTGTTATAGTTAAAAATTCAAAATGGAAAAATTGAAAAATCCAAGAATTAAAATGTCAGAATTTTTATAAATTAAATATAAAATATATTAATCTGAAATTTTTGATGAGATATAAAGTGTCAAAAAGTTTCTGTAGCTAGGATTCTATAGAATTCAAGTGTTGTTTTCTTCTATCAATAACACTCCAACTCAACAATGAATACTTTGTTCTACCTTGGTCTCAGAACAGAGTCAAGTACCAATGGTTTGTGGGTATCCTAATGTATTTCTAGATGAACTGCCGAGAATGCCTCTAGATTGAGACATGGAGTTTGTCATTAATCTTGTTCCTGGAAAAACACCCATCTCTAAACGTCTTTATCACTTGCCTCCAGATAAATTGGTTGAAATGAAGAAACAACTCGAAGATCAGTTGAGCAAAGGATTCATTCATCCTAGCTCATCTCCATGGGGCAGTCCTGTGCTATTTGTTCCTACAAAGGACGGTGGTCTGCGCATGTGTATAGATTATCGTGCTTTAAATGAACTCATTATCAAAAACAAGCATGCACTTCCATGTATTTATGATCCTTTTGATCAATTGAATGGTGCTCAAGTATTTTCAAAGATTAATCTGAGGCATGGATACTATCAATTTAAAATTAAATCTAAGATATTCCAAAACTTCTTTCACCACTCGTTACGGATTATATGAATATACTGTAATGTCATTCGGAGTTACAATTGCTCCTGCCAGTTTCTGTGCCTTATGAATAAGGTCTTTATGTAGTATTTAGATAAGTTCGTAGTGATGTTCATTGATGACATTCTCATCCATTCCAAAACCAATGAAGAACATGCGCAGACATTTGTGTATGGTGCTTGAAAGACTTCGCGGGCATAAACTTTATGCCAAATTTGAGGTGTAAATTCTGGCTAAAAGAAATTGCATTTCTTGGGCATATCCTTTCTAAAAGTGGAATTGCAGTTGATCCAAGAAAGATCCAAGCTATCACAGAATGGGAGCCGCCTCAATCTGTTCCTAAAGTCCGATGTTTTCTCGGATTAGCGGGGTATTATCGCCAATATATCAAAAATATGTCCTAGATGATTCTGAACTCAAGAAGCTAATTTGAAAGGAAGCTCACAAATCTCTTCTTTCTATCCATTTCAGAAGCACAAAAATGTATCAAGACCTCAAAAAAGAATATTGGTGGCTCAGCATGATAAAGGAAATTACTGCATATGTCGTTGAATGTGATGTGTGCCAGCGAGTCAAAGCTGAGCATCAACATCCTGCTGGTCTCCTTCAACCCCTGCAAATTCCCGACTAGAAATGAGAAGATATCATCATGGATTTCATTACCGGTCTACCTAAGACTCGGAAAGAAAATGATTCTATATGGGTTATTGTGGATTGGTTAACATAAGTGGCTCATTTCATCCCAGTCAAAACCACATATCAAGGGGACAAACTTGCAAAACTATACATGGATAATATTGTGTGTCTCCACGGTATTCCAAAAACTATTGTACCTGATGAGGCTCCCAAATTACTTCTCATTTCTAGAATAGTTTGGACTGTATGCTAGGGACTAAGTTAAACTTAAGTACAGCTTACCATCCTCAAACAAATAGGCAAACTGAGAAAACAAATCAAATCCTAGAAGATATGTTGAGAGCCTATATGCTATCATATAGCACTAATTGGGAAAAGAGTCTTGCATTCGCCGAATTCTCCTATAACAACAGCTTTTAGGACAGCCTTCAAATGTCACCATTTGAAGCATTATGCGGGAGAAAATGCAGAACTCCTCTTTTCTGATCCGAGGTTTGTGAAAGAAAAATTTTCAACCAAATCTCATCCAAGAAGTCCAAGAGCAAGTGGATATGATTAGAAGCCGATTGAAGGAAGCCCCGTCTCGCCAAAAGAGTTATGCCAACAATCATCAACGTAAACTCAGCTTCGAAGTTGGTGATCATGTCTATTTAAAAGTCTCCCCCCATGCAGTTTGTCGTTTTTAGATCCGTCGGAAGCTAGCTCCTTGATACATTAGACTATATCGAATTCTTGAGAAGATGGATGAGATGGCATACAAGATGGAATTGCCACTTCAATTATCTAAGGTTCACAATGTCTTTCATATGTGTGAGACCCCGTTCTGATGAACAGGAACCTCCATGTGATTACTGTGCTATTCCCTAGATCAGTAGCTAGCACTCACATGTTTACAACAATTGGAATCACAACCACACCATAAATAATTACAGCGGAAACTAAAGTATAAAGAGAAGCTTACAAATAAAGAGATTAGCGACAAAGAAGCAATATCACCGTAGTTTGCCCAACCGACCAAGAGCAACCGACTGCATAAACTCCAGATAGAACACGCTTCAAGGAAGAACCCGCAACCTGCGATGAACAACTTCGAAGCTTCGCTTTCTCATCCACCTAAGTAATAATTAAGCAAGGGTGAGTACTTTCGTACTCCGCAAGACTTTGGCAAAATCTATAATATATGCAGGCCATTTCAAAGGAAAGGCTTCTACAGTTAATTTGCATAAAGCAAATTTGAATTTGTAAATCCAAGTTATTTGCAAACGGAATTTATAAGAGCAAGATTTGATTGATAACAAATAAATAAAGCATAATAACACTCACAGTCCTCCATGACGTGAGCGACGAATCAACAAATCCTGAAATCCATCAATGTCAGCCCTTCGACATAAATCACAGTTGCAAAACAAAATGATACCAACCCTTTTTAAAATAATAAAATATTTAACTCGTGCAAGTTCACCAAGACACCCATGACCGCGGGTGCGGCTAATTAATTAGATTTAAACTCTGCAGAGGTGTACAACTGTACCCACAAGGAATGATCAACCCTTTTGCTCGACGCACTTCCTCAGGTGGCCAGCTAGGAGATCATACATAGCCGTTACATTACCTAGACATGACTTTGATCCAGCCCGGGACGTTAACCCCCGCCATAGAACTAGAAACACACACCCAAGCCGTGGATCCACTTTCACACACCCAACACAACGTTTCTAAACATGGCAGGGCGTACACCGTTGCATTAGCAAGTAGACCTGACCGGACTACCCCGTCAGGTAGACCTGACCGGAATACCTGTGCTAGCTCCCGCCTACCAATGAGCAAAGCCATGTCTAAACAATTTAATAGGCTAAGGCTACCCCTTTCTCACCCTCGTGGTTTGTACGGATTTTCTTGGATCATACAACATGATGTTCGGTCCTTAGTCCGACACGGGCGACACTTCACCCTACACTACGTGCAATTCCATTCGCACATCCGGCTATTGCCAATAATCGCCCGCATCAAAGCATATTTTTATTTTGGGTTTTTAATCAAAGTACCAGCAACCATTTTCCCAAAAAGGATCATTCAGGTTCCATATAAAACATTTCAAACACGATTTTAATCATGATCATTTGCTCCTCAGATACTAAAACATGGCTAAGCAGGCTAAATATGAGCGTATATACCCAAGATGACATTAAGAGATGTCTAGCCCTATTCTGTGGTTATGAAGGTTCACATTTCCATAATCATCAAGGAGTTTCATGTGACAACAGGTATATCTGCCAAATCCACAAAATAGCAATTTACATAAAATAAACGCATGCATGAAACAATTTGATGCACAAAAGGAATATAAAATACTGGGATCAATATGGTCAAAGGATGCTTGCCTTGCTTAATCATCGCTTACGGTGAAGACAAAGCTGCGATTGACGAAGATGACGACGAACACAGCAACGTCGGGTTCTACACATCGGTCAACGGAAAATACAGCAAAACAAACTTTAATAAAGGGCAAAAGAAGATAGACAGAACAAATAAAACTCTTTACCAAAAACAGGGATTGCTCTTTATGAATTTATGAAAGACCATGTGGAGGTCTATCCTTGTGTGTGATGAATAATTGACAAGTGTTGAGCTTGGTTTGATTCGAAATTGAGTTTGATTTGAATTGGATCTTCAAATTGAAGCAATTTGAGTGTTGGTTGCTTTTCCTAGTGCTACCGGCACAGAGCGTGAGTACCGGACCATTGGGCGCAATTATGATTGATTAATGATTGTGGGATAATCATTGAAAATATTTGTGGGCATTGCTATGTGAAAGGTTTTTTTCTTGTCTTTGATGGTTGTAGGGCGACGGTGCTAGGTCATGGTGAGGCGGAGGATGACCGGGACTAGGCGAGGAGCGTCGGAGGTCCAGACGGTCGGGAGATCGCCGGAAGATGACCGGAGACGGAGTCCAGGCAAGCCAAGAAGATAAGGAAAGGAGATGATGCTAGCTAGATGCCGCGTGGATCAATGAGGGCCGTCGGATTGCGGTCTAGTTGATAGGTTAGCGGGTCTAGGTAGTATGCTTTGAATATCGTGCAAGAAAACCCGGTATGTGTGTGGGTTTTGGGTTAGCCCTTGCATGGCTGTGTGAGTGGGTTAATCCTAGCCCTTAGATGAGTGTCCTAGGGTTGAGGGACTCATCCAAGGGTGGTAGGTGACCCAAGAGTTGTATAAATAGGGGTGGAGGGGTGGCCTCCTCCCCTTGAAGGTTTGAGTTGCTCCTTTGAGCTTTGCCCACATGAAGTGAGGCTTTGTAAACCTTCCCACCAGAAATACAAAGAAATTTCTTTGCATCATTGTGAATTTAAATTCGCATTTAAATTATGTCTTTACTTTACGCAATTTAAATTCAGCGTTTACATTACGCATTTACTTTCCCAATCTATATTCATGCAATTTGGATTTGCCTCCTCCTTCTAAATGCTGATCTTGGATGTTTTGAATGTGTTCATATGGTTTTACATCTCTTTTGCACTCTTTGATTGAGTAGAGATCATCTCTTCTTTCAAGTTCCAGTTCTGTCCAGAACTTGTTCTTCGCGCAGCAGTTAGTCATTGATTTTTAGAAAAATATAGAAAAATCCTTCTGGAGTGATTCTTGTTGGAGATTGTGCGGGACTCCTATACCCATCTTTAGAAAAAGTTTGGAGTCCACTGGTTTCACCGTTTGGGTTCTATGAAGTGAAAACTGAGCCCCAAATTTTCTGCCCAAAGTTTCTGACTGTCTGTGTTCATAGATTTATGATGATTTTTCTACTTGGCTTTTTGATCTAAATTTTGGTGGAGAGCTTCACGACTCATCTGCTCATAGGGATAAAATTTCTCATAATTTTGTGAGCAGCAGAAACCCACCAACCTCCTGTTCAAATTAAAGACAGATTCTGGAAATATCTGCTTTTGCTTTTCTAAAAGAGACTTTTGTGTTTTGGCTTGATCTCTTTTAGAAAAGAAGTATTTGAATTGATTCCTCTTTCTTTTGGACACTTGACAACCAGGATTGTGATTGAAAAATCCCTCACATATTTTATGGATAATATTCATGTAAACTAGGGATGCACATAGTTGTCTAGTCGTTCCGGTTTTTGCGGGTTTTTCACGATTTCCCTTGCGCGATCTTTTCTCGGTTTTAGTTGGAGTATTTTGGGGGAAAATTTATTTGCGACCATTCACCCACCCTCTGTTCGCCATCTCGATCCTTCAATTTATTAATCTTAATTTACGAATTCAAGATGTAAAGATTGATTAAGATTAAATAGAATTAATCATCAGTTGCAAGCTTTCATTGAGTTTACTATTCATAATATGAGTTTCGCGACTTTATTACTTATGGGTTTTGCTCTATTAGGATTCAGATTCAAAGAAAGATGAAATAAGAATATTTTCTTAGATTGCTGTAGATTATATCTTGAAGATCATTTCTAAGCTGTTCCTCACATTATTCGGATTTAGATGAGCTGCTTTGTGAGTTAATGAATAGGCTTAAATGATCACATTATATTATGAACGAATACTTCTTCGCCTTAGGTTGACTTCAAATGGAATTAGTTTTATACAAGTTGAGTCTATTGATTTAGGCTATTGCTAACATTTCCACGATGCTTAAGAAGGTTTTGGTGATACCATTATCTAATATACAGATTTCTTCATTCTTACCGATTCATTTTATATAGTTCAGAAAACTTAACACTTAAGGTTATTTGGCTATTAAGATTTGCATGCAAAACATGATGAAATATGGTTATTTCTTCACAATAGAATGATTTATACTTTGCATAACAATCCTAAGCAAATTCCACAAATTTTAGGCTTTGGTTGATACATTATATTCATTGTTGAAAAAGGCTTAAGTGGCATTGTAAAGTTGACGTTATTCGGAATCGGCAGGAATGTGAAGTGAATGATTAACACTTAAAGGTTTTGAACTAATAAGAATAATATGCAAACTTTAATAAAATAACATTATTTTTATAGAATATGATAGTATAAACTTTGCACAATGTTTCCAGACTAGTTTTACTGATTTTAGTATTTAAACGAGTTATTTTATCTATCACTGAAATGGCCTAAATGATCATATTTGAAGCCTTAAATCGGCCAAGTTTCAATCTTAATTTCCAACTAACCTATACATGATTCTGAATTCATTTTTCAGGTATTAGCAGAATATCATCCTAGAAATGTTATAAAGTTGGTTTGGTATTATTTTAGCTTTAATTGCAATAGATTATCTATTTACTTATTGCTATCATTAACATTTTCTCTCATTAAGAACATGCAAATTAAATCTTACTTTATATATTTTTACATACATGGGTCCTTGCTGTTTTTAAGAACTCAATACAAATTACATTATCAATTTTTGAGCCATTATGCTATTATTTGGCTAATGGCCATAATATGGTTAATTAAAGATGGCAAAGCAAACGATATAAACTTAATTCAACAATTGAGCATGTTTACATGTTTGAGTTTATTATGATTCCAGGACACATATAAATTTATGTAATGATTTTTGGAATTACATTTCTTTGAACACAACATCATCCATACTAATGTTTATTTCTAAATTTAATTTTTACTAATTGTTTTATGACTCAAGAATTGAATGTTTTTGGATATTTGAATACATCCTGATCCTAAAATCTCATGAATATTAATTTCATCATTTCATTACTTATTATACACAAATTCTCATTAAAAACCATATTAGCATCATACTCAAAGTTTAATATAAATAATTATTCTGCAGGCCAAGAATTAAATGTTTTACATATTTATATTCTTCTTGATTTTAAATGATTATACAAGTTTATTTCACTGGTTTCTAACTAAAAATGCATAAGTTATTAATACTTGAATGGATTCTGGCTAGAAAATAGCATGGAAAATTGAGAAGGCGCTTTACCCAAGAGAAAGCGTCTTTTGGCTCTGCTTTTCTTCAACCTCAGGCGCTTCTGACCCGATGGCCCCATGGCGCAGAGACAGAAAAATAGGACACGGTTAGGGCTGGCCGGCGACGGTCTTCCGGCGATCCTCCAAATGAATCTTGACGGTACCAGAACATCAAGCCGGCAAGGAGCACCAGGGAGGTGTTGATTCGTAGGAGAGGGTGCTGGCGGTCTTGCAATGAGAGAGTCTTGGCGGAAATGGCGGGAGGTGGAGAAGACAAGCAAACGCATTAGGGATTGAATCGGTAGTGTTTTAAGCATCACGGGGTACTGGAGGTTCCATTTTCGGGGTTTACCTGGAAGGAGAAGGCCGGAGAAGCTCCGCCCACGGTGGCCAGATTTGGAGGAGAAGGGCGCACGGCAGCAGCAACATTTCGCATGAAAGAAGATGATTCTTGTTGAGGGGTTTTGATCGGCAGTGCCTGGGGATGCTCTAGCTCAAGGGAATTTGAGAATGGTTGGCTAAATCGCAAGAATCGCAGCCGGCTTTGAGCTCCAGAGCTTTGGTTTGCAGCGAAATTGGGAGGGAGTTCTTGCGCTGCTCGAGGAGGAGGGAGAAGGAGTGGAGTAGAAAGTGGAGCACTACCACTGGTGGTTCCCAAGGCGCAACGTATTTGGTTGAGGGCTGGCTGGATTGGTGCTTCGGGAGAGTTCGGCTCCTGCGCTCAGTGGAACGAACGGGGTTGGGGGAGAAGGGCCTGGCAGGTGGGGCCTGGGTCCATTGTCAGCGACTGGGAGCTTCACTTTTGCGCCAACAGAACGGAACGGCAACGAATGGCCCACACGACAGTGACTGGTAGAAACAGGGTGATTGGGGGTGAACTTTTCCCTTTCTCTCTGATTTTGTTGGTGGTCAACTAGAGGTAGAAAATTGTGAAACTTTTCGATCAAGGTCTTTGGATATATTTTGATGTCTGGTAGAATTTTGTGATTAAGATGAGTTACCAAAAAATTATTAATATTCTGACAACAGTGACTGCCCTAATTTCTTGCTTCGGATTTTGATTTTTGATCAAGACCAATTGAAGTCTATTATTTTTGAAACTTTGTTTTTCAAAAGGATTTGACCTCAGAATGCTTCTATAAAATTTTCATGTCAAAATATGGTTCCATTATTTTATAAAAATTCTGACATTGCAAGTTTCCAGATTTTCAGGGTTTCTATTTTTAATTTTGGAAAAGTATTAAATGACATTATAAATTTATAATACCTTTACCAAAGGTAGATATTGCATTGAGGTTCTCATGATAAATTTTTCAGCTCCATTTGAGTTATATATATATATTATAAATTCTGACAATGCATTGTTTTGATTTAAAAGTGGTCTTTTCATTTTGTCTCTTCATTTCTTTGTGCATAAAATTTTAATTGCTGGCTAAAATGATTTAGTTGAATGATCAGGGTTCTCATGGCAATTTTCTAAATTTTTACTTTTTACATTTTTACCTTTTCCTCTTTTTCCTTCTTTATTTCCATTTGTTGGATTTTAATACAAAGAATAAATCCAAAGAAATCCAAATAAAATTCAATAATGCCAAGAAACTCAGAAATAAGTATTTTCAAATTTAAAATATTTATTTTTTATATTACTTTATTTTTCAGGATGTTACAATATGTCCCAACTCAAGAAGTGTCTCCGTATTCCCACTGAACTCACCAATCTAGAAAACATCGATCTTTAACCTGATCTATCTTATCGAGAACATCTAATGTGCATTCTTGAAGAAGCAGAACGACACACGAAGAATCAATCTCACAAAATGCTAAAAGTTCAATGGAGCAACCTCACTGAAGATGAAGCCACATGGGAACACGAAGATCATCTACGAAAGGAATTCCCCAATTTCTTCTAAACCTCACCAAATCTCGAGAACGAGATTTCTATAAGGGGTATATTTGTAACATCCTAAAATTCAAAATAAAGTAAGAAATTAAAATTTAATTGTATTTATTTATGCATTTTTTGTATTTTTTGGATTTTCTTGAATTTTCATGTTTTTCCTTGATGTTTGCTCTAAATGAAACATCCTTATAAGTAAGAGATAAATGAAAATAATAAAAATATAACAATAAAATAAATAAATTCTGAATTTAAAAGTCATATAAAAGTAATGAAATATGAAATGAAAGGCTAATTAATGTTTTTTCATGACAACGGTAATAGTGTTGGAATTTAATAAAAATAATATTATATTATCTGGATTTGAAATTTTTACATCACCCTCTTGATGGATAGACACATAAATAAAAATATTAAAAATTAATAACCAATTTTGTTATATTTAAAAATTCAAATATTGAAAAATCCAAGAATCAAAATGTCAGAATTTTTATGAATTAAATATAAAATATATTAATCAGTAAATTTTTACTGAAGGATTTTGCAGCGTGAAAAGGACCTCACACGTAGATAGGAGGAGATTCTCGCCTGGGTCAGTTAAAGACCGAACTCGATGCTATCACCTAAGTGATTTCGTACAACCAGAAGTGCTGGTATGGGACAGCCATAACCTATTAAGTTACGTAGATTTAGCTTTGCATATTGGTAAGCCGAAGTAGTAAGGGCACACCCGTAATGGTGTTGCTCGTAGGTGCTCCCTTCACCGAGGTATTGGGGCCCAAGCATTCCAATATAACGGTGCATGCCTTGCCATGAGGAGAGGACCCAATGAGGCACCATCATTGGTCTGGATCTCTAGACCATGGTAAGGATTTAACATCAGTGTCGCTAGTGTAAAGTTAGGTCTATGTAATGTAACGATTACGTCGTGACTCTCTGCGGCACACCAAACAAAGTGTGCTAATATCGATTGCACAAAGAGTCAGTCATGCCTTATGGGTAACCTATACACTCTCTCTGAGATTTAAAGTCTAACTAATTAGCCGTGCTCATGGTCAAGAGCAGCTTGGGGAAATACTGTCAAGTATAGTCTTTGCTTTTTCAAAAACTTTTGGAAATGACTTTGGAATGGGTTGGTAAACTCATGAGCCAAGGGTGGCTATTTTTATTCGATGTTCGCAGTCTTGGGGGGTTGTGAAATGATGTATATGAACTTTACTTACTGTTATTTAGTTTCATACTAAACACTCTTTACAATTCCATATTTGTTTTATGCAACATTCACTTGCGAAACAAAATCTGCCGTATGCTGAAAATGAAGCTAGTGTAGAAATTTGACATCCTTGATCTAGCCTTGCATTTAAATTATTTCCATACACTAAAGTCTTTTGAGTACATACGTGTACTCATGGTTGCTTAATCTAAATAATATAGATGATGGTATGGAGAAATGCCCCGATGACACGTACTTTACTCTGGGGTCGACGATTATGTTGATGGATGAACTTGGGCTATTTCAAGTCGATTGCCTTTGGGTTTAAAGGATGGGCATACCGCTGTCCTACTTTTGGTATATGTTTTAAATTCTGCTGCAATTTACTTTTGGACATGTAATATTTAGCTGGTCAGCCGTTACTTGTAATAGTAAGTAGTTGTAATAGTTGTAGTTTATGTTTATGCTATTCCAACTACTTAGATTCAAGTATATGTGTTGTGATACATCTTGAATGCGGGATATGTGGGTGCTAGGTGTTGATCTTGGGAACTAGCACTAGACACATATCAGGGTACCTGGAATTGTTCTCAGCTATCTAACGCATAAACTCGAGCGGTCGTCGTTCTTTGGCTATTGCTCGCACTCCCCTTGGTGAGTGTGGGCGATTCCAAGGTTCTGAGACGGACGGCGAGTGCTATGCTTGAATGAGTTGGTTTCAATCCCGGTATAGTTATTTGGAATGGAATCGAAACTTCCATGGATGCGTAAGTGTATACGTCGCGACTATGTGGCTCATATTTGTTTAGGTGCGGCCCGTTTAGTCAATACTTCGTGCATGGGACTTTAGGGCGACAGTGAGCATACACTTAAGTGGAGTATGGGTGTTACCTCTAAGTCCAGCGCACGTGTGAGGATCGATTCATATTTCCGGATGCCCACGGAACTATTGGACATTAGTTTGTCCATTACTGAGACAATAAGCTAGCTAGGAAGAAAAGCTACATATATACTAGTAAACATCAGGACCGGCATTAATTAATTACATAGCATTAGCATGATTAGGAATTTGGAAGTTCAGTTCATCATTAGCTTCCTGAAGATATTTCGTGTTGAAATTAATTAAAACTAGATATATATACCTGTTCTGTTCTCTTCTTCTATTGAAGAAATGTGAAGGTTAATTTCGATGAGTAAGTCTAATTGATTGGTACGTACATATGTGTTGTCTGAATTCTACACATAAACGACTTGACTGCATGCATTAATTGATCGGTGCGTACATATATGCTGTCTGAGTTTTTGCCTGAAGCTATCACAATAACGCCATGCCTTCACCAAATACCCGGTAATCTTACACAAAATCTGATGAGAGATTAATTGATTGAACTAAGATAAGCACGTCTTTGGTGTAGTATTTGACCACTGTTCGTGGCTGTGCACAGTTTGGAAGTTTTGTTAACCCTAAATTAAGAATCGGGGGAGAAGACCTGTGTCGACATCCATTTTGCCATATGACGTATCCTCGTATCTACATCAAATTAACCACAAAATAAGAACACGACGCTGGTAAATAAGACAATTTCAGTGCATTTTCTTAGAACGTACTACTCGCGCAATCGAGGGAGCAATAAAACTGGTACTAGTTAAAGAAATGCAGAACAAAGAAACCAATTAGATAGGGTTTCCAGCTGTACGTATAATATGGGTTTCAATTGACTAACGGTGAACAACTTAACTTAACCGCGGAAACCAGATTACCAGAATACAATACATGGATATGCATGGCACGAGGACATGCACAACACTTACCACAGAAACTAACTAGTTTTGTCATGTTCCGAATCAGTGTCGACGACATAATCAATATTAAGCTTCTATTATTTCGAAATTTCAGGAAAATTTCGATCAATTTTCAGTAAACATTCTTGTACACAGGCTCTCTCTGTACCCCAAAAAAAGGTCCCAATAAGTCTAATATTAGCGTTCAATTGTCAAGCACTACTACAAAATAGCACATAGGTGACAATATATTTGTGGCAGTTTTTCTAGAACCGTCACAAATAGCATTATCAGTGGTGTTTTAAAAAAAAAACCGTGGAAAGACTATTTGTGACGGTTTTTATTTGGAACCGTCACAAATAATGTATTATCAGTGGCAGTTTTTATTTGAAATCGCCACAAATACATCTGTGGCAGTTTTAGCCAACAACTGCCATTGATAATATGAGTATCTATGGCGGTTTAGCCAAAAACTGTCACTGATAATGTGAGCAACTGTAACTGTTTTTGACTAAAACCGCCGCTGCTAATATTATCTGTGGCGGTTTTAATTTGAAACCACCATAAATAATAAAAAATAGAAAATTTTAAATATTGCTAAATACCTCTCCTGCCTTCTAATTTGAAAGAATTGAAATTAAATAATATCACATTTGAAATAATTGGAACTAATACTCCATTTGCAATAATTGAAAAGAACGACTGAAACAGATTCAAAACTTCGGAGGCTATTTTGAGGCACTAAACGATCTTTTTTAATTCCGTCGCCGCGCACGCACTCGCACAAACTATCAGAATCCGACCATCTGATTTTTACACCTTTATGAAATTTGGGTGCTATTTTTCGTTATCTTTCCAACGAGCCAAAGAACACCCCGATCGGAATTACAAGTCAAAAGTTATAACTATTTTAACAAAAGTATATTCTATCCTCTGCTTCTAAGAAAGCCTGTTCTGTCCTCTGTCTGCTTCTATGAAAGAAATGTGAAGGTATGGATGAGTGAGTCTAATTGATCAGTACATACATATACATATAGAGAAAATTGTTTATTTGCCACTGAAAGTTGGCCGGTTCCCCACAATGCCATCGCGAAGATGCTGTTCTCTGCATTGCCATCCGATCTCAAATTACCTTCCCATTTGCCATTGCCGTCAAGTTGGTGTCAAGCCACGTTAGTTGACAACGAAAAGACCAAATTGCCCTTCTTTTGAGTGTCTGCTGCCCTATTAGTGTCTCAGTATTACTACTAGCGTGATATAATTTATTTATTTATTTTATTATGTTTGTAATATTACCCACTACATAAATTATTTATTTGTTCATTTCATTTTATCCAAACTTTGCTTGGTTTGGCTAAATAGGGCAGCACTCAAAAGGAGGGCAATTTGGTCTTTTCAAGGTGTCAATTCAACGGTGGCTTGATACCAACTTGACAAGAATGGCAAAATGGGAAGACAATTTAAGATCGGATGGCAATGCAGAGAACAAAGATCTTCGCGATGGCATTATAACTTTCAAAGGGCAAATAAACAATTTTCTCATATATATATATATATATATATATATATATATATATATATATATATATGGCAAATATGTGGTGCAAACTACCCATTTCGTAAAAACTCCGTGAAAACTATCCGAAAAAGTTTTGAAAAATTCTCAAAAAATTATCATATGTAGTGGAGGTGAATTTCTACAATCCTGCAAAATTTGAAAATGAAATTCAATCGTATTTGAAAGATATGAAAAAGACAAACAGCAAAATGAATAGTGCTAAACAGTGAAAAATTACTATTCATACTGAATTTGTCTTTTCATATCTTTCAAATCTTGATCAGTTTCATCTTAAAATTTTTTCAGGATTGTAGTTCACCTCACATATGATAATTTTGAAAAACTTTCTAAGCGATTTTCACAGAGTTTTTACCATAAAGTGTTTTGCACCAAATATGCTATATATACCTATATATATATGGCTAAATATGTGGTACAAACCACCTTTAAGGTGAAAACTCCGTGAAAACCACCGTAAAGGTTTTGAAAAATTCTCAAAAATTACCATACGTAGGGAGATGGGCTTCTACAATCCTGCAAAATTTGAAGATGAAACTCAATCGTATTTGAAAGATATAAAAAAGACAAACAACAAAATAAATAGTGCTAAACAGTGAAAAATTATTATTCAGGCTGAATTTGTCTTTTTTTATATCTTTCAAATGCGATTGATTCATTTTCAGATTGTAAACATATGATAATTTTTGAGAATTTCAAAACTTTTACCGTAGTTTTCACAGAGTTTTCACCGTAAGGGCGGTTTGCACCAAATATGCCCCATATATATATATATATATGTGTGTGTGTGTGTGTGTGTATATATATACACATACATATATATATAGGCGAAATATTCAGTGAAAACCACCCATTCCATGAAAACTCCATGGAAACCATCCGTAGAAGTTTTAAAAAATTCTCAAAAAATTACCATATGTAGGGGAGGAGAACTTCTACAATCTTGCAAAATTTGAAGATGAAACTCAATGGAATTTGAAAGATATTGTTGACACAAAAAACTTGACGGAGGGTTTTCAGCCTTAACACACCGGACGAACACCGGGTTCAAGTGTGTAGGCGTGCCAGCCGATTTGACCTTGCAATCGGCAAGAAGATAAATGGATCTAATCGACTTATGCAAATCGATTTCGATCCAAGCTAGCAGTAAGTCTAGTCGATCCGGCGGAAAAACTGGATGGGGTAAATAGGCCACTTCTTCCCGAAAAAAGCGTGCTTAACAAGATCAAAGAAAAAGATGAACCAAAAGGGGTGTAATGCAACAAAGATCAATACCGCGCGATCGCAACTCGATTGATCAAAGAGTATTACAGATGAAAGATTACAAGCTAAATTGGCTACTCCTAATTGAGGAAAGTAAAGGAAAAGTAGATCGTGTTTGTGGGTTGGCTCTGGCGTCCTTTCTTCTAAACTTCGGACCTCTTATATAGCCTATAGCCGACGAGTTACGATAGAATCGTTTGACAAGTAGTATCCATATCGGCCTCTCCTTTCCAAATATGATGAGTAGTATCTGGGTCGGTCTCTTTTTTCCAAATCGATGAGCGATATCCATGTCGGTCTCTTCCTTCCAAACCGATTTTCCGAGATTTTCCTAAGTTACATTCTTTCCATGTTTCGTTGACCCGGTACCTGCCAATGTTGACCATATTTGCCAAATTTGGGTGCAAACAGATATGAAAAAGACAAATTCAGCATAAATAGTAATTTTCACTGTTTTAGCACTATTCTTTTTGCTGTTTGTCTTTTTCATATCTTTCAAATGCGATTGATTTTCATCTTAAAATTTTGCAGGATTGTAGAAGTTCACCTCCCCTATATATGGTAATTTTTTGAGAATTTTTCAAAACTTCTACGGGTGGTTTCCACGGAGTTATTTCGCCATATATATATATATAGGAAGCCTTTTCTGTACTCACGGGAGTACGTACTCCCACCTCTAATATACTACTTAAATAAATACTTTATACTCTTTTATCATTTTCAGTATACTCCAATAATAATTCTAAGATACTCCAATGCGACATGGCTAAAAAATTTCATTAGAGCCCTTTATTTGTTTTGCTACATACCCTTTTCCATATGTAAAAAGGAATATATAAACAAATTATGCTATAAAAGATGGACTTTAATGAAATTTTTCATGAAACTCACTTTGGAGTATCTTATAGTCAGTATTATTAGAGTATACTCAAAAGGATAAAGAGGTATAATAACATCATTTAAACAGTATAATGAAGGTGGGAGTACTTACACGCAGGAGTATGGAATCATTTATATATATATATAGAGAGAGAGAGAGAGAATTGCTAATGTGCTCTCAAGAGTACGGATTCTTTCGTACTCTCGAGAGCTTTTGCGAAATCCGTGACAAAAATGTTCGATCCGAACTATTCATCTTCTTCATCTTGTTGAAATGTAGCTATAGACAAAATTTCATATTTTTTTGAATTTTTTTACTATTTGTTTTGCATTTTCTAAAATCAGCGATCTAATTAGTTTTGGACCATCCAAAAAGCCTGATTTTAGAAAATGCAAAATAAATAGTAAAAAAATTCAAAAAAATACAAAATTTTGTCTATAGCTATTTTCAACAAGATGAAAAGATGAACAAATCGAACATTTTATCACGGATTATAAAAGCACATATATATAAGATATATATATATATATATATATATATATATATATATATATATATATATATATATATATATATATAGTCTGAATTCTACACGCGACTTGATTGCATGCATTAATTTTGATTAGGACGTGGAAGGTGTCAGGAAAAGATCTATGTACAAACATCAGCTAGCTCCAGTGCCAGGACATTCACGTGGCCAACTGTATACATGACACCTAGTTGTTATGCAGAACAAAAAGGGCCTGTTTGGCAAAGCTTCAGATTCTAATTCTCCAACTCCTGATTCTCTATGGAATCGATTCTCTGGGGGAAGTGATTCCTGTCTGAAAATAGTTATGAAATTGGTGGAGAGGTTCCACTACTACGGAAAGAGCCTTGATCCGGTCCAAAATCGCCTTTAGTACGGTTTTGAACCAGTCTGAGCCATCCGGGGCCCGATGCTCAAGGGCATCGATCCGGTTCCTCACCGTCTTGATAGAGTATCGATCGCAGTTCGAATTCACACGTGGCGCGCGTCGAGAACCCCGAGGAACTCATCGATCTGGTTGGTGTCTCCAACCGTCTTGATGAGGCCCTCATCGATACGGTTGGAGACCGGTTGGTGTCTCAACCGTCTTGATGTTTTGTATATATATATGTCTATTTCTCCATAGCTATTATATATATGTGTGTGTGTTAAATCACAACTAATTAAAAGCACATATAATCAATCATGCACTTTGCACGATAATTAAATCACTTGAACATTCATTAACAAATTTAATTACATCTAATGTATTAAAATATGTACACATATTTGTTCTTCTCGCTCATCGTCTAATGTATTAAAATATATATGTACACAACTTTAATTACAACTTTAGTATTTCTTTTCCTTCTATTCATCGGGATCTTTTACGGCGCATCGCTCTTGCTAGTCAGTAGATGTAAACCCACGACGATTCACGGTCCTTATCGAAGGGCCCACATTAAAATTTGGTTCGTGAAACTTCGCCTTTTGGATTCTGACCTCATCGTAAATAAAGCCGACGAGTTGTTCTTGGATTGCTCTCACTCGTCTTGCGAGAGTTCGAACCTTGTTCCGCCAAATATTGAGGCACCTATCGTTAAGTCATTAACTAATCAATACTTGAATTTGTACAAGATATAAGGAGTACATATACATCATTAAAGATAGTAATTATATTTGCTCACCCCCTTGTTGCCTTTTAGCATGCGATCGGCGGCTCGGTTTGGGTGTGCATAAACTAAGATACATAGTAGCCGCATAAATTGTTACTCGTGGTGAGTCAAGATCTGCGGTGGAAAAATTTGAAAGCATGAAATGGATGCAAGGAAATTAAGTTAACTAACTAAAAAGCTAGCATTATGATATCGTACACGAGAGGCAATTGTAATGTCAAATTTCTCCTTAATCATACGTTTTTAGCGGAACCGTGTGAATGCACTACACATGTGATTCTGAATTGTACATGATTAGAATTTGTTTCAAATTGAAGGAAATAGAACTAGTACGATAATGAAAGGAACAAGAATTAATCTTTGGTTGAGCATGTCGATAAAGTTTTGATACTTTTCAACTGGTCTCCTTTGAGTTCATAATTGTGATCGAGCTACGATCTAGCTTCGATCATAAGAAGAATCCAATGAAAACTATACATAGATGTGTCAACGTAGATAACTAATTAGTTCTAACATCGTGTTATGAAAAAGGAGTAGAATGAGGTGAATGCGAAAACACGTACTCAAATGAGTAGGCTAGATATATCTTTGACTTATATCTTTGACCCATTAGTGCATTGAATATGTTAGTCTCTGTTTACGCAGGTGGTCTCTAACGGTTGTCGCGTTGATAACTCTTCGGGTCCATGAAGCCTATGTAAAAATCGATCCTTGGCATCTTTGTATCTCCATGCTACATAAGAAATTAGTTAGGCTTGCAAGTTAGTATAGTACAAGGAAGTGCACGATAGTTTTTGCAAATAATTAAGACACTTACAGAGTCCAACAACCCATCAAGCTCACGTTGAGGCGTCATGCGGTATAGATCATATATGTAGTCCTAGTCGACAAAAATTCACCTTCACCGCTAAAAAAAATCTTGTTGCTTAAACTTGGCGAACATCGTAGACCATTCTTGGTGGCGTCCAAGTACCATTCATGAAATTGCCGCATCTTTGTCGTTAGTAGGCGACTTCTCATGCTCGACCAATGACCCGCCCACTTTAAATAACCATTTTACTTGGGCAAACTCAATCTTTTCCGTGCCTAATATTTGATTTGCGTTAAGGCGGTTTCATCGAAGAATTGTTGCATCTCCTTACCCTTCCCTCGGTTGACATCTTCTTCTTGGGGCATTCCTTACTCAACGTCGTTAAGTAGTTTGATTGGCGAGGCATCTCTTTTTATCCTTCAAATTTTTAATAGTCATTAAGCCTTTATAAAATTCTTACATGCGAGTTGAACCTTCTTCTCTGGTGACTTGGGTTTAAGAAATTTAGTTACCTCTCCTTTTACCATCTTCTTGGTCTCCTCATCGTTCATATCATCTGGCCGCCGGAAGTTCAATGACTTCTTGGATTGGATGGAGGACCCGTCTTCTTGGGAGCTCTTGGCGAGCTGGCTTGTTTCCTTGGTGGCGTCTTCTTGGGAGGTGACGGGCTTCTTGTGGCGCTTATGTGCTGCGGGAGGTGGTGTAAGTCGGCGCCTTCTTGGGAGAAGACGGGCTTCTTCGGGGCTTATATGCGCAGGAGATGGTGTAGGAGACGGGCTTCTTGTCGGGCTTATATGCGCAGGAGGTGGTGTAGGAGTCGACGCCTTCTTGGGAGGAGACGGGTTTCTTCTCGGGCTTCTTCGCGGAGAGGACACGTCCATGTTATTTCGAAAAATTATGTACCGTTTGCGCCACATGATGAAATTGTGTACTGCCTCTCCTAGCTTCGTAGTCCCGTCACCTCCAGGAATTTCGAGGTCAAGGTCCTCGTACCCTGGGCAGACCTCCTCCACCGAGACCTTGGAGTATCCTGACGGTATCTGTTGGCCATGGATAAGCTGCCCCGGCTCTAATGGGTAAGCTATGCCATCGGCCGCCTTGAAGGTAAGGTTCCGCGCTTGGATATGCAGCTCACAAGGTGTCCGCTGTCTGATGTCGTCTCGGGATATTTGTTCAAGTCCGCTCGCAGCCTCACCGGAAGCGCAGCGGTGCTTCATTGCCTGAGGGGCCGATGATGTTAGGATTACTTGGAGGTTCTTGGCCCGTCTCGTGGCTGTTGGCTCAAGGCTAGCTTGCACCTCTCTTTGGATCTCTTCTTGCATTCTCTCATTTGTTTGATTCAGCGTTCTTCAAGCGCACTAAGTTGCTTGTGTCTGCCGAGCCTTGCTCCTCGCCTCGACTCCTATAGGTCTCGGCATCTGGCGAAACCAACCTTCCACGGGACAACGCCGATACCTGTGGTACGCGTCCGAGGTGCTCTGGATTTTGCAAGGCCCTTGTTAGCTCGTCGTTCTCCTGTTTTGCATAAAGCTACCTGGGAAGACTCCTCGATGGATGTACAAGCCTTACGCCACATCTCTTAGCACCTCCCCAAACACAGCATTGCGTTATCATCAAGGGCGCCACAGAGCATAGAACCAATGCTTTGCTCTGTCGAGCCAATCCATTGTTCGGGTGCAATACCCTTCGCTAGCAGTCTGTTCCTCTTCTCCCATTTTGGTATTGCATGGCGGTAACCACGAGGCCAAGTCGATGGTGATAATTCTTCTTCTGTGCATTCAACTTATTCTTCTCACTCAAACTTTGACCTTCGTCAAAGTCTTGTAGTTCTAAGCGCATCGATGATCTTGCAACTTTGGGTGCTTGTTGAAGTCAGGCGTTCGATTCTTCTTGATATACTCCGTGTTCGACTTCTTTTTATAAGTCCGGAATCGACCGCCATCTTCTTGAGAGTGTAACTCTTCACCTTTTCTTCGGTCCCTTGGGGAAGGTGAATGTCTCCTTCACATCGTTCCAAAGCATGTTCTTCGTATCTTGAGGACTGATCCCATTTTGCTATGCTAATTGCCACGTGGTCCCTAACGTGGACACCGTGATGCGAATTGAACGGCCTGCGCCCCCAAGGGTGCAAGAGGTTGGCCGTCTCGCCGACCGGTGACAACATGTCTTGCCTTCTTCTTCTTGCTTGGACCTCGTGGCGTGATTGCTGCTTGGTTGACCGATCTGAAAGCATGGTACAATCATGAGCGGGTCGAATGTTGGCTTAGCATGATAGTGGAACCGATAATCATGAGCGTGGTGATTGTTACCTCGCCCGACTGATCGTGCTCTGCTGGCCTCATCGGCCTCGGTGGCCTCGGCTGCCATGAGGCGGGTTCATGCTCCGTAGTCTCATGACCACGGATCCCAAAATCAAATTTCTCATAAATTATTCTTGATCAATTCCTTCATCGTCCATCGTCGTTTCTTAGTCTAGCAAAAGCGAAAATTAATGAAAATAGATCACGTTTCATGTAAAGTTGGTGGTACTACTCTAAAGCGGCGTGGAAGGCGATGGGGAAGAAGACAGTAGAGAGGATGGTGGCGGCGAAGATGTTCTAATGTAAGTCGACCAAATACTATCGACAAGTATACTTATACATATACATAGAAATCTCACATATGCATAGAAACTTCACATATACATAGAAATTTCAAAATTCACCGAAATTAGAAAAATTCACATGATACATATACATTTCAAACTTCACATATACATAGAAATCTCACATATACATAGAAACTTCACATATACATAGAAATTTCAACATACAATGAAATTAGAATAATTCACATGATACATATACATTTGACATGATACATATATTCTTTAGAATATTATTGCTTATTTGCTCAATAAAAAATAATGAATCATTTTTATTCCACACTAATATGATTTTCAAAAAATAAAATAAGGTTATAAATCCACAACTAGAATGTTATTAGTCTATTACACCAAAAGAAAGCAAAGCGATCATTCCATGTCAACCAAGCACGTCACCTCCTGGCTCCACCTCTCAGTGTACCGGACGCTCTCTGGCAGCCATGCTTCTTGAACTTGCAAGGGCTCTGATCAAGAGACCAAGGACCTACTCCAACAGTCGGCATCTGATGTCGCCGTTGGAGAAAGGTCCTCTTGACCAGCCTGCAAGTTCAAGCTGCTGTAAGCGTTCAATTGCCAGGTGGCGTATTAGTGTGACATGGTGTGTATGATTCATTATTTTTTATTGAGCAAATAAGCAATAATAATTTTTCAAGTTATTAGTCTGCTTGCCTCCTTGGCGCCCACCTGCTAATCTACATCTGCAGTTAGAGACATATACTTGTTATTATCGACTGTTGAACTCATTTCTTCACTAATGGTCATTGTGAGTAGGTATATCAGAAGAGAACCACAGACTAGATAATATCAGTGAACAAAAGACTAGCAATTGAACAACCCTTTCAGCTACTCAATTTGTTAAGATGAGCCAATATGGATCCAGCAGGAGATAATTTGTAATGGAACCGTGTGTAAGAAAACACAAGTGATGACACAGAAGTAGGTAGATGGACATATATGCAAGGGCATAGCTCATCTCCCTGCCACTAGTCATCCAAAATGTCATACCAGCATCCTAAGTTCCTAACCCATACCTGATATCATTGCATCTATAACACATTCCCAACACATCAGAGAGAGTTGAGAATCTTCACATACAATGTATTGTTATGAATTATCTTAAACACCTCCAATCTTCTGACCTCTATGCCTTTCAGATATGGCTCTAGAATTTGGCATTTCTTAACACTTTACAGCATTAATATATCCACTAAACAATAAGAATCTCAATGGATGAATGGTAAATGTTAAGGTAGTATAGCTAGGCACGTTAAACCTAGAAATGGAACAGCACGTTCTACGAAACTAGTACTTGATTCATAGGCTAATACAATTGCTATTAGTTAACCCTCGTGTGGCATTCATTTCCATATCCCAGTGAGGATGGCAAAACCGAATCAATCCGCAAGGTGAACATACACCGCACTGCGTCGACGCGAGCGAGGACGCAAGCAGAAGGTCGTCGGCGGTGAGGATGGCTGGAGACGACGGCGGCGCGCGGTGGGGTCGTCGAAGCCGAGGCGTCCGAGGCGAGGACGACAGTGGCTCATCGCGAAGGCGAGGACCAGCAATGGGTGTCGTCGGCGCAGCGGCGTCCGAGGCGAGGATTTACAATGGCTCAAGCAGAGGCGAGGACGGCAAGTGGGGTCGCTCGAGGCGCAGGAGGACGGGCAGTGGGGTCGTTGGAGGCGAGGAGGTCGTCGGAGATCTTTGCAAACGAGCGGGAGGAGAGGAGGAGATTGGGAACAATGGCGGGAGTAGCAAAAATTGGGGAAAAGGAGGCGGCCCGAGATTTATAGGTGCACCATCGGTCGGTTGAATACACCAACCGACCGATAGTGTTTGAAACTCCGCTCGGCGCAAATATGAGCCATCAAGACGGTTGGTGTATTCAACGGGTCGATGATTCTCATCGATCGGTTGAATACACCAACGCATGCGATGGCTCATATTTGGCGCCGGAGCCCTAGATTCTTTTTTATTTATTTGTGGGAGCCCTAGGCACTATCATCCCGTTGGGAGTATTCATCCGGACCGATGTCTCTGATGCTTGATCGTTTCGTCTTCCCAGTGCTTGATCGTTTCGTCTTCCCAGTGCATCATCAGTAGAACAAAGAGGTGTTTCATTTCCCAATACAAATTCGCGCCTATAAGAACAGAGAGGCTTTTCGACTTGATCGTTTGGTTTTCCCAATGCTTGATCGCTTGTCTTCCCAAATGCATCATCGAGAGAACAGAGGCGCTTTCGCTTCCCAACACAAAATCGCGCCTATAAGAACAGAGAGGCCCTTAATTTTCGACGCCATCATCAGCAGAAAAACACTCCGACGCCATGAGCTCCACCCCACTGATAGTTCCTCCTCCGATGGCTCCGAAAAACAGCTCCTCCGATAGCTCCACCCCACCGACGCCTCCACCTCCGCCGCCCAAACCCGCCGGCATGACCATGCGCCAATGGCTGCGGCGCTACGCCGGCGACATCTCCACGGCTGCTCTGCTTCCTTCTACCGGCGCCTCGGTCTCCACCCGCGCCCCTCCGATCGCCTCCGCCTCCTCCCGTGCCCCTCCGGCCGCCTCCGCCTCCACCCTCTTGGAAGCGCCCGTGCCGTCCTCCTCCTCTGACGACGACGAAAGCTACGACTCGTCGGAGGATATCGCGACAGTGGGAGCCGGAGGATGACCTGAGCCGAGCCGGCTCGAGTGAGGACCCGGATGGCCGCAGCGAGGACTCCGGCGACCCTCCGGCCTCCTCCTCCACAACATTTAGTAGCTAGTCTTTTGTAGTTAAAGTATTTTTGTAATGCTGCTTATAATGCAATCTATAAAGCATTATAATGCTTTCTATAATACTTTTGTAATTATCTCTTATATATATAATGCAAGCTACTACTTCTCATGCAATCCAGTAGTCTTTTTTGTATGGCGCGCATTTGCTGATTTCAATTGATCATGAAAGACGGTTCTGTTTTCAAACCGCGCATCACTACCGGTTGGAGACACCAACCGGGACTGATGACTCACATCAGTCCCGGTTGAAAACACCAACCGTTTCTGATGTGAAGAGTTGCTACAAGTCAAAGAAATTTTGGTGCCCTTACTGGTTAATAATAAATCTTCCTCCCCCTTGGCTAGCGCGGGGTGCTTGAGTGCGGGCTCGCCCTGCCTTGAGGTGTCGGGTTCGATCCCCGCTTTCGCACCCCCTAGTCTTTCTTTTTCTTTTCTTTTTTATTTACTGTTTAACGACTTCTTTTTTTTTATTTGCTGTTTAACGATTGTTTCATTAAATAATTTGTAAAAATGCTTTTATCACTTTAGATTCATTTAGCCTTTCTTTTTTTTAAGATTTCTTTTTTTATGTACTGTTTAACGATTGTTTCATTAATAATTTGTAAAAATGCTTTTACCACTTTAGATTCATTTAGCCTAATTTTAAAGATTTTTTGTTTATTTACTGCTTTAACTATTGTTTCATTAAATAATTTTTACAAATGCTTTTACCACTTTGAACAATATTAGTACAGAGGGACTTTGAACAATATTGTTAGTCAAATATTAGTACAATTTGAAATGTAAAATACGAGACAACAGGAGAACCACTAGAGGAATGAGAAATTAGTATGTTAGTAGTCTATTACAACAAAAGAAACCAAAGCAATCCTTATTTGCTAACACACTTTGCTTTTACAAGTGATCCTTCATTATGATCGCATGGCGTCGTAGGAGATTCCTCCATATCATTCAGGACACTAATGTCTACGTCCACCGTGAAAGGAGGCAGCTCATCGAACTGATTATACTCTTCTTCGTCCGTGACGCCCTCAACTCCGACAATCCTTCTTTTACCTGGAAGAACCACGTGGCGCCTTGGTTGATCGCTCTTGCCGATCTTCTCTTCTGCTTTTTTAGGTTTCTTGTCCATGTCCATCACATAGAATACCTGTCACATCATTAGCGAAGCAGAACGGTTCGTCCCTATAGGCCACTTGCTTGAGGTCCACAGTTGTCACCGTGCTTATCGATATCCACGGTGTCGGTTTGACCCATTGGCACCAAACAGAGGGACTTTTAATGGCCCGTGCTCGAGCTCCCAGATCTCCTCTATGAAACCATAGTAGGTGTCCATCTTTCCATTTTGTCCAAGGCATCTATACGGACGCCCTTTGCTTTTGATTGGTGCTCTTGCTATCCTGGTCAATCGTGTAAAATATGTACCCATTTATATCATACCCTTGGAATGATACGATTGTTGTGGACGGTCCCCGAGCCAAGAGTTTCAACTATTCATCGTCATGTCGGTTTCCCAACATGATTGCTTTTGTAACCAACTGCGAAATGATCCATTTGCTCGATCGCAATCCACTTATCGACTTCTCTGGGTATTGGGCGTAGACTCATCTCGTGATCATAGATATCTGAGCCACTCGATTGCTTGTTTCAATACCGTGAAATGTGCTTGTTTAAATGAAAGTAGATCGTCGCTATAGGATTCTTTTCTCCCTAAAGTCCCTTTTCCACGTAGCCTCCCCTCATGGCGTGATACAGGGACGCCAATCGGATTCAGATCATGAATGTAACTAACACAAAACTCGATCACCTCCTCTGTGCTGACACCCTGTGCAATGCAGCCTTCTGGGCGAGACCGGTTATGAACATACTTCTTTAGGATACCCATGTACCTCTTGAAAGGGAACATGTTGTGGAGGAACACAGGTCCGAGAATTTCTATCTCTTTAACAATGTGGACCATGAGATGGACCATAATATCAAAGAAGGATGGAGGGAAGATCATCTCAAGGCTAACCAGACTATTGACCATGTCATCATGCAGATTAGATACCTTATTCGGCTCGATGACCTTCTGCGACACCGCGTGTTGAAGAACGAACACGCTTTTATGATTGTCCTCGCACCCAATCTGCGGAATACCTCGCACCGCCATCGAGCAATCGTGTCATCAACACATGACAATCATGGGATTTTATGTGTATGATTTTATTCTCTTTCGTGTTTATGAGTCTCCTTATGTTTGAGGAGTATCCAAAAGGGACCTTCACACTGTTCAAGAACTTAATCATGTTTTTTTTCTTCCTTGCTCAGAGTGTAGCTCGCGGGGTGGAGGTAATGTTGTCCTTTCTCTCTCATTTCGGATGTAGGTCGCCTCGATTCCCAAGAGCTCTAGGTCCTTTCGTGCTTGAAGTGTATCTTTTGATTTGCCGTACATATCTAGGAAACCTAGCAGGTTCACGCAGACATTCTTCGTGATATGCATGAAGTCCAATGAGTGGCGGACCTCTAAGTCTTTCTAGTAAGGTAAGTCCCAAAATATTGATTTCTTCTTCCAAATGGCCTTCGTGTGACCTTGTTCAGCCAGGACAGGTTTGCTACTAGGACCTTTTCCAGATACTACTTTCAGATCCTTTACCAAAGAAAATACAAGCGTCCCACTGCGATGCATGGGCTTCTTACGTTTCTCTTTCGTCCCATCAAAATTCTCACCCTTCCTCCGTGAACGGTCCTTCATATGGAGGAACCTACGGTGCCCATGTACACAACCTTTCGAGAGTTTTTAGGTACTTGCTGTCCGTATCCTCTAAGCGATGTATGCGGGCTTTATATCCTTTGATAGATAGGCCCGATAGGTTACCAAGTGCAGGCCAGTCGTTGATGGTTACGAATAGCAATACACATAGAGTGAAGTGCTCTCTTTTGTACTCATCCCATACACGTACACCATCGTTCCACAGTGTTAGCATATTTTCAACCAACGGTTTGAGGTACACATCGATGTCGTTTTCAGGTTGCTTCGGGCCTTGGATAAGCAATGACATCATAATATACTTCCGCTTCATACACAGCCAAGGAGGAAGGTTGTAGATACATAGAGTCATGGGCCAAGTGCTGTGACTGCTGCTCATATCGTCGAACGGGTTCATCCCATCTGTACTCAACCCAAACCTTATGTTCCTTGCATCCTCAAAGAAAGTCCTGGGTATGTTCTATCGACTTTCCTCCACTGGGAGCCATCAGCAGGGTGCCTTAGCCTTCCGTCGTCCTTACGGTCTTCTTTGTGCCAACGCATCATCTGGGCATGCGCTTTGTTCGCAAATAAATGCTTCAACCGGGGGATTACAGGGAAATACCACACCACCTTAGCAGGAGGTCTCTTCTTCTTACGTCCCTCTACCTCACCAGGTCATCACGCTGGTCTTATACCGCCAAGTTTTGCACACGGACAAGCTTCCAAATCCTCATACTCATTGCGATAAAGGATACAATCATTACGACATGCATGTATCTTCAGACCTCCAACCCCAAAGGGCGCATAACTTGTTTGGCATCGCACGTAGTTTGGGCGGTGTGTTCTCTCGAAGTAACTTCTTTATGAGGCATAACAACTCATCGAATCCTTATCGCACAATCCATTGGTCGCCTTCCATTGCTTCATTCTAGTGTGGTACGCAACTTTTATGGCCCTATCGACGCTTTGGGTACAACAGTGTTCCGTGGTCCTCCCATAGGTCTTGGAACTTTTCGTAATGTCTTTCATCGATGTATTCTCCTCTCCATCACGCAAAGATCTGGTCTAGGTCATCATCACCAAACTCCCCCAATGTATCTTCGAAGAACCGTGTTGGCGGCGTCCTAGATATTGTTGTCCGCCTCTTCTTCTTCACCGCCTTCCCAGATAATCTCTTCTTCACCGTGCTTGGTCCAACAGTATAGTTTGACATGAAACCTCTTGTGAGCAAATGAAAGTGAAGGTGGCTGGATTTTGGCCACTCCTTCTCATTCTTGCGTATCTATGCATGGACAAGATATGTAGCTCGACGTCGTGTGCATCGACGCACGAAGAAAATCTTGCAAACCCTACAAGAACTCCAGGAGCGTCGGTCCATGTACATCCATCGCCGGTCCATCTACATTATGTTACATCAAGATAATCATTAGCTCATTTTTCGATAATGAATTGTTGAACCAAAACCTAAATATTAGCTAGATCCACACCTTTAATCCGAGCTAAATAATACTCCAAGCAAAATCTAAACTCACACAACAAGTTTTTGCAACCTACAAAAGAATTGGTCGATCGAGTCTGATTCAAAATTAAACAAAATTCATGATGACTTTTGTTTGCAAATTCTGTTGAAATTGTAACACCCTAAAATTTCCAAATTATTATTCAATCATTTATTTTATTTTTTCTAAATCTCTAGCACTTAATTAATGATGTTTTCAAAAATAATTTGTGATGGAAATTAAAACCAAAATTATACTAGAAGTAATTTTTCTAAGTTTAAAATATTCCAATGTTTTTTTGAAAACTTTTCTCAAATTTTGAACTCATTTTATATTTTCTATTCATATTTCGATATTATTTTAATTCGCAAATGAATTTAAATTTCTTTTTTTCCACATAACTATCGCCATTTCAATATCCCAAACTCCATGATTTTCATACACCATTCTCCCCCCAACTATGTGCAACCAAACCTCATCCTTCATCGATCGATGGAACTAAAACCTAAATTTAAGCTAGATCCACACATTAAATGCGAGCTACATTTAATCCAAGCAAATTCTAAGCTTACACAACAAGTTTTTGTATCCTATTTGAAAAGATCAAGCTAGATCTCTACATTCATAATCTTTCATCAATCATGGGAAAAGATCAAATTTTTTTCATAATTCAAGCAAAAAAGAGGCTCCATTTAACACCAAATGATGTGAGGAATGATATTACTAACCTTAGTTACCTTGGTTGCAAGTAAAATGATCAAAATTTTGAAATTTGGGCAGCCCCTCCCTCTACATTCATAATCTTTCATCAATCATGGGAAAAGATCAAATTTTCTTCATAATTCAAGCAAAAAAGAGGCTCCATTTAACACCAAATGAAGTGAGGAATGATATTACTAACCTTAGTTACCTTGGTTGTGAGTAAAATGACCAAAATTTTGAAATTTTGGGTAGCACCTCCCCTCTCTTGAAGCTCTTGGCCGAAGCTCCACTGTTCTTTTCAAGACCGAAATGATCAGTCTGGCAGAGCGGAGGAGGAAGAAGTTTAAATTGGAACCTAGTAGACATAGTAGCGGTTGGAAACACAAACCGTCTCGATGATCTAACATCGATGCCGGTTAGTGTCACGAACCTGCTAATGATATTCGCTAAATAGCACGGTTAGAATACGTCTGCATCGATGTTAGATCATCGATGCGGCCGGTGCTTTGAACCGCACTAAGCCCCCCATGACCTGCTGCGCTGAACCGGATCATTGTAACTATCGGCCTCGGGTTGTGCCCAACCGCAGACCGATGGGCCAAGATAAAGGTCGGTTCTCAGAGTAGTGTTCATAATTGGGGGGTTGTGAATCAAGTGGGAAGTAGGTTTTTTTGGCTCCTAGACTACAAATCAAAAAACATGAATCACTTCTTCGGATTTCTAAATGAAACTGGTTGATTTTTTCTTGTTTGGTAGAGCTCCTCAGCTCCTCATGCAGAAGCTGAAGCTGGGAGTTTTGCCAAACGCACCCTAAGGCTTGAATAAACTTAACCTTAAGAAGCATGCATCCATCAGCGCTCGAGCCACTAGATTAGCTGTCACAAGACGTGTTAATTTTCATCGAAAGATGAAGGAAATTACACTATATCGATCAAACTCTGATTACAAGTTCTTACCTAGTTTCATGCTCAGACTTTAAGAAAACGATCGCTCAGTAAATGCATTCGCTTATGTCATTTTCAAGATCAAAATATTAGAAATAAAATAAAATTAAACTAATAGTTTGGAACATTTTTCAAAGACGCTAATCACCAAAGATTCAAGAGTAGGGTTACAGGAAGGATGATGGAAAATGCATGCAAGACTCCTGCATTGGTTAGGAACCTAGTAATGTATGTATGCTTTTGTCATGTTCAGAGACCTTTCAGGATGCATTCTTGAAGGAAATAGCAACATTTGAACAATGTTACAAATTTCGTTTTGAGGGCTACATCTCCGAGGTGGCCGAAATCCAAAATTTCAGTAAGATTTCAAAATTTGAGCTGAAATTCAAAAATCAGATTTCAAATCCAGAATTTATTCTAGCAATAGCATTAGAGAGCAAGCTGAGCCACACGAATAGTAGTGGTAGGCAATCTTTTATGAAACAACAACACAAATTCGAATTAGTATCTGTCAGGATAGGGATCTTGAATCGAATTGAAGCTTGGACTGGTTGCATCCTAGGATCAGATAATATAATCTAAGTGTAACACCCTGGCGCCAAACGCACCGCGAATGCTACCAAACCCTAATCAACTCAATGACATCTCTACAAAATTGTCTGAAATCAACCAAACTCTAAGACCGGCTTAAACTAAGCCAGCGAAATTTACAAAATTTCGGCATGACCTCTCTAGAAAAGAGGGCATCCACTCTGCAGTCAAAAGAACAATAACAGTATAAATATTATTCATTCAACCAAGATGAAACATTCTAGCAGGTCCTTAGATATCAATCACACATCCACCGCCATTGATACATTACACCACGACAAACAACACTTTACAACCACATTAGATACAATCAGCTTTATGAATTAATTTAAGGAGATAATGACCAAGTCGGCACGTGCTTCTACTCCCAACCGCATTTAACCAACTTCAAGATACCTAAAACAGGAAAACAACAAGCGTGAGTCCAAGACTCAAAGAAAGTGCAACGAGTAGACAAAGTAAGAAAGTAAACTAGAATACAGCTACTTCAAAACATAGAGTAACAGATTCTTTAATTGGCGTTCATAAATAAATTAAGGCAGTTGAATTCATAAAAGATCCAAAACATAAGAGAACGATTACTCCCTCACTTACCACAATCATTACTTAATTGAAAACATATAGAAATAGAAGCAGTAATTGACTCTACTTACCGCAACCAACTCGAAACGTAACAAAACTTACCTCTGCCTCAATGAACATTTCTGGATGAGTCCACGCCTCAATCCTCAACCTGTTCTTCCCATTCTCATCAATCCCATTTATCAGTTACAACACACAATGCAAGGAAATGCATTTATGCTCTCATACTCAAGTGCACAAAACATACAAAGGAAGAATCTCATATGCATACATCACAATCAAGTCATTAAACATGGTTCATGATCGTAAATACAATTCAGATGCAATATGCCATACAAATATAGCATATCATATCCACACATCGCAACCAACTCATTAAACATGATTCATGATCGTAAATGCAATTCAGATGCAATATGCCATACAAATGTAGCATATCATATCCACACATCGCAACCAACTCATTAAACATGATTCATGATCGTAAATGCAATTCAGATGCAATATGCCATACAAATGCAGCATATCATATTCATACATCACAACCACTCATTAAACATGATTCCTCCTTGTCAATGCAATGTAGATGCAAATGTGCTTGCATGTTCATATGCTCATTTCATTTCACAATTCTCATGCATATTTCACCATTTCATTTCACAATTCTCATGCATATTTCACCATTCTCATGCGCGTGATGCCTTCTCATGCATATGATGTCTTCTCGTGCATATGATGCATCATGCATGACTCATCTCCTCTTTTTAGCAAATACCGGTATTGCCGAGCACCACCCGTCGATGCGTGCCCTCAAAACCCAACCATCCCGTGGAAGGGGCCTGCCAAAACAGGGCTTGCCCGCTACCCAGTAGCGGGTCCTACGCTTAACACCGCTCCCATCCACGCCAGTGGATGGGACTACGGGGTAGGTACTACGAGCACTCCGGATTAGTTATACTTCCGTATAACTTTCTCACCGCCCTGGCTCAATGCAATTCATGAATGCACATATGCAAATGCCATTCCTCACATTCATTTCCATATTCTCAATACTTATATCCGCATTCCCAACATTCATATTCATATTCTCAACTCTCATATTCATATTCTCATCATTCATATTCATATTCCCAACATTCATTTGCATATTCTCGACACTCATATCTACATAGTCACCAATATCATTACTACACTCGTTACAGTCATAATCCATTTTCATGATCACCAAATCATCTATTCTTATTAATCAAACCTCATTACTTCATTATTCACATTATCCTATCGTACGAGTAACAATAGTATGATATCTCAACTTTCATATCCATAAGGTCACATATATCAGCAACACTCACTTAACCGCCACAATCGCATATCATGACCACAATTCGAGCTATTTTCATAACGCAAATCTTATATCTTCTATGTTTCTATTAGCCTAATCATACTAGGGAGCATCATCAAGGCATATATAAAATGTAACACATGGCATATTGACAAGGCATATGATTCGTCAATCAACACACATAACAAACAAACAAGGATGCACATGCAAGTTTCATCCATACTAGTGTTGTCAATATAACCACAACAAGCATTAGCGGCTCTCATATCAAATCGATCAAGACATACAATCTACAATTCACAAAATTCAATCAATTGATGCACTTGCCTTCAACTTCACAAGACGGGGTGGCGAGACGAGGTTACCACACCTGAGGTCACACCACCTGCACATGGATATAATCCACTCAAAAACACACCCACAATTCAACGCAAGACTCATAACTAAGTTGGCTTCGCAACCTACTCCTAAAGTCCGAAAACAGAAATCTGCCAACCCGGGGCAGCACTTGGTAAAATGGGCATAACTTTCAAACGGCTGAACGAAACTTAGCGATTCTAGACTTCATTTAAAGGTAATTAGATTATCTACAACTTTTTCTATAGCCGACCGACCGGAAAAAGCACCGATTATTCCCAGATTTGTGACGAACAGCAGACAGTCGCAAAAATACTTCGCTCTGGACAGCACGCGGTAAAATAACCATAACTTTCAAACGGCTGAACGAAACTTGTTGATTTCGGTCTCTATTGAAAGGTAATTCAATTATCTACAATTTGCGTTATAGCCAAACCCCCAGAAAACACTGGTAGAATTTTCAAATTGCAGCTCTAACAAGGGACGAAAATCTGCTCGAACCAGAAATCTCAAATCACTCTAATCTCTCCATTTCCCCAACCTCTAACATCTCAAAATCATCAATCCTAGCTAAGCAATAGCACAAACACCTTGCATGCAAGCCAAATAGATCCCCTACTACCTAGGGTTTTTACCTCAATCCTTCACATGGAGGGAAGAGGGAGGTGGAGAAGGGCTGCCTTGACTCGAGGGAGGAGGAGCTCGCCAGAGTCCTGCCGGAGTTGGCGGTGGCTGGCCGAGCAGGCGCCTGAGGGCCACGGCCAGGAGAAGGAGCACCGACCATTGCTGTTGCTCGGCTGCTGTTCTTGCTGCTTCTGCTGCAAGCCTGGAGAGGAGGCGCAGGGAGGCAGGGCGCCAGGAGGAAGGCTCGGCAAGAGGAAAGCCAGGGAGAAGGCATGGGGCTAGCGCCAGGAAGAAGAGAAAGACAGGGAGTCGGCAAGGCTAAAAAAAATGGGGACTCCTCCATATATTACAGCCACACAAAGGAGGAGAGAGAAAGGTTAGGTGAGGGAGGGGAAATTCCTAAAAGCCCCTTCAAACCAAAATCCATCTTTTATCCAAAAGCGCGACCCAAATAATTTAATTCTTGGCGCGATAAGACAAATGACAGGATAAACAACTTGCCGCAGAACTAAACGGCTCGGAGAAAACAACCATTCCGATAAATATTTCACGGAAAACTCAAAACCTTCAATAAACTACGAGCGACAAAACTTTTCTCTAGAAGAAATCCTTGAATCAAGAAAATGAAGACAACTCCGGCCAAAAAACTCAGGAAAATGATTTTACGGTATTACACTAAGATTCTACCTGATTCTACCAAAGATACAGTTTCTAATGTCTACCATGTATGTGAACAACGATGCATTTTTTTAATTGTGCTTTAAAATCCTTTATATAAAAATATAGTCCAAATGAAATATCTATTATTGTTTATACAAATAATAGTAGATAATGGATAAAGGTGAAACTTTACAATTGAAAGGACATATGCATGTAATATTTATAATTAATTATTAGGAACGGTGGAATCATGTAATTTTGATGGGGCTACTTATTACCAATATCTAGCTTCCTGATTCATTTTCAAGGTAATAGTGCAAAAACTATTTATATTAATTTCAACAGTGTGAGCAATCATAAATATCTTTGAGTTTTCACTTTCTAACAACATCATGTATAAGCCATGATTTATTGAGCTGTCCACTAAAACTCTTTGTGATCAATTAGTTCATGTTCATTCATCATGCAGGTTTCAGCTATATATGCCGCTTGAAACAAGGTGGCCAAGGTCTTTTACATAATTTGTATATGTATGTTTTTTGCAAAATTTTCGTATGTATTCCTCATAAAAGCATTATAATTTGCCAAAAAATTTTGGTGCAAAATCCGGTCCAAAACATGAAAACTAATCGAATTTTTTATCATCTCGGTCCGAAAAGCTGAAATTTCGACGAAATCTCGTTAAAATTTCTCAAAATCACTCTGTAGTAATTTAAAAATTCATTTGAATCGAAGCTATTTCAACTAAATATCCGTCTACATATGAAATACATACTTGACATATTTTCTTGGTTGGGCAAATCCAGGAAAAACACAATGCTGGGTTCTACGTGTGCATGCCTTTACTTAGGAAGTCTGCTATGACCCAACGACATTGGCGCTCTTCGTAGAAATATATATACAACACGGTACGTAAAACCTTAATTAATGAGATCGCATCAAAAAAATCGTCATCAACAGAGGCCATGCATGATATCGATTCAGTCAGATGAATGAAATTTCCATGAATTTCCCGTCTGTGTGCTACGCTACTATATAAGCCCGGCCCACATTTGCCGATCGAAGCATTTAGGAACAAACTCAAAACACTCGATCACAAACACTAATACCGAAAGCCTCGGAGAACATGCCGAAGGGTAAATCTCGAAATACCCTATCTAATCCCATGCACGCAACTAATAAAAGTTCTACGCATGTTTTTGTGCTGCAATTGATTGGCGTCACTGCAATCCTGGAATCTGCCCTTTTTTCTGGCCTTTCTTTCTTGCTTGCTTTCTTTCTTTCTCTGTCTGGAATTGCTGCGCTTTCTTGACACGACCAACGAACTTCCCTTTGATGTCTCTGTTGTGCATGCATGCAGGAGGGTTGAGTCGCCCGCCTCCGCCGACCGCCGGGAAGAAGCAGCCTTCGAACTACCAGCAGCCTGATCAGAGTGGAGGTCAAGAAAATCCAGGACCAAAAGGTAATTAAGTCAATTATTAACCTAGTTAACAAGCAGGCAGGCATACATACACATGTATAACATGAAAATTCGATCCCATTGTTCGTCTACACATGGTAGTCATACGTACGTGGTGCATGCTGGGCTTGAGGAACATTGACATGTTTAAGTCTTCTATATATCCAGAAGAACATGAAATACGCATGAGCTGGATTGAATAGTTTCCAAGCCTCCAACTTAATTTTGCCATAATTTGCAAAGAAAATAATCGAAGTTGGCAACGGCGAGATTTATTAATTAATCAACACGGGCGTGCGTGCGTGCATGCAATCCTGGAATCTGCCCTTTTTTCTGCGCCTTTCTTTCTTTCTTTCTTTCTTTCTTTCTTTTTCTGTCTGGAATTGTTGCGCTTTCTTGACACGACCAACTTCCCTTTGACATTTCTCTGTTGTGCATGCATGCAGGGAAGCCTAAAGACAAAGGGTTGAGAAAGCCTCCGCCGAGCACCAGGAATAATGCGCATGGTTCGAACCACCTGCAGCCACCTTCGAACTACCAGCAGCCTGATCAATCTCAGAGTGGAGGTCAAGCAAAAGGTAATTAAGTCAATTATTAACCTAGTTAACAAGAAGGCAAGCATACATACACATGTATATCATGAAAATTCGATCCCATTGTTCGTCTACACATAGTAGTCATACGTATGGTGCATGCTGGGTTTGAGGAACATTTACATGTTTAAATCTTCTTGTTTTTTCTCTCAGGTATAACTAAGTGGCCGTGAAGGATCTGCATGCACATGCTATATATCCAGAAGAACAACCATATGATTTGTGAATATCAGAGTGTCATACGCGTCTGTCAATTACTACATATACATATAGGTGGTATAATAAAGATTTTATATTGTAACTTCTGAGAGTGGTGGTCAAGTAGTCACAAGATAGAAAGAAGATTAAAGTATTTATTTTGTTCATGTGTTGCTGTTAGATTGTACATGCATTGGTTGTGGACTATCATGTAAAGTCTTATATGTTCATATAATCATATATTTGGAAGTGTATGGGGTCGCGCTTCTGTTGTTTGTTGCCACATTCTTGTATACGTGGTATTTATCATGTTTACGAATGAAGTTTTCCAATTAAGTGAGCTATCTTTAGTCCAAGAAAAATTAAATATCTTTTTTTATTGTACCGGACACCAAGTTGCAGTGTTGACTGTATTAAAATTAAATATGCTTCTGGTTACAAAAGTGGCGTTCGTTTGGACCACTGGAGATCTACTCAGACATACGTACGTACACATTTTGTCAGGTAGCGACAACGAGTTAGGTTACTTATTTGGAAATTTTCAGCGAGTCCAAGGTGCGCTTTCTCTCTCTCTCTCTCTCTCGCGTTACGTAAAATGGCGACACCGCAACAGTAACAACCGAAGTGGTAAATGAAACCAGCCAGATGTCAAGCAGCGGTGAATTTAAGATGAAAATAGAGAAATAGCTCATAATTCAAAGCTTCTCCGGCTGTCTGTGTCGATTCTGTAGATCGATACACGCATGGTCAACACCGGTGTCATCGGCCTCGCGCACAAGCTCATTGCACAGCACCATCAGCCTAAGGTATAAACTCACTACAAGATAACATGGATTTCCCGGCGTTTATTTTACCCGACGTTTAATCTAAACGCCCCTAATAAGGCTAAAGCAAATTCAATTTTCGTTGATATTTTGTTTGAAAATTCAAATTTTTTCGACCATCTGATTTTGTGACACTTATCAATTTCAGATGCTACTTTTCGTTATCTTTTCAATGAGCCAAAGAACGCCCCGATTGGAGGTACGAGTCAAAAGTTATGTCTATTTTAAGAAATATGCTCGGATTTTGTATTTGCAAACTAGAATTGATGCCCAAAAGAATATAATTGGAGATCTTATCGTATGATGATTTTGCTAATTACCTCAATAGTTTTCTAATTTGAAATAATTGAAAATCGGTGTTCGGTGTTTAACAGGTTAAGGGAGGAGGATGCATTATATATCGATGTGATCATACCACCACTAAAGTACTTAGATCTTATAAAACTCTAAAGTTAAGCGTGCTTGACACAAGAGTAGTAATAAGATGGGTGACCTCCTGGAAGTCATTGTGCACCGTGATTTTAAATGCCACGAATAGAGGGATCCTGGCGCTTATAAGCGCCATGCTAGATAAAACCCCTACGCTTATAAACGCTTATAAATAGAGAGAACCGGCACTTATAAAGTGCCATGATAGAGGGAACCCTGGCACTTATAAACGTCGGGTTAGAGTCTTTCACGGCACTTATAAACGCCGCCAATTACTTTTCCTGACGCCATTTTTCTTGACGCCATGTAAACGCCATCTAAAATCTTTTTAAGGCATTTATAAGGTTTTAAAGGCATTTATAGACGCCATCGGAAGCCCGACGTGTTGTAGTGACTCATGGTCCATACCTATCACACGAGTCAACAGTAGCAGACGTAGGATACAATTTATCCGAGACAAGCCTTAAAAAAGGATAATTTGTTGCAAACAAGTCGAATTATGCATTATACATACAAAGTTCACAATCGCAGTAGTTTTAGACTAAAATCATTCCTGCAATTAGATAGACAAAGGAAGTAAATTCATTCTCCCAATTTGATTCACCGGCAGTTTCTTAGTCAGGTAATCATCCCGTTCAGACACTCATCCTCAAATAATGAAATTCAGTATATATATAAGGATGTCATTTCACAATGAAAATTCATATACAAAGGTTTACATTGTCATTCTCTCATATTAAACTATAACTCTCTCACATACATATATACAAAATATAACCTCACTTATGATATTGAAATTAGAACTACAAGGACTAGTATTTTGCATGAACAACTGAAATGTGGATGCATGCCTGTGTGAGATTGCATGAACAACTGAACAGTATTTTGCCCGTGCATGTACGTATACATGTATATAGCTGCAGAACAAAGAATCAGCTAGGATGCAAGTGAACTCACGAGTCAGCACGGAAAATGGTTGGAAAGTTCTGTCAAGATCAAATGCATATTTAATGCTGCATTCAGTATATATATCATCTGTGTCAAGAGTTCGTTCAACCTTCAAACCGGAGCATCCATATGAGCCGCGGTGGAATTCAGATGTTAACTCCACGCGCAGACGACTAAAATGCAGGAGTAGCTTTCCTTGAATGGAACATGGAAGAACGGAGGAAAATACCTCAACACCACCTGCATGCATGCGAGCGATGTATCTATTGCCATTTTGATTTTTTTTGCCTGAGCAAAATATAAAGATTAATTCCATTGTCATTTCAATGCCAGCCTGTACTAATTCCTGATGTAAAATACCGAACGATACTTAAATTAGGTTGCATAAATTACTATACTAAGGGGGTGTTTGAGACAGCTCCAGCTCCACTAAAATCTGTGAAGTTGGTGGAGCAGGCTATTTCTAACTCCAGAAATTTGTGGAGCTGGAGCTGTGGGTACATTAAGAGTATTTAGATAGATCATCTTGTTTACATTTTAGACTAAAAATATAAACTTAATTCACTTTATTTTAGGCTATAAGTTTCAGCTCTGAGTTGGAGCTGAGATCTGGAGCTCTCCCAAACAGGGCCTAAATAAACAGGCATGCACCATCCACTACTACAAAATCGACCTTCACAAACGGCCTATTATAAGCGGTTAATTGCGCACCGCTTGTGCTATCTGTACCACAAGCGGTTCATGGGCAACGGACCGAAGGGGGTCTCTAGAAGCGGTTCTAGACACGAACCCCTTCTAAAGCCCTAGCTCTAGAAGCGGTTCGTGTCCCGAACCCTTCTAAAGCTCTAGAAGGGGTTCGTGACACTAACCCTTTCTAAAGCCCTGAGCTTAGAAGCGGTTAGAGACGAACCCCTTCTAGAGCCAACTCTAGAAGGGGTTCGTGTCCCCAACCGCTTGTAGAAGCTTCCGGTTTGAAATAATAAAGGAATGCATGCCCTACTCTATCGAGAGCACGTGGGTGGGTTGGTTAGATGGGTGAGACGTGGGTCACGAGGAGGATGAGGAGGTCATGAGTTCAATCCCATCCTCACAATATTATTTGTCTTTTGAAGTGACTTCTACAAGCGGTTATAAACCGCTTGATATCGACGGAAGTATCACTCACGGTTGCTTACAAGCGGTTCTAAAACCGCTTCTAAAAACGGTTTCAAACCGCTTGTGATAGCCTCTTCTGTAATAGTGATCGGCAATATACGTCTGAATTACCTGATATATTCTGCATTGACTGGAAGAACGAAGGGTAGGTACATTTGGCCCTCCAATATATGCGCGTAGGACCTAGAATTAAGTTCTCTTCTTGCCTCGAGTGTTTAAGACTGTTACTCACGCGCAGTAGCATTAACTGTCTTTCCTCAAAGGAACATAGTTATTTATGAGACTTCGGTAAAACTAAGACTGTTATTAAGCCTTTAATATATAGTTTCATCCTTTTCTCTGGACACGCCATGTAGGGATTATTAAGCCTGTACCTAGCCAGCAATCAGCTGGCTCCTGTGAGCCTGCCACCTCCCGAGGCTGATCAGCGAAGGCCATTCTCTCCTGCAGGTCAATTAGTGCTTACTCTATTTTTTTTTAGAGATAGGGGGAGAGGATATACTTCATATTACTTAAGTACTCTTACGCATACTTACACGTTTGAAGAAGGGGATAATATGAATATATACCTGCTATATTTGTCTTTTTACCGCTGCAAAAAGCCTTGCCGTGTGTGTGTATATATAGGCTTTTAATAAATATCATCTGGATATTTTCTTACCAAAAATCAATCAAATCGTGAATACGCTTTGTCTTTCCTACTGGATGACAAGGTATACTACTACTCTATTTGGAACAAAGGAATTTTTTTCTAATACTTACAAAAAAATAGTTTTTCTATGAAATTCCTGCATTCCAAATTACTAGCAGCATATATATATATATATATATATATATATATATATATATATATATATATATATATATATATATGTCTTTCACCACTGGATGACAAGGTATACTAAGACTCTATTTGGGACACAGGAATTTTTTTTGCATTCCAAATTACTAGCTAGCAACAAGACTGCTATATTTATCCTTTTAATACTGCAAAAAGCCTTGCCGTATATATGTTTATCTTTCCCCACTGGATGACAAGGTACATTAAGACTCCATTTGAAACACAAGAATTTTTACTAATACTTAATTACGAAAATTTAATTTAATTTTTATGAAATTCTTGCATTCCAAACTGAGCTGGAGCCAAAACATAGCGGGGCCAATTTAGCTATTTTTTCTAAAAATCCTAATAAGAACTTACCAACTTACTGCTTGATTAATATATAATTAGCTACGAATGATACTTCATAGTGCGATTTCAAATTGAAAGGGGCCATGATCGATCCCCTTAGCCTGACCTAAGCTCCGCCACACTCCGCTCAATTTAGGCCCCGCTTTGGCAACTTGGAACCGGACTGTTTCTCCTAGAATCTGAAATAAATCCAACCAAACGGAATAGGACTCGGAACGCTTTCAAAGCTTAATCGCTTCTGATTTTTACACACCGTGGTCGAATCGGCTAGCAACCCGTTCCTCCGGATTCTGATTCTACTTGAAACGTTTCTACCAAGAATCCGGAACCGTTTCCGTTTCTACTAGAATCTGGAACCATACCAAACGGAGCCTAGACGTGCATGCATGCACTTAATTGATTATGTCCACAAACTAAAAGTATTCCGTAGAAAGATCCGATCAACTGGCCTTTAGCTTGTGTACGTGCAGCAGCTAAAGGTTCCACTAACCAACTTCCGAGCTCGAAAAGGACGCAAGGGCAGAGCAAGTCTCAGTCAGCTTATCAGTCGAACTCGAGTCAGGCGGCTCAAAAGGCGAGAAAAGTAAGTCGATAAGTATATATATATATATATATATATATATATATATATATATATATATATATGCATGGTCTTGAACCTTTCCTTCGCGCATCGAAACCTTTCCATGAACGTTTTCCAAACTTTTTGGCAGGCAAGGGATCACGTTGCCGAATACTGGCCGGCCGTTGCTGCTTGCTGTACACGCAACACTATATATATACATACATGTACATGTACATACATATACATATATACATAATACATACATATATATATATATATATATATATATATATATATATATATATATATATATATATATACATATGTACACATACATACATGCACGCACGTACGTATGTATGTATGTATGTATGTATGTATGTATGTACATGCTTATATACACATGTATATACGTGTATATATATATAAGCAAGCTATACGTCTGATCACAGGCAGACAGTACATGTGAATGGTGTAATAAGAACTATTATATCGAGAATTGCACAGTATAGCTATGTAGATAGTAATTAAGGTTGAAGTATAGACACGAAGCGGCAAATATATATCAAAGTGTAAAAGAAATAAAAAATTTATTTAAACTTAGAAAATCTTCATAGATCTAGTTCTGAATTTAAAAAGTTGTATCAAAGTATTGAAATGTGAAATGAAAGGCTAATTAATGATTCTTGACTAACAACAGTAATAGTGTTATAATTTAATATAAATAATTTGATATTATCTGGACCTGAAAATTTTACATTATCCTCTAGATGGATAGACACATCAACAGAAAAAATATTCAAAATTAATAGCCAATTTTGTTATAGTTAAAAATTCAAAAACGGAAAACTAAAAAAAATCCAAGAATTAGAATGTCAGAATTTTCATAAATTAAATATAAAATATATTAATCTGAAATAACCGATGTTTTTTTGAATTCCATCGCCTTACATGCACTCGCACAAACCATCAGGATCCGACCATCTGATTTTCACGCACTTATGAAATTCAAGTGCCACTTTTCGTTATCTTTCAAACGAGCCAAAGAACGCCCCGATCAGAGTTACGAGGAGGGACGCATTATATATCAGATGTTATCATACCACTACTAAACTACTAGATCTTATAAGAACTCTAAATGTAAGCATGCTTGGATGAAAGTAGTAATACGATGGGTGACCTTCTGGGAAGACCACACGTGCGGTGTTAAAAACGTCCGGATCCGATCATAATTCTGAAGTTGAGCATTCTTGGGCGAGAGTAGTATTAGGATGGGTATTCTTGGGCGAGAGTAGTATTAGGATGGGTATTCTTGGGCGAGAGTGGTACTTTGAAAAAATTATAGATATACTTCATAGATTACTCTAGGTAGGGTAATTAAAGATTGAACAAATGTGATTGCAAGTCGGGTCTTCCAAGGACATGGAAGACCCGACTTCCAATCACATTTGTTCAATATTTAATTAGCCTACCTAGAGTAACTCTGAAGTACATTTACAATTTTTTCAAAGTACTGCTCTCCCACTGCGGCACGACGGTCACGCTGCGAAGAGCATGTCGTCCGCACTCTGCACCGTGGAACGACGGTGACGCCAAGGCAGGCCACTTAGTATGGCATGAAGCGATCACACACTCTAGTGTATCGAGTTCGATCAGCAGACTATGGTTGCCGCCGCCATTATCATCTTTGCGTGGGGTCTTGGTTGATTTATTAGTCGAGTTCCATCAACATTATCATAAGAAGGAGAAAAGCGCTACAAATGTTTATATTTTAAGTCTATCCTCGATCGGACAAACTGTTGCCTCAATGCATATAGGAAGTGTAGATATTCAACTACAACATCTATAACTGACTGTGTCTCCTAAATATTGATGCAGGAATACCTAAGTAGATGGAAATTTCGAACAACAAACCATAAATAAAGGAGGTTCTGTTGAGGGTGTAGGAAAAACATCTAGTTCCAACAAGCAAGACATTGTTAAGTTGTTGCATATATTCAAGATGAGGAAATGTGTATTAAGGATAATATCATGTGACAATACAATGAATCGTACAAACAAGAATAACCACGAGTTTTTAACATATTTTCCGAATGAATACCATTTGATAATTGTACAACTCCAGAAGTTATCAGGCTGCGTGGAATGCGCCTTTTTTATGTACTATTTCGGTGAGCAGGAAGTAACAAACTCTCACTCTAATGTTGCTCAAATGGGTCTCAGTCAACGCAGTTTTAACCGTACTGCTATTTTTTGTATCGACGATAGTTTGCATGTTGTAGCAAACATAAAATCCACATAGGTTATTTCCCTGACCTTGCTGGTGGCACTGCAAATAAAACCTACGGTTAGTTCTAGAGTCACTATTACGGGGTTTGATATAGGATTATTGTGTATAGCGGATACCGAAAAGTTCAAATCATGCTGTAGTTTAGTCCAATCCTTCAACTTTTTGAACGCTCTACAAGATTGCAAAAGGTTAGCCTAAGCCATTCCAATAGCAATATAAACCTGGAACAACTTACACGACCATGTACGTTATGTACGGAGGAAACGTGATTACCTGGTGAGTAATTTTGCGATAGGTACCAAGTCGTGGTTTCCGCCACGTAAGGAATCAAGGTACTTAACCCGGTTTGTGGCTGGTTCAATTACAATTAGAACCCAGTGAAACCTGCACAGGTATATCACAATGGACAATGAACGAAACAGAGTTGTGTGCACAGTACAGACCAAAGTATAGCATGTGGTAGCACTTACCCTGGGTTATGGGGTATAAGTATGAATTCTTTATCTTTTTGTGCTAGCAATGCCTCTATCACGTATTTCTCGACCATGTTTATATCCTCATCTATTGTTTGCTTTGAGACTTTATGTGGGTCGAGGAAACCGATCGATAGTTTCTTCCGTGTCGCTTCAAGTTGCATGTATCTATATATACAAAGGCTAATTATATATATATTGGAGGACATTTATCACTATTAGACGAATGTAGACCGTGATAGCACACACTTACAAGGTCCAAAGATCTTATGAGTGCGGCGCCGAGGGCGCCGAGGTTGTAGAGATGGAACAAGTCCGTAAAATCGATCGTGAAGAAGCCCCCACCGAGTCGTTGAATAGATGTTCATACTTGAACTTAACGCCGATACTTGTTGTACGCTCACGCCTGGCTTTCCAACTTGTTGGGTGTACCAATTATGCAATTGTTGGCAAGGTATACTAAGTGAAGTTACGCTGCCTTTCGTTAGTAATGGCTCTCCTAGCTTGTATTTTTTAGCCAACTCAGCAGATGGATAGTCGACTTGTTCTTGCCTTTCTTTCTTCTGTTTGTCCTTGCCTTTCTTTGTTTTGTATGAACCCTTCACGGAGAGGAATGGGCAGGAAAGAGGTCAACATTATGTACCTCAAGTGGAGTCTGCTCTACGACTGCTGATTTGGTAGCCAACTGATCAGACGATACAATAGGTGAATCAGATCATTGCGGTTGTTGCATGACAGAAGGGACCACCAGGGAGATGTCGCTGCTAGGCCATTGGATGAATGTGCCAATGGCATCCCCAAGTTTCATGATCTCGCTGCTTACGGCTTCAGAGATCGACAATTTTGAAACTATCAATACCCCGCCCACATTGACCTTGGTGAAACCTGCAATATCATGGTACTGCACCATGGTCCCTTAGTGGATGGATACGCCATGCCCCAAGCAGCCGCCGAGGAACGGTGCCATTGTTAATTCTCACTTGAGATTGCACTGCGGCCACCTTAATGTCACATACAGATAAGTCCCGCTATGTTCATCTATGTCACTTGGAGGAACGGATGCACACTGCTTTTACTGGCAAGGGGCTGACTTATGGACATACTGGGCTTGTACATTATTTCTTTCTTGATTGGTGAGCCTTTCCTCGAGGATTATTATCCTTTCATAAAATTCTTCTCTCGCCTCCCTCAACTCTTCTCTCAACTCTCCTCTCAACTTGTCCTCCAAATTCTTTATAAGATTTGACTCGCTCGGCTTTAGTTCTCTTCTTACTTCTAGATATGTGGAAGTCATCCGAATCCAGTTTTCTATGGAACAAAAACCCTTTGCCTCTTGTACGACTGTGGTGTTCTTGTTTCTAGGCCATGGACAAGGCATCTTTCTCACCGCTCGGGAAAAAGAGCCATCACCCGATTGTGTACTCAACGCTACTCGCAAGATCCGAACAAGTTATTTCACTTATGAAGTCATGGACTAATTACGAAAATTGGTAGTTCGATTTATATATTACTAGGCGCTATGGCAGACTTCCTCGCTCGCTGGGTTTACAAAGGAGACGGTTATGAGGACGGGTAGCCGACTCGCTCTTAGCCGCCTCTCGCACATTGATCTGTGATCGATGCAAATGGCGAGATACCCTCCTCGCCCTCCCCGTCCCCATTGCGCTTCTTCCCCAGCAGAGCGCAGCGTTGCGAGTCTGTGGGGGTGAGTGTTCCTTGCTCGCAAGGCCTTGTTTGTTTCACTTTGACGCATCGAATTCGCCTGCCGCCTTCATCTCAACAAAACGCCGCCACGTGTCCGATCAATGAACCCATACTTAGAGTATGGATCTATATCCTTCTTGGACGAAGTCACGAAAAGCGTATGCTTGAAGGTCTTTCATGCCTTTCTCGCCGCTAGCGGCATACCGTCGCACTAGGGGAGCGGATTCTTCGGAATGTTGAACGATGAAAGAATTTCCGTCGAAGAAGGCATTGCGAGCCTCAATAGTCAGCAAACCTCCGTGAAGATACCGTGATCGAACCCGCTCCTGCTACTATCCCGCACATACTCCAAATGCATTCGCCTTTTTGGCTTTCTAGGGCCCCATCCTTGGATCGATCTCGTAATAGTATATCGGTCTGTTGGCCTTTTGTTTGGTCCTCTCGCAGCTGGTCCATTCTTTTTCTTTTGAGGGCACATCATGTCCTTCGACGATGGATTAGAGGACTACATCTTCTTTATAAGTTAAAATAGTTTCAAAGTAACTAAAAGAGAAAAACAAATAAAATCACATTAGAGTGAATGAGTTTGTGGATACCATGTTTTGTTATTAGCCTTTTAAAAGAACTAGCCCAAATGGCTTGTTATTAGCCTTTTAAAAGAACTAGCCTAAATGGCTTGTTATTAGCCTTTTAGCAAAAGAAGCGAACCAGGAGGTTGCCGAACTTAATAAAAATTTCTGCAAAGACCTCCCTAAAACTAGGACATCCACACAATGCATGCTGTAAGAATACATATGGATTGAACTTTGACAGCTAATGTAATAATAGAACGTAAGCTCAGATCTCACATATGAACATGTACAAGATACGAATAAAGCAATTAGCATAAAGCTCATATTGATTGTTTGAATGTTCTTAGATGTCGGGTTGCCTTAAAAGGCCCTCCTCGCCACAATGGACAAGTAATAGACTTGATTGTGACAACTTTATCTCAATAATGATTTAATACTTGACAAAGTTAAGTATAAATCTACTCAATTGCTTATCTTATATGCACAAGAATAGTGAATCATTCAAAGCAAGCTTATCGACAAGAAATAACATGCTCGACTTTAATTTGATCGAACACTACGAAGCAATGCTAAGGAAACAAGATAATGAAATGTTACCGTAATGTACCATAAGTTAGATGACAATAGCAAGAAGCGTAAATATTCACTAACTAAGCATATAAAGACAGGTTTGCAATAGAGCTAATCAAATATATATATATATCAAAGTGAAATTGACTGCTAAGATTTGTTGTCACAATTAGTCTATTCCATCCCCTAAATCATCACTGAATATTAAGCCCACACGCAAGGTCCCCAAGTCAATAAACTTGACCGGCCCCTTTGCTTTCACAGAGGAGAGGACAATCATAGGACAACCAACCCCACATGCAAGGTCCCCAAGCCGCAGATCGACTGGCCCCTTTGCAAGACCGAGAATAATCACAGAAAGTGTCCTGAACTCACGAACTAGCAGAGCAACACGAGAGGGCACCAGATTTGCTTACGTAGCGTTGATCCGAGCCAACAAAGCCGAGGCAAAGCGCGAGAATCACGGTTGAAGCCCGAGATGCACAAGAACACAACACCCACCCCAGAGAACACATCGCGGGGAGGACACCGAGGGGAGGATGTCGATGCCGGGAGGGAGGTCGATGGCGGGAGGACGCCGAGAGGAGGATGCCGAGAGGGGAGGCCACCAGACGCCGAGGGGAGCCGCCGCAGAGACAAAATGTCACAGAGCTGGTTAGGGTTTGGCCACTGTGAATGAGGTCTGCATGGGAGATATATATAGAGACAATATACGACGGTTCTAAATTCAACCGTCTCAGGATAAATATCACAGACGGTTCTAAAATAGAACACTGTGATGTTTTATTATCACAGTCGTTTCTTTAGAACCATCTGTGATGGTTTGTTATCACAGACGGTTCTAAAAGAGAGAATATGCGTGATAATAAAACATCACTGCATCGTTTCTATTTTAGAACCGCTCTGTGATATAAACATCATAGACGGTTCAATTTAGAACCGCTTGTGGTAAGTACTTTTCATTTTTTGAAAGGAATGGCAGAGCTCGCCTCTTGCATTAAAGGAAGATAGTTATGAGCTCGCCTTTGCATTAAAGGAAGATAGTCATCACAATCTCGACATAATTCAGATGCTTCACAAGCTACTTACTAAGATCATCACAATCGATATACATAATTCAGATGCTTCACAAGCTACTTACAAATATCATCACAATCATATGTACAAAGCATGATGGGTCAGATCATCCTTACATGTAATATTATTACACATGAAAATTTGTAAACATGATGACAATGCACCCTTCTCATAACTACTCCACATGCTTATTCTTTTGTATGAAAATTAGCCCTTCATGATGATCGACGCGGTGTAGCTTGCTTCCTCATGTTGTTCTTCTAGGACCGTGGATGTCATTTCCGATAGGTGGCAACTCATCAAATTGATTGTACTCTTCCTCATCTACTACATTCTCAACTCCGACAATTCTCCTTTTCCCTGAAGAACTACGTGGCGCTTCTTGTTGGACTGGTCGGTTACATAGAAGACTTGAACAACTTGGTTAGCGAGTACGAATGGTTCATCTTGGTATCCGACACGTTCGAGGTCCACAGTAGTGATGCCATTCTTGTCAACCTTCACGTGCTGGAGGTGGACCCAATGGCACCGAAATAGAGGAATCTTGAAAAGTACGTAGTCGAGCTCCCATATCTCCTCTATGAACCCATAGTAGGAGCTCCTCGTCAACCCAGCGGTATTATTGAATGCATCTATGCGGACACCGCTGTTTTGGTTTGTGCTCGACGGCCTCTTCTGTTGCATAACCTTCGACAATGCTACCCTCCGGACGAGATCGATTCCGTACGTAAGACTTGAGAATTCCCATGTACCTCTCGAACGGGTACATGCTACTTAGGAACACTGGCCCGCATATCTTTATCTCTGTCACAAGGTGAACAATGAGATGGACCATGATATCGAAAAATGATGGAGGGAAATACATCTCAAGATTACATAGAGTCATCACCACCTCAGCTTGCAGAGCATCTAGTCCTTCGGGATCGATGAACCTTCGAGCGATTGTGTTAAAGAAATAACACACCTAGTGATTGTCTCTCGACCTTGACCGCAAAATACTTCTAATTGCGATAGGAGCATCTGTGTCATCAAGACATGACAATCATGAGACTTCATGCGGTTAATTTCAAATCTTCCAACTAAACAAGTCTCTTCATGTTGAGGAGTAACCGGACAAACTTTCACACCATGCAAGCACCGCACGCTTCAGTTCTTTCGCCTTTGACAGAGTATAACAAGGTGTTCCAAGCACGTACGGCCTTTATCGCCTCTTTCGGTGCTAACTCGTGTCTTATGCCCATATCGACCAAGTCAAGCCGCATGCTGATACCATCCTTTGTTTTACCCTTAATGTTGAGTAAGAGACCAATCACGCCGTCACGCACATTCTTCTCACGCATGACATCGATGCAAGGGCGAACTTCTAGGTGCTCCCAAAGAAGGTAGGTCCCGCATATTGATCTCTTCTTCCACATGCTCTTTTCACGGGTACTTGATTTACGCCCTTTCCATACGCAACATCCAAATCCTTAACAATGTCATGAACATCTCTCCGCCAAACGCTTTGAGCTGAACTATTTTCGCCTTCCGTCGAAAATTTGCTTCATCTTGCGATATGGGTGATTCCTCAAGGAACCTATGGTGACGCATGTACACGGTTTTATGGAGTGATTCAGCCATAAACTCTCAGATCATCTAAGCAAAGGAGTGCAGTGCTTTGGTTCCTTTTGTACTGCCCCGATGATTAGTAAGGGCAGGTAATCATTTATGGTGCGAATAACAAGCAAGGCAAAGTAAAGTTCTCTCGCTTGTATCGATCCCATACGTGTACCCCAGAACCCACATGTTTTTTAGATCTTCCACCAATGGAGCTAGGTACACATCAATATCGCTCCTGTGTTGTTTCGGTCCTTGGATAAGCATAGACAACAAAATGTACTTCCGCTTCATATACAACCAAGGAGGAAGGTTGTAGATACAGAGATTTACTGCCAAGTGCTATGCCTACGCTCATGTTACCGAAAGGATTCATTCCATCTCAGACTCAATCCAAACCTTATATTTCTGGATCCGCACCGAATTCTTGAAAGCTCCGTCGATGTTTCTCCATCGGATGGAATCAGCAGGTGCCTTAGCATTCCATCATTCTTACGCCTCAAAGTGCCAACGCAAGCAGCTTTTGCCTCCTTTGGGTTCGCAAACAAACGCCTCAAATGGGGAATTACAGCAGATACCATGCCACCTTAGCAGAGGACCTTTTTTCACCTCAATGCTCTCGCCATCATCATCTGAATGACTCTTACGCTTGTACCGATGCTGCAAACCGACATATATGCAAGTTTGTGTACTCTTTGCGTACAAGATACGATGCTTGGACATGCATGTATTCTTTCTACTTCTATTCCCAACGGACAAAGAACCTTCTTGGCTTTGTAGGTGATTGTTGGTAACTCGTTTCCCTCTGGAAATATGTCCGCCAATAGACGAATAAATACAGTGAAACTCTTTGTCGAACCAACCGCTGCTTGCCTTCAATTTGAGTAATTCAAGCACGGATGATAACCTTGTGTATTTCAACTTGCACCCTGTGAACAAAGGTTTCTCTCGAGTCCTCCATTAAGCCCCGAACTTTCCATATTCCCCGTCATCAAGGTTTCTTCGCATCGCGAAAGCATCCGATCCAAATTGTCATCGTGGTAACCTGTCCTCATCGGAAGCACAATCGATATGATCATCCGACATATCATTGACTTCGTCGATTTATATTAACACTACTTGTTGCTTCTTGTATATTATGCTCTTCGCCATGCTGGTCCAACATGTATAGCCCCTTTTGAAACCCCTTCGAATCAAGTGTGCTTCGATCTGCGCTGAGTTTCGAAACGTCTTCAGATTTTCGCAATCAATGCACGGACATGACATGAATTGCACCCCCTTATTAAACATATCCTCCTCTGCAGCTCTTTTGAAAGTGGAGACGCCATTAAGGTACTCAACACTCGTACGGTTCTCAACAGACATCCAATTTCGATCCATCTACGCTACACATGTAACACTTAGTGTTAAATATTATGCACTGTGTAGTGCGTATGCACACATTCTTAAACTAATTATGCAATTACATACCTTAATTACATCACAAAGAAATAATTAACACAATTCAAATTAATCTTCAATATAATAATGAAATTAGAACCCATTACTAACCTTAGATCACCAAAAGACCTGAATTGATCTATAAGCTAGATCTAAACAATCTTTAAATTCTATCCTTAACAAGCTAGCTAGCTACATCATGATCGAATATTATATTATGCAAATAGAACCATTACTAGCTAACTTTATAGATCAAACAACCAACACATGGTTCTACAAGCTAGATCTAAAAAAATCATCAAATTCCTTCCTTATCAAGATAGATGTTGAATATAATGCAATTAAAACACATTACTAACCAAATATCACAAACAACATATGGATCCAGCTACAATTAAGCTAGATCTAATCAAACAATCTTTAAATTAATTCTCCCCTAACCAACCTAGATATTGAATTGGATGCATGCAATTAGAGAACTCATTACTAACCTTAGATCACCAAAATCAAATGAATCTAATATCACCCTTCAAATCAATGGCTTTTTTCAAAAATCGCCTCACTTCCACAACCGCCACTTAGGATAGAAACCGAAACCCTATAAACGAAGTGGATGGATCGAGGCTCTGTTTTTACAGCCGAGATTTATCGACAGACGGTTTATATTACAATGCCGTCGATGCAAGAATATCACGACGGTTTCTAAATATAACCGTCGTAATGACTATCAGATATTACGACGGTTGTGTTATATAACCGTCAGGAAATCACGCACGGTTTTACTTCAAACCGCTCGTAATGAGTATCAGAGCATCACTGCATTTGTTATATTTACAAACCGCTCGTGATATTTCTTGCATCACGCACGGCCGTAATATAAAACCGCTCAGATATCCGCACCGACGGTTTGAGTACATAACCGCTCAGGATGTTCCATATTACAGACGGTTTTTCAAAACCGTCTGTGATCGTGTGTCTGATATAAGCCTCGTTGTAGTGGTGTGCCACTGATGTGCATTTTTCTGTTAGTGCTCCTAATTTACTTCTCATTTCTAGAACAGTTTGGATTGTCTGATGGGGACTAAGTTAAAATTAAGTACAGCTTACCATCCTTAGACAAATGGGCAAACTGAGAAAACAAATTGAATCCTAGAAAATATGTTGAAAGCATGTGTGCTATCATATAGCGCTAATTAGGAAAAGAGTCTTGCATTCGATGAATTCTCCTATAACAACAAATAGCCGCCTTTCAAATGTCACCATTTGAAGCATTATGTGAGAGAAAATGCAGAACTCCTCTTTTCTGATCCGATGTTGGTGAAAGAAATTTTTTTGACCAAATCTCACCCAAGAAGTCCAAGAGCAAGTGGATATGATTAGAAGCCAATTGAAGGAAGCCCCGTCTCGCCAAAAGAGTAATGCCAACAATCGTCAATGTAAACTCAGTTTCGAAGTTGGTGATCATGTCTATTTAAAAGTCTCTCCCCTCCACGCAGTTCGTTGTTTTCAGATACGTGGGAAGCTAGCTCCTTGATACATTAGACTATATCGAATTCTTTAGAAGATGGATGAGATGGCATACAATATGGAATTGCCACCTCAATTATTTGAAGTTCACAATGTCTTTTATATGTCCCAACTCAAGAAGTGTCTCTATATTCCCACTGAACTCACCAATCTAGAAAACATCGATCTTTAACCTAATCTATCTTATCGAGAATGTCCAATACGTATTCTTGAAGAAGCAGAACGCTACACGAGGAATCAATCTCACAAAATGCTAAAAGTTCAATGGAGCAACCACACTGAAGATGAAGACACATGGGAACACGAAGATCATCTACATAAAGAATTCCCCGATTTCTTCTAAACCTCACCAAAACTCGAGAATGAGATTTCTATACGGGGGTAGATTTTTAACATCCTAAAATTCAAAATAAAGTAAGAAATTAAATTTTAAAATTTAATTGTATTTATTTATGTATTTTTGTATTTTTCTAGATTTTCTTGAATTTTTCTTGTTTTCCTTGATTTTTGCTCTAAATGAAACATCCTTATAAGTAAGAGATAAATGACAATAATAAAACATATAACAATAAAATAAATAAAAATTTTATTTAAACTTAGAAAATCTTCAGAAATCTAATTATGAATTTAAAAGTCATATAAAAGTAATGAAATGTGAAATGAAAGGCTAATTAATGCTTTTTCACTAACAACAATAATAGTGTTAGAATTTAAAAAAAATAAAATTATATTATCTGGATTTGAAAATTTTACATCACCCTCTTGATGGATAGATGCATAAACAATAAAAATATTAAAAATTAATAGCCAATTTTGTTATATTTAAAAATTCAAATACTGAAAAATCCAAGAATTAGAATGTCAGAATTTTTAGAGTAATGCCAACAATCGTCAATGTAAACTCAGTTTCGAAGTTGGTGATCATGTCTATTTAAAAGTCTCTCCCCTCCATGCAGTTCGTTGTTTTCAGATATGTGGGGAGCTAGCTCCTTGATACATTAGACTGTATCGAATTCTTGAGAAGATGGATGAGATGGCATACAAGATGGAATTGCCACCTCAATTATCTGAAGTTCACAATGTCTTTTATATGTCCCAACTCAAGAAGTGTCTCTGTATTCCCACTGAACTCACCAATCTAGAAAACATCGATCTTTAACCTAATCTATCTTATCGAGAACGTCCAATACGTATTCTTGAAGAAGCAGAACGCCACACAAGGAATCAATCTCACAAAATGCTAAAAGTTCAATGGAGCAACCACACTGAAGATGAAGACACATGGGAACACGAAGATCATCTACATAAAGAATTCTCGATTTCTTCTAAACCTCACCAAAACTCGAGAATGAGATTTCTATACGGGGTAGATTTTAACATCCTAAAATTCAAAATAAAGTAAGAAATTAAATTTTAAAATTTAATTGTATTTATTTATGTATTTTTTGTATTTTTCTAGATTTTCTTGAATTTTTCTTGTTTTCCTTGATTTTTGCTCTAAATGAAACATCCTTATATGTAAGAGATAAATGACAATAATAAAACATATAACAATAAAATAAATAAAAATTTTATTTAAACTTAGAAAATCTTCAGAAATCTAATTATGAATTTAAAAAGTCATATAAAAGTAATGAAATGTGAAATGAAAGGCTAATTAATGCTTTTTCACTAACAACAGTAATAGTGTTAGAATTTAAAAAAAATAAAATTATATTATCTGGATTTGAAAATTTTACATCACCCTCTTGATGGATAGATGCATAAACAATAAAAATATTAAAAATTAATAGCCAATTTTGTTATATTTAAAAATTCAAATACTGAAAAATCCAAGAATTAGAATGTCAGAATTTTTAGAGTAATGCCAACAATCGTCAATGTAAACTCAGTTTCGAAGTTGGTGATCATGTCTATTTAAAAGTCTCTCCCCTCCACGTAGTTCGTCGTTTTCAGATCTGTGGGAAGCTAGCTCCTTGAAACATTAGACTATATCGAATTCTTGAGAAGATGGATGAGATGGCATACAAGATGGAATTGCCACCTCAATTATCTGAAGTTCACAATGTCTTTTATATGTCCCAACTCAAGAAGTGTCTCTGTATTCCCACTGAACTCACCAATCTAGAAAACATCGATCTTTAACCTAATCTATCTTATCGAGAACGTCCAATACGTATTCTTGAAGAAGCAGAACGCCACACAAGGAATCAATCTCACAAAATGCTAAAAGTTCAATGGAGCAACCACACTGAAGATGAAGACACATGGGAACACGAAGATCATCTACATAAAGAATTCCCCGATTTCTTCTAAACCTCACCAAAACTCGAGAATGAGATTTCTATACGGGGGTAGATTTTTAACATCCTAAAATTCAAAATAAAGTAAGAAATTAAATTTTAAAATTTAATTGTATTTATTTATGTATTTTTGTATTTTTCTAGATTTTCTTGAATTTTTCCTGCTTTTCCTTGATTTTTTCTCTAAATGAAACATCCTTATAAGTAAGAGATAAATGACAATAATAAAACATATAACAATAAAATAAATAAAAATTTTATTTAAACTTAGAAAATCTTCAGAAATCTAATTATGAATTTAAAAAGTCATATAAAAGTAATGAAATGTGAAATGAAAGGCTAATTAATGCTTTTTCACTAACAACAAGAATAGTGTTAGAATTTAAAAAAATAAAATTATATTATCTGGATTTGAAAATTTTACATCACCCTCTTGATGGATAGATGCATAAACAATAAAAATATTAAAAATTAATAGCCAATTATGTTATATTTAAAAATTCAAATACTGAAAAATACAAGAATTAGAATGTCAGAATTTTTATGAATTAAATACAAAATATATTAATCTGTAATTTTTTACTGAAGGATTTTGCAGCGTGAAAAGGACCTCACGCGTAGATAGGAGGAGATTCTCGCTGGGTCAATTAAGGACCGAATTCAATGCTATCACCTATGTGATTCCATACAACCACAAATGTTGGTGTGGGACAGCCTTAACCTATTAAGTTACGTGGATTTAGCTTTGCATATTGGTAGGCCGAAGTAGTAAGGGCACACCCGTAACGGTGTTGCTATTAAGTCAATTGCCTTTGGGTTTAAAGGATGGGCATACCGCTATCCTACTTTTGGTATATGTTTTAAATTCCGCTACAATTTACTTTTGGACATATCATAATTAGCCAGTCGGCCACTACTTGTAATAGTAAGTAGTTGTAATAGTTGTAGTTTATGTTTATGCTATTTCAACTACTTAGATTCATGTATATGTGTTGTGATATATCTCGAATGCAGGATATGTGGGTGCTAGGTGTTTATCTTAGGAACTAGCACTAGACACATATCTGGGTACCCTGAATTATTCTTAACTATCTAACGCATAAACTCGAGCGGTCGTCGTTCTTTGGCTATTACTCGTGCTCCCCTTAGTGAGTGTGGGCGATTCCAAGGTTCTGAGACAGACGGCGAGTGCTATACTTGAATGAGTTGGTTTCAATCCCAGTATGGTTATTTGGAATGGAATCGAAACTCCCATGAATACATAAGTGTGTACGGTGCGACTATGTGGCTCATATTTGTTTGGGTGCGGCCCATTTAGTCAATACTTCATGCACGGGACTTTTGAGCGACAGTGAGCATACACTTAAATAGAATATGGGTGTCACCTCTAAGTCCAACGCACGTGTAAGGATCGATTTATATTTCCGGATACCCACAGAACCATTGGACATTAGTTTGTCCATTACTGAGACAATAAGCTAGCTAGGAAGAAAAGATATATATACTAGTAAACATCAGCACCGGCATTAATTAGTTACCTAGCATTAGCATATGATTAGGAATTTGGAAGTTCAGTTCATCATTAGCTTCCTCAAGACATTTCATGTTGAAATTAATTAAAGCTAGATATATATACTGTTCTCTTCTTCTATTGAAGAAAAGTGAAGGTTAATTTCGGCGAGTAAGTCTAATTGATTGGTACCATCGCTATGTAACAGTCATCATCGCCGTTCGTCCACGCCATTATTACCGATTATGGGAGCCGGCAGTGATTGGTCGGCAAGGATACTCGGGTTATCATCGTCGACTCAGAACCGGCAAGTGATAATAGATATCATCGCCGATTCATTGTACAACCGCATTGATATCGACTATCTCGCGGTTTACACTAGAACCCGGCAGTGATATTCGACTATCTCTGCCGGTTCACACTAGAATCGGCATGATATATGTATATCTCGCGGCTTATACCAAAACCGACGAAGATATATAGATATCACTACCGTTCTCGGACGAACCGCAAGTGACAACCGAACTCAAAAAATTTGTAGATGTACTTCATAGATTACTCTACCTATGTATAAAATTGTAGGTTCAAATTCAATACATATCAAGACTTATAAAAAGAGAAAATTCTGAACAAGTTTCAACTCCTGCTCCCATGTAGCCAGCATCCCCCTGGGAGCAATTATCATCGGACTACACAGTGGGAAAAGCTCAAGGTAAGATTGAACAAATGTGATTGCAAGTCGGGTCTTCCATGTCCTTGGGGCATGAGAAATCACATAGCCACCTGCAAACATCGGTGTTCACAGTGTGATTCAGCTGTTCAATTCAAATATCCCCTGCCAACTTTGTCCACATGAACTCAAATCCTTCTTACTCGTGCGGGAACTCAAATCCACATGTTCTTCTTACGCCTCACCCCGACATCTTCATTCTCGATATCGTCGTTGTTGCCCTTATACCGCTTTGCTTTGCAAACAACATAGGCATCTATGTCTGCAAACTCATTGCGATACAATATGCAATCCTTTGGACATGCATGTATTCTTTGTACTTCCAGTTCCAACGGGCAGACAACCTGTTTGGCCTGGTACGTAGTGTAATATTGCGAAGCCTCGCCCCAACCTTTGTGCCTTCAACAGGCGTGGGTCATTGTCTGCGTGTTTTCTCCGAGGTGTTTGTTCCATATGGGGGGGTTAAGGGCTAAAGGTTTTGGTTTTGGGAGGGGTGTTTTTTGGAAATTCCCCTCTCCACCTACCCATTCTCTCTCTTGGATTTGTGTGGTCATCCGGCTTCCTCCACCGCCTGCCGATTTTTTTCCAACCTACAGCCGTTTCTCCCCATTTCTCCTGGGTCATGGCGCCTAAGGGTGTGCTCTCTCCTGCCAAGACTTGCCCAAATGATGCCTTCCCACTCTGTCAATCCCCTCGCCTTTGAGTCGCCAAATGATTCTCCTGCCTGTTGCCGAGACCGCCCAGCGTTGCCGCCACCGAATCTTGCCCAGCGCTTGAACCTCCCGCCAGCATTATCGATTCCCGACCGGCCGCCGCCCCTAGTCGCCGTCAGCAGCTACCTCCGGCCTTCGGCAAAGCCGTCTTCCTCACGGTGTCCTTCTTCCTAGCCCTCGCCGTCTCGCCCACTTTTCTTACCACCCATCCTGCCGATGCCTCCTGGTTTTCTTCCTGCTTGCCAACAGTAAAGCAGAAGGTAGAGCATTAGCGTAGCAAAGACCAAGAGTCGGCTTAGCAGCCCAAAGAAGAAGAGCAATGCCCTCCCCTCTGGCCTTGTGGTGAGAATCAATTGAAAGTGCAGTATTTGGTTTACTTATGCATGCCACGTGTTCGATGAAATGACTGTGAGGTGTACGTATGTGTAGTGGTTCCTGTTTGGGCCGATTCGAGGCAGTGGTTTGATTTTCATCCATTATCAGACATCTTATCTTCGGTTCATATGGTATGAAGAGTAGCATTTCCTATGCATATTGAGGAAAAAAAAGATTAGCTTGACCTGTTCTTACATTATCATACTCATGTGAGTGAAGGTCCACTTGATTTATTTCTTACTGGGGTCATTAGATCTTTTAGAGGTTTGCATGCTTCAGCCTGCAGCCTGCAGTCATGTTCTATGTTATCTTCTCCATGGCAATCTGCATTTATCGCCTTTAGTTTTAGAGGTGAAGTATGTACAACCAAGCAAAGTGACCAACCAGTGCTGACCTTGGACCCAGTTAACACAAAATGCTTAACTATGTATTTTGCTAATCACTAGCATTATAGGGGAGTTGTCAATGACTATTTAGACATGATCTATTTATTTGCTATTATTAAATAATCCCCACTTGAACTGTTACACAACATATCTTACCTAAAAGAAAGAGGTGCTCAGTGGGCAATAGTAGTTGAAAACTTGAAATTTTGTTCAGACAACAAAAAAAAATGTCCATTCATGTTACAAAGAAGTTAATGTATTGCAGTTTGTCGGTTGGCAATAGACATGTTCATGCTTTGGTCATGTTTGGTTCAACGGTTTAAAGGTTTGGCTAGGTCATTGGGCGAGCAGGGTTTTAGTTAGTCTTCGAAAAGTTGGGTTTCAGGCCTCTAGAGTTATATCGTCGATTTAGTGGCATTTTGCTCATGAAGAATGAATTTTGAGTATTGTTTTGTTCTCTAGGGTCGGAGTATCTAATACCGCAAGCGGGATGACAAAGATCGCGTCGGTAAGGCAGTGCATTCCTAGATCGTGGCTAGGGTGATTTATTGATTGTTTGCTTTTAACGTACGAAATTGCCGATGAATACGCAAGATGTAAGTTTTGCTTGGCTATAACTAGAAATTGGTTCCTGGTATGAAAATGCTTATGATACTTAAATGGTTAAGGGAAGAGATGCAAGTACATCGAGTAGGGTGCCTAATTGAATTGCTTGTTGTTATTTATCTATTCATGGCTAATTTTCTATTGATTATGGCAAGTATGAGTTATATGGGTGATCGTCCCTTCGAGGACATGATTAGCTTTTGGATTCGAGTGGTCACTAGTAAGCCTTCATCTCGGTGAGTTTACTGTACTTCTGTTAATCTTGCAATGATTAACTAGGATGGGGTACATGGATAGTCGCGGTTAATTTATAAGAGTTGTACTTAACTGTGCCCTGTCTGGGGAATAGAATTGAGTATGTGTGCGAATCGATTATATGATTATGATTGTAGTTTGAAATTAATTGCGTTAATTGCATGACAGAAACGCTGTAATGGGTTGTCATGTCTTGTTGTTGAATCTGATGAGACTAGTGCCGCTGGCAACTTATGAATGTGAGAATTGACTATGTGTATGTATGTGGTTATGGTATGTTAGTGTTGGCATTGAATGAAAAGTTGCATTTCATTCATGAAAAATTGCATTTGTGCACTCATAATGGAAGAGGCGACCCATTCTGATGCGGGCCTCTGTGTGTCACACGTAGTGAACACGAAAGTCCTACCTCGTAGTCTCATTCATCAAGGTGAATGAGAGCGAGACAGTAAGAGTAGGCACCTTCCATCTACGGGATGGAAGGGACGTGAGGGTGCACACCGACGGGTGGGCACTCGGCAGTACCGGTACGTGCATGGTAATGAGCATTCATGTGCATTGCATCGTTAATAATCAGTGTTGTGGTAAATGGTGTGTCATATGGATGGTGATTAGGGTAATTGAAGGTTGAGTCGTGGATTCAACCCATAAAGGGGAGATTGAATTGAATTGATGAATTAGCGCATGTCTTTTCCTTGCTTTGCTAATTATGTTGTATGAATATCGTGGATTGAATTTGAGTCTTGAACTCGATTAAAGTCGATGAAAATGGTTTGAGTTGCAGCAAGGGGTAGTTGAGTCGGGAGGCGTTGTGATTTAGAATAAGTAATGCTTCTTTGGCGTGGAATGGGTTTATTATCAAGTTGATGACTTGATTGCGGCAATTTTGATATAGTCAAGTTATTGCTTTAAATGGGTATGAATACTTATTGTCCGGATATTGTTTTATTTGCACTACTTGCTCTTATGGTTAAGTTCTTGTTTTACTTATGATAATTTGGAATTGATACTCTCGTGTACTTTGCTGAGTCATCGATTCACGCTTGTTGGTTGTGTTGTTGCAGGTACCTTGAAAACGGCATGCATGGCGGGAGGGGTAGTAACACAATCATGTTTTGCATCACCACCTATCCATTATGTTGACATTTAGTTCTGATATAAATAGCTCGAGTAAATTATTGTAAGGGGCTGTTCGCGGTTATGTTTAATGAGTTCCTGTCCTGTCAATACTTATGTGGCGGAATTTCTTAATTTCTTTTGGATGTGTGATTGGTTAACTAAGGACCTGCTAGAATAATATCATAGAACTGCAAATGTTTTCTGTCTGCTGAGTGGATGTCCTACCTTCTAGAGAGGTCATGCCGAAATTTTGTAAATTTCGATGGCCTAGTTTTAAGCCGGATTAAGAGTTTAGATGTTGTTTTCAGTCTTTTCGAAGAGGTGTCATTAGCTATTTAGAGTTTTTGGTAGCATCCGTGGCGCGTTTGGCGTCGGGGTGTTACACGTAGTTGAAGGCAACACGTTACCTTTTGGAAGCAAGTCCCCCAAGAGACATAACAGCTCAGTAAAGCTCTTATCGGACCAACCATTTCTTGCCTTCAACTGCAGTAGTGAAAGCATGGTATGTAGCTTTTTGTGCTCCTCTTTGCAGCCTGGGTACAATGGCGTTGTAGAGTCCTCTACCATACGCTAGAACTTTTGAAACTCCCTTTCACCCGTGAAGTCCCCCTCCCCATCATGCAGCATTTGATCTAAATCATCTTCGTGGATATCAACGAACGCATCTTCCACCGCTGTCATATCATTGTCTCCATCATCTTCATCAATGTGTTGCCCTTCATGTACAATATCATCTTCACCGTGCTTGGTCCAAGAGGTATAGCCAGCCTTGAAACCCCTTCGAAGCAAGTGTGCACGTATCGACTCTATGTTAGAAAACAACTTCTCATTTTTGCAATCAACGCATGGACAAGACATATAGTCCATCAGGTTTTTCGACTTGTGTACCGCAGCTGCATTCAGAAAACAAGTCACACCATTAAAGAACTCTTGAACTGCGACGGTCCGTGTCATACATCCACCTTCGGTCCATCTACAGTTAATTATATCAAACTACATTTCAGTATATCAACAAACGATACCAAAATAATTTATTCTTTACAGTAGTCATGCATTGCTAATTAATTAAAACGATAAACACATTATAAGCACATAACTGCAAATAACAATATAATTGTAAATGATCAGTTTTACAAATACATCAAGCAATTTTGCTTATATTAAAATACATCAAACCTTTTTCACTATTTAAATATCCATCTAGCATTTTTTAATTATTTAGAAGATTTCTTCATTTCATTTTGTTATGTAGCGCTATTAAATTAAATTAATCTACAACAAACAAGCATATAATTGAATATAAGGATATATTTCTAAATAATTATGTATCTTGCAACTTTCATTATTGCAAAATCCATCTACCATTTTTTATTATTTAAATATTCAACTAGCAATTCTCACTATTTATAATTCATCTAGCAATTTTAACTATTTAAAAATCCATATAACAAATTTTCATTAATTAAAGTAATTACAATTATGCATAATTGTCCATCTAGCAATTTTCATTACTTAAACATCCACTACATCACTAAAATGGATAACAATTATAATTTATTCAATAATTTAGCTAGATCTTAATTTGAGCACTACCGACCTAAAATGTTCACATCGTATACAATCAGCAATTATCAACATCTACAGCAATCTGTAAAGTAAAATTTTACGACAAATATAACATAGATCAAGTCAGTAACATCGAAAAATTTTAATACAATTTTTAGCAGCAACTCACCAATATAATAACTACCGAGCAAAACAGAGCTCCTCTTTGTTCTGCTCGGTCGGAGAAGATGTCGACTCGAAGAAAAATATGAAAAAAATATTAACACAATTTTTCGGTAGCACCTCACCAAGAAAAATACAACCGAGCAAAGAGCTCTCTCTTCGCTTTCGACCGAAAGGCGCGTCAGCAGAGCTATATAATAGCTTATCACGCCGCTCTGAAGAACCGGCAATGATAAGGTCATATTACGCGGGAAAAAATAGCTTATCACTGCCGGCTCTGCGCAGAACCGGTAGTGATAAGGTCATATTACGCGGGAAAATTGGGAAGCGCGGGAAAATACATATCACTGTCGGTTAAATAGATGAACCGGCAGTAAAAGTTTAATAGCACTGTCGTTTATAAATTAAACCGGTAGTAATATATCACTACCGGTTTTGGGTATAAACCGGCAGTGATAGTTAGTTATCACCGCCGGTTGGTAATACAAACCGCAAGGATACGTCGAACCTTCCAATCGCCGTACAACCGTCGCGCTTGTTCGTTCCTGCCGCCCAACCGCTATGCTTTCACATTCCTCGCCAATCTGTTCTTCCCATTCTGCCTCTATATAATGCCCATTCCTTAATCTGAAGCACCACTCCTCATATTCCACTACTGCTGCAAGAATGCCCCCCCATGAAGCGAGCACGTATTGGGCAAAGCCCCGCTCCGTCACCAGAGAAGGAGGAGGAGGAGAAGGAGGAGGAGGAGGAGGCGGAGGAGGAGGACGAGCACCGCCGCAACTCCGATCAGTCATCAGGCGGCAGCTCCGGCGACGAGGAGGAGGAGAACGATGACGACGATGATTTTTGGATATAGGGTTTCGCACCATTTTGGGTTTCAAACGGTTAATAGCCATTGGCCTGTTATATTTTGTATATATAATTAGGACTAAATATGTAATAATGGACGGTATAACTAATTATGTTTTGTAAATGTTATGTGTTTTAACTAATACATATCCCGCAAATTACAAATTTTGTAAATGTTCTGTGCGAGATAACTTACAAATTTTTAATATGTTCTGTTTTTTAACTAATTATACTTTGATATGTTCTGTGCGAGATAAATTACAATGTTTCTTATGTTCTATATCGAACTAATTATGTAGAACAGTAATATCACTGCCGGTTCTAGAGTAAAACCGGCAATGAAAATGATCTTATCACTGTCGGTTTATAGACGAACCGGCAATGAAAAATCTCTACCAATTTTACATATAAACCGGCAGTGATATCTTTTTATCACTGCCGGTTCTCTACAAAACCGGCAATGATATTGCCTCCATTCTTGCGGGAAATTTATTATCACTGCCGGTTGAAGTTAGAACTGACAGTGATGATAATATTATCACTGCCGGCTCGGACCTACTCGGCAGTGATGGGGGTCACGGATGAGGCAGTCTGTAGTAGTGTACGTACATATATGTTGTCTGAATTCTACACATAAACGACTTGACTGAATGCATTAATTGATCGGTGCGTACATATATGCTGTCTGAGTTTTTGCCTGAAGCTATCACAATAACGCCATGCCTTCACCAAACACCCGGTAATCTTGCACAAAATCTCATGAGAGATTAATTGATTGAACTACAAGGAAGATAAGTTCGTGGCTGTGCACAGTTGGAAGTTTTGTTTCCCTAAATTAAGAATCGGGGGAGAAGACCAGTGTCGACATCCATTTTGCCATATGATGTATCCTCGTATCTACATCAAATTAACCACAAAATAAGAACACGACGCTGGTAAATAAGACAATTTCATTGCATTTTCTTAGAACGTACTACTCGCGCAATCGAGGGAGCAATAAAACTGGTACTAGTTAAAAGAAATGCAGAACAAAGAAACCAAGATAGGGTTTCCAGACTTCCTATACGTACAATATGGGTTTCAATTGACTAACGGTGAGCAACCTAACGCATCACGAAAGAGACGCTGTTTAACCACGGAAACCAGATTACCAGAATACAATACATGGATATGCATGGCACTAGGACATGCACAACACTACCGCAGAAACTAACTGGTTTTGTCATGTTCCGAATCAGTGTCGACGACATATATAATCAATATTAAGCTTCTATTATTTCGAAATTTCAGGAAAATTTCGATCAACTTTCAGTAAACATTCCTGTACACAGGCTCCGTCTGTACCCCCAAAAAAACGTCCCAATATATAAGTCTAATATTAGCGCTTGTTCAATTGTCAAGCATCCTGAGAACGTGTTTTCATTCCTCTGACAGTAGCCCCAGAACTAAACTAACCGACTTAACTAAAGACCTTGGCATGGCGACTACATGTGCGAACCATTGAACATTCGTTTGTCCATTATTGAGACAATAAGTTAGCTGGGAAGAGAAGCTATATATATACTAGTAAACATCAGCACCGGCATTAATTACTTCGCATGATTAGGAATTTGGAAGTTCAGTACATTATTAGCTAGCTGAAGCCATTTCGTGTTCAAATTAATTAAAGCCAGATATATATGCCTGTTCTGTTCTCTGCTTCTATGAAAGAAATGTGAAGGTTAATTTGGATGAGTGAGTCTAATTGATCAGTGTGTGTGTGTGTGTGTGTGTATATATATATATATATATATATATATATATATATATATATATATATATATATATATATAAGAAGCATGCATCCATCAACGCTCGAACCACTAGATTAGCTGTCACAAGACGTGTTAATTTTCATCGAAAGATGGAGGAAATTACACTATATCGATCAAACTCTGATTACAAGTTCTTACCCAGTTTCATGCTCAGACTTTCAGAAAACGACTACCTGTAAATACATTCGTTTATGTCATTTTCAAGATCAAAATATTAGAAATAAAATAAAATTAAACTAATAGTTTGGAACATTTTTCAGCACGCGAATCACCAGCATTCAAGAGTAGGGTTACAGGAAGAATGATGGAAAATGCATGGAAGACTATCTCCTGCATTGGTTAGGAACCTAGTAATGTATGTATGCTTTGTCATGTTCAGAGACCTTTCAGGATGCATTCTTGAAGGAAATAGCAACATTTGAACAATGTTACAAATTTTGTTTTGAGGGCCACATTTCGGAGGTGGCCGAAATCCAAAATTTCGGTAGGATTTCAGAATTTTGGCTGAAATCCAGCTGAAATTCAAAAATCAAATATCAAATCCAGAAGTTTTTAGGCCAGCAAAATCAAAATTTTCGCCCTTTTTTTCATCCCCCTGTGAAACTTCACATCATATTTGCAAGAAACAGTTCACTTGCTTGAAAATTTATTCTAGCAAAATTGCATTAGAGAGCAAGCTGAGCCACACAAATAGTTAGTGGAAGGCAATCTTTTATGACACAACACAAATTCGAATTAGAATCTGTCAGGATAGGGATCTTGAATCGAATTGAAGAAGCTTGGAGAGGATTGCATCCTAGGATCAGATAGTATAATCTAAGATTCTACCTGATTCTACCAAAGATACAGTTTCTAGTGTCTACCATGTATGTGAACAACGATGCATTTTTTTTTAATTGTACTTTAAAATCCTTTATATAAAAATATAGTACAAATGAAATATCTATTACTGTTTATACAAATAATAGTAGATAATGGATAAAGGTGAAATTTACAATTGAAAGGACATATGCATGTAATATTTATAATTAATTATTAGGAACGGTGGAATCATGTAATTTTGCTGGGGCTACTTATTACTAATATCTTCATGATTGATTTTTAAGGTAATAGTGCAAAAACTATTTATATTAATTTCAAAAGTGCGAGCAATCATAAATATCTTTGAGTTTTCACTTTCTAACAACATCATGTATAAGCTATGATTTATTGAGTTGTCCACTAAAACTCTTTGTGATCAATTAGATCATGTTCATTCATCATGCAGGTTTCAGCTATGCCCTTGAAACAAGGTGGTCAAGGTCTACAACTCAAATCAAGGTCTTTTACATAATTTGTATATGTATGACTTTTGCAAAATTTTCATATGTATTCCTCATAAAAGCATTATAATTTGCCAAAAAAATTTGATGCAAAATCGGGTCCAAAAACATAAAAGCTGGTCGAATTTTTTATCATTTCGGTCCGAAAAACTGAAATTTCGGTGAAATCTCACTGAAATTTCTTGAAATCACCGTAGCAATTTAAAAATTCATTTGAATCGAAGCTATTTCAACTAAATATCCGTATACAAGTGAAATACATACTGGACATATTTTCTTGGTTGGGCAAATCCAGGAAAAACACAATGCTGGGTTCTACGTGTGCATGCCTTAGTTAGGAAGTCTATGACCCAACGACATTGGCGCTAGATCTTCGTAGAAATATATATACAGCACGGTACGTAAAACCATAATTTCCATGAATTTCCCGTCCGTCCGTGTGCTACGCTAGCTCCTATATATATAAGCCCGGCCCGCCCACATTTGCCGATCGAAGCATTTATAGGAAAAACGCAAAACTCTCACAAACACTAAGGCCGAAAGCACTCGAAGAACATGGAGGGGAAGGGTAAACCTCCAAATACCCTATCTAATCCCATGCACGCATGCATCTAATAAAGTTCTACTCATGTTTTTGTGCTGCAATTGATTGGCTTTATATATTGTCTGACTGGTCCTGCAGGAATTAGTCCAACCGTGCCTGAATTCCCACAACCTGGCGCCCCTAAACCAGATGCTCCTCCACCAGCGCCACCTTCTGATGGTTAGTACCCGATCACTCGAGCATGAAATACGCATGAGCTGGATTGAATAGTTTCCTGGAATCTGAGCAACACGGGTGTGCGTGCGTGCATGCAATCCTGGAATTGTTGCGCCTTTCTTTCTTTTTCTGTCTGGAATTGTTGCGCTTTCTTGACACGTCACACGACCAACTTCCCTTTGATGTCTCTGTTGTGCATGCCTGCAGGGACATCTAAAGGGACATCTAAAGGAGCATGATTAGAACCACCTGCAGCCAGCTGGTCAACCTCAGAATAGAAGAACAACCATATGATTTGTGAATATCAGTTGTCATACGCGTCTGTCTACATATACATATAGGTGGTATCATAAAGATTATATATTGTAACTTCTGAGAGTGGTGGTCAAGTAGTCACAAGATAGACAGAAGATTAAAGTATTTATTTTGTTCATGTGTGCTGTTAGATTGTACATGCATTGGTTGGGGACTATGTAAAGTCATATATGTTCATATAATAAATAATATATTTGGAAGTGTATGGAACGTCGCTTCTGTTGTTTATTGCCACATTCTTGTATACGTGGTATTTATCATGTTTACGAATGAATTTTTCCAATTAAGTGAACTATCATTAGTCCAAGAAAAATTAAATGTCTTTTTTACTGTACTATCTAGACACCGAGTTGCAGACTGTATTAAAATTAAATATGTCGTTTCTGGTTACAAAAGTGGCGTTCGTTTGGACCACTGGAGATCTACTCAGATCACAAAGAGTAGTTACTCCCACCTTTGAAATACCACTTAAACAAATTTGAAATACTCCTTTATCACTTTGGTTACACTCATACACTAATTATAAGATACTCCAATGTGAGCCACATGATGAAAAAATTGCAAGGGAGTCCATGATTTTTAGCATATTTTGCAAATACCTTCATATACGCACATAAAAAGGGTATGTCAAAAAAATGTGCATGCCACCTTTTGGAAAAATGTACATAACACCTAAATGATCTTATATACTCGTATACTACGCGTACATACCCTCCATCGCACGAGATACTCTATACGTTGTGAGATACGGTATAGGGAGTAATTACTCCTAAGAGTACAAAAGAGGCTTCCCATATATATCATCGTAGAAATTACCTAAGTATAGCAAATGCAAATTTATTCTCCCAATTTGATCTACTATCAGTTTCTTAGTCAGATAATCATCCCATTCAAAGTTTCAAACATTCATCCTCAAATAATGAAATTAAGCATAAGCAATAATCTTGCATAGATTAGCAACAAAGTTATTGAGTTTTTGCTGGAAGCTCTTGCAATAACGCCATGCCTTCACCAAACACCCGGTTATCTTACACAAAATCTCATGAGAGATTTTGATTGAACTGACAAGGAAGATAAGCACGTCTTTGGTGTAGTATTGGCCATTATTCGTGGCTGTGCACACTAGGAAGTTTTGTTTCCCTAAATTAAGAATCGGGGGAGAAGACTATAGTGTCATCCATTTTGGCATATGATGTATCCTCGTATCTTCATCAAATTGACCACAAAATAAGAACACGACGCTGGTAAATAATAAGACAATTTCATTCCATTTTCTTAGAATGTACTAGTCGCGCAATCGAGGAAGCAATTAAACTGGTACTAGTTAAAAGAAATGCAGAAGAAGGAAACCAATTACATGGGGTTTCCAGACTTCCTGTACATACAATATGGGTTTCAATATGGGTTTCCAGACTTCCTGTACATACCTAACGCATCACGAAAGAGGCGTTGTTTAACCGCCGAGACCAGAATACATACATGGATGCATGGCACTAGGACATGCACAACACTACCACAGAAACTAACTAGTTTTGTCATGTTCTGAATCTGTGTCGACAGCATAATCAATATTAAGCTTCTATTATTTCGAAATTTCAGGAAAATTTGGATCAACTTTCAGTAAACATTCTTGTACACAGGCTCTCTCTGTACCCAAAAAAAAAGGTCTGAATAAGTCTAATATCTCTGTTCTGTTCTCTGCTTCTACGAAAGAAATGTGAAGGTTAATTTGGAAGAGTGAGTCTAATTGATCAGTACAAACATATATATATATTGTCTAAATTCTACACGTAAACGACTTGACTACATGCATTAGTTTTGATTAGGACATGAAAGGTATCAGGAAATATATTTTTTTTGGTCCATGTCATGCAGTTGACATCCACGTGGCCATCTGTATACATGACACCGAGTTGTTATGCAGAATATTAATTAAGGCTTGAATAAACTTAACCTTAAGAAGCATGCATCCATCAACGCGCGAACCACTAGATTAGCTATCACAAGACGTGTTAATTGTATCGAAACATGGAGGAAATTACACGATCTATCTCTGATTACAAGTTCTTAATTACCCAGTTTCATGTTCAGACTTTCAGAAAGCAACTACCTGTACATGCAAGCATTTACGTCACTTTCATGGTCAAAATATTAGAAATAAAATAAATTAAACTAATAGTTTGGAACATTTGTCAACACGCAGATCACCGGCATTCAAGACAAGGGTTACAGGAAGGATGTATGGTTTGTCTTGGATGGGCAAATCCAGGAAAAACACAATGCTGGGTTCTATGAGCGCATGCCTTACTTAGGAAGTCTGCAACACCCAATGACATTGGCGCTCTTCATAGAAATATATATACAGCACGGTACGTACGTAAAACCTTAATGAGATCGCAACAAAAAAAAAATCTTCCTCAACAAAAGACATACATGATATCGATTCAGTCAGGTGCATGAAATTTCTGTGAATTTCCCGTCCGCGTGTGCTAAGCCACATTTGCCGAAGCATTTAGGAACAACTCAAAACACGCACAAACACGATGCCATAGATCGAAACAAGCATGGTCGATACAAACACACCATCAGCGTTGTGCACCGTTGGCCTGAAGCGAAAGCTCATGGTCCGTAGTACCTATCGGCGGTGGCAGACGCAGGGTACAATTTTATCAAGACAAGCCTTAAATATGACTAATTTGTTGTAAACAAGTCGATTAATGCATTATACATACGAAGTTCACAATAAGTACAGTAGTTTTAGATAAAATCAATCCTACAATTAGATAGACAAAAAAAAGGAAATTTATTCTGTCAATTTGACTCAACGTCAGTTTCTTAGTCAGATAATCATCCCATTAAGACATTCGTCCTCAAATAATCAAATTCAGTATATAGGGATGTCGTCATTTCGCAATGAAAACTAACATACAAAATTTTACATTGTCGTTCTCTCGTATAACCTATAACCCTCTCACATACACACAACATGTGACCTCGCTCATGATATTGCAATTATAACTACAATGACTACCTGGTATGCAGCACTAGAATGTGGATGCCTCTATGAAATTGCATGAACAACTGAACAGTAGTTTGCCCTTGCATGTTTTATAGTAAACAAGATATATATATCATCTGTCTCAAGAGTTCAAACTTCAAACCGGAGCATTTATATGAGCATTTATACGACTAAAATGCAGGAGTAGCTACCTTGAATGGAACTTGGAAGAACGGAGGAAAATACCTCAACACCACCTGCATGGATGCGTGTGATGGATCGATTGCCATTTTGTGTTTGTTTTCCCCTGAGCAAAATATAAAGATTAATTTGCATAGTGCAACCAAGTTAATCAGTCAATGCTCGAGCAATTCCATTGTCATTTCCATGCCAGGCTGTACTCACTACAGTGGATCGGGCATGCACAAGCGGTTCGAAACCGCTTTCAGAAGCGGTTTTAGAACCGCTTGTATGCAACCTCGAGTGATGCCCCGTCGGGTATCACAAGCGGTTCCCCGAACCGCTTCTGGTTGGACACTTTCACAAGCGGTTGGTATTACGAACCGCTTGTGCGGTTGTAGTTACTAACCGCTTGTGAAGAGGCTGACAGCACAGCATTTTGATTATATTCAATATAGAATATGTTTTGAGAGGGGTTTTTGATATAGATTTTGACAATTAAAATAAATAGAACTACAAAAGTTTTTTGACACAATTAAATATATATTATTCATGCGTACTCATTCAGATAATTACAGGTTCATTTACAGAAAAATACGAACTTAATAGACTAAAAAATGAACAAGTTGATGAACACATGAAATAATAAGCCACTTTTTACAAGTTTTAAAGAATAAAAGGGGATCTTGAGCTCATTTCTTCTGTGCGTCGCTCTTTGTGCCCTTGGTCGATGATAATGTCAGTTCACCTGTCCTTATTTCAGGATAAGGTTTCCAACCATTTGCGTGAAACTCGCCTTTGGTGGATACAATCTCATCGACAATAAAGCCGATGAGTTATTCTTGGATTGCTGCAACCCGGTGCGGCGGGATCACGTCTTGTACATCGATGTTGGACTGACAAATTAAGCGGAAAGTAAATAAATCTCTGGACATGTAATTAAAGTGTAAGTACTAAGAAATTGACATGTTCAGTACACTACCTCGGCGTTGGTTGTTGGCACATCGCCGTGGGTAATACTTTGCATATAATGGCACACATAATAGCCACATAAGTTGTTTCCTTCCGTCTGTTGTAGAATCTGCGATGAAATTTGAAAAAAAAATACAATTATTATTGGGATGAAAAACTGTTACGACATATTAATATTCTTTAATACGTAGTCGATTGCTTATTTCTACATCAAATTCGTTCTCGAAATCTCCTTGGTGCTTCTTTCGAAACTTTGCGAATGCCCTGTGTGATGCGTTAGTATGAATAGTAATTATCAGAGTTGGAATTAGCAAGGTATTTCAATATATATAATAAGGAAAACTATCGTATATATATGTGCTATATACCTGTTTAAGGTGTCAATGATATATTGATATTTTTCTACCGGAGTTCTTTTTGAATCTTGAACAATGATCTGGCTACTATCAAGCTTGATGACAAGAAGGATCTAGTGAAACCTATTTATGTATTGCAACATATATGTAACTAGCTAGTAGTATTATCAATGCCTTGAAAAATATAAGAACGAGAGGTTGTATATATATGTACCCGAAGTTGAAGGGCAGAAGTATGTACAGTTTGTAGTGCTGTCCCAAGAATGCATCGAGAATGTAATCTTCAATAGCCTTTCGGCCATGGATCAATGCAAAGACGTACTCGTTAACAATCTCTGGGTCGATGAAGCCCACGTTGAAGATGTTCTCTTTTCTACATCATTGTATCTCCATTCTACATAGAAAGGTATAAATTTAAGAGTTGCAATTTTATTGTACGAGGAAGCACACGGTAAAGGTATGAGCTTGACACTTACAGGCACCAGCAGCTCATGAGAGACACGTTGATGGAGTCGGCATGGTAAATATTGTAGAAGTCCTCGAATTCGAGCCATATACTGTTGTCCCCGCGATAAAAATCTTCTTCTTTGAAACGGAGGGGGAACATCGTTCTTCCTTGAGCGGACTCTGTCATGTACCATTCGTGAAATTACCGCATCTTGGTTGGCAGATCCTTTATCTCATTAGGGTCAATCAGCTCCCGGCCCAACTGATTTTGCCATTTGACCTTTGCCATTGGAAGATAATCTATTAATCCAAGAGCTGCAGCTGTGGAACTGATTCCTGCCTCCTTCATAAACCTCTCGAGGTTCTCCTAATCTTGGTCTCTCTTCTCCTTTGCTACCGCCGCCTGACCACGTTTATTCTTCTGTGTAGCCTTTATTATTGTCCGTTCATAGTTGGACGGCACAGGCAACAGCTATGCACGGCATGTCGCGAAGTGTTCCACCGCTTTTGGATCAATTGGTACCTTTGGCTCTGGCTTCTTTTTTGTGAAGTGTGCAGTCAATTCTGCTTTCGTGACCGCGTCACTCTCCTCATTAGTCATATCATATGCCCTCTTTGGAGGTTCCTTTATCTTTGTTGATCGGTTGGAGGAGGCCTTCTTGGGAGCAGGTGGAGGAGCCTTTCTGTTATCGAGCTTCTTCCTCGGAGGAGATGGTGGAGGCGTGGTTTTCCTGGGGGGGTTCGTTTTTGTTTGAGATGGTGGTGGTGGAGTAGGGCTTCTGTGTGGAGCGGGTGGTGGAGGAGGCATCTTCTGTTTTGCCGGCGAGGCAATGCGTGGAGGTGACGTTGGAGGAGGCGTGGGTTGCCATGGTGGAGATGACGCTTGCACACCATCTGGAAATATGATGTACCGTTTGCGCCAGAGGACGATATTGTGGAGAGCCTGTCCAAGCTTGGTCACGTCGTCGCCTCCAGCAATATCGAGGTGAAGTTCTTCAAATCCGCTCAGCACCTCCTCCACCGCGACCTTCAAGTAACCCGAGGGTATATCGTTGTAGTGGAACGTCAGGCCCTGCTCCACTGGAAATGCCATGCCGTAAGCCACCTTGATGGAGAGGTTACGCGCATCAACATGTAGCTCACACTAGCGGCGAACCCTTATGTCATCCACGGGATAACGGGCTAGCAAGTTCTCCGCTTCAGGGGCCCCGGTGGACGCGCAGCTACTCCGCCGCACGGAGGGGCTGATCACGACGTCCGGCTGATTGCTCGGACCTAGTCCCTGAAGCTTGCTGAGGGTAATCTGTACTTGTTGCGCAATTATGTCGTCGATGCTAGCCTGGGTTGCTCTGAGCTCTTGTTCCAATTGGTACACTTTATATGATTCTCTTGCTTTGCTTCTCTACCGGCTCCTGTACGTATTCGTATCCTTGGCGAAACCATACTTCCACGGCGTATGCTTGCCCATACCTCATGTTCGTCCCGGGTGCTCAGGGTTTGTGAGACCCCGTTCTGATGAACAGGAACCTCCATGTGATTACTGTGCTATTCCCTGGATCAGTAGCTAGCACTCACATGTTTACAACAATTGGAAATCATAACCATACAATACAATAATTAAGCGGAAACGATTATACAAATAATTATTACAACTCAGAGAATAAATGGCAGTAAAGGAAGCAATAACTTGCACTTTGCCCATCCAATCCCGCAGTAACCGACCAGCATAACTCCTTAGAAATAAAACGCTTCAAAGAAGAACCCGCAACTGCGATTTAAAAGAGACTCAAGATCGCTAGCACACACCTACAATATAATTAGGCAAGGGTGAGTATTTTACATACTCAGCAAGACTTGAGCAAAACCTACAATACCTACAGGCCATTTCAAAGGAGGCTACTACAGTTAATTTGCATAAAGCGAGATTTGAATTTGTAAATCAAGTTATTTGCAAACGGAATTTATAAAAGCAGGATTGATCGATAACAAATAAGTAAAGCATAATAACACTCACCGTCCTCCATGACGTGAGTTCGAATCGATCCTTGCCATCGCATGGCATATATCCAGTTCTTTGTCCACACAGGGCACAACAACTGATTCCAATACTTGCCCACACAGGGTATAGCATTGGGTCATCTGTGGGGTAAGCTAACTTGTAAAATAAACCCTTTTGGAAACAATAAAACATTTAACTCGTGCAAGTTCACCAAGACACCCATGACCGCTGCACGGCTAATCAATTAGATTTAAACTCTGCAGAGGTGTACAACATTACCCACAAGGAATGATCCACTCACCACGTCAGCCGTGGATCGCCATACAAAAGTATGCGAATGAGCGATCATACATAGTCATTAAATTCCTAGACAAGGCTTTACCCCAGCTCGGGACGTTAACCCTCGCCCTGAAAACAGAGACACTCACCCAAGCCGTGGATCCACATTTATCACACCCAACACCACGCTCTGCCCATGGCAAGGCGTGCACCGTTGCATTAGCAAGTAGAAACCCCGTCAGGCAGACCAAACGGGAATCCTGTGCAAGCTCCCGCCTACCAATGAGCAAAGCCATGTCTAAACGATTTAATAGGCTAAGGCTAACCCATCCTCACCCTCGTGGTTTGTACGGATTTTCTTGGATCATACAACACGATGTTCGGTCCTTAGTTGTGACACGGGCGACACTTCACCCTACACTACGTGCAATTACTTCTGCACAACCGGCTATTGCCAAATAATCGCCCGCATCAAAGCATAGTTTCATTTTGGGTTTTTAATCAAAATTACCCACAACCAACAGTGCCATTTTCAATGTTTTCAGGAAACAATTATTGATTTGATCATCAGCAATTTTGATTCTAAAGCATGGCTAAGCAGGAATAAAATAAACGCATATACCCATGATGACATTAAGTAATGCTTAACCTCAATCTATGGTTATCAAGGTTCACATGTCATAAGTATCAAAGGAGGATCACGAGACAACATGTATAAATACCAATCCACAAAGTAGCAATTTACATAAAGTAATCGCATGCATAAAACAATTTGATGCACAAAAGGAATATAAAATAATGGGATCAATGTGGTCAAAGGATGCTTGCCTTGCTTAATTGACGCTTACGGCGAAGACGAGGATTGCGGAGACGACGACGAAGACGAAGCTAGAGACGTCGGGTTCTACTCGTCGAATAATGGAAAATACAGCAAAACTAAACTTCAATAAGAGCGAAAGAAACAGATAACAAAACAACTAAAACTCTGCACAAGAAACAGGGATTGCTCTTTATGAATTTATTAATCTTAATTTACGAATTCAAGATGCTAAAATTGGTTAGATTAGTCATTAGTTGCAAGGTTTCATTGACTTACTATTCACACTATGAATTCTGCCAATTCTTATTGCTTACGAGTTTTGCCCTATTAGGGTTCAGATTCAAAGCAAGATGAAATAGAAATATTTTCTTAGATTGCTGTAGGTTATAATCTAAAGATCATTTCTAAGCTGCTCTGCACCTTATTCGGATTTAGATAAGCTGCTATATGAGTGAATGAAAAGGCTTAACTGATTATGTTGAATTATGACTAAATAGTTCTTTATCTTTAATTGAATGTGCTTAGAATTAGTCTTATGCAAGTTAGATTTATTGATTTAGGCTACTGATAACATATTCGTGATATTTGAGATGGTTCTGGTGATAAAAATATCTTAATTATAGACTTCTTCATTTCTACCGATTCATATTATAAAGTTCAGAAAACTTAATACTTAAGGTTATTTGGCTATTAGGATTTGTATGCAAAACATGATGAAGTATGATTATTTCTTCACAATAAGATGATTTATACTTTGTATAACAATCCTAAGATAAATTCCATAAATTTTAGGCTTTAGCTGATACATCATATTCATTGGTTAAAATGCTAATATGGTATCAAGGTTTTCATTACAAGAAATCGAATTAAACATGTGTAGAGAACGATTATCACTTAAGGTATTTGCGACGATAAGTTTTATATGCGAAGAAGATGATAAATGAAATGTTTTCACATATAATGATGGTATAAATACCATAGAATGTTGATGAGCTATTATCTTATTATTTTACATTTAGACTCAACATTGTATTCATTATTGAAAAGGCTTAAGTGGTATTGTTAAGTTGACGTTATTCGAAATCGGCAAGAAAGTGAAATGACAGGTTAACGATTAAGGGTTTTGGGCTAATAAGAAGAATATGCAAATCTTAATGAAATAAGATTCTTTTTACAGAATATGGTAGTACAGACTTTGTAGAGTGTTTCTAAACTGATTTTATTTATTTTAGTATTTGGATGAGTTATTTTATCTGTTGATGAAATAGTCTAATTGATCCCATTTGGAATCTTAAATCGACCAAGTTTCCTACTGAATTTCCGACTACATTATATAAGATCTTTAATTCATTTTTCGGTGTTGGTGAATAACCCATGGAGTGTTTTAAAGTTAGTTTTGCATTATTTTGACTTTAATCGCAATAGATTATCCAGCTTACTTATCATTATAATTAACGCTTTCTTCTCGTTAAAAGAATACAACTTAAGTTTGATCCTAAGTATCTTGATATGGACAAGCTCCTACTGATTTCGTGAATCTCTTACAAAATATTTTATGATTTTGTGATCTATTATACATTCATTCCTATTGATGGCCATATTAAGCTTTATTAATGGTTGCTAAACAACTGAATTAAACCTTGCTCAAAGATTAAATATATTTTCATGATTGAGTTTATTAAAATTCCAGAGACAACAAGAACTTATTTTATCATGTTACAATTTACTATACATAGATTTGCATTAAAGACCATAATGGGATACTAATCCGAGTTTAATTCAAATAATTGTTTTGTTACTCAAAAATCAAATGTTTTTGAATATTTGAATACTTCCTGATTCTAAAATCTCATGAATACTGATTTCATCATTTCATTACTTATTATTCACAAATTCTCATTAACATTATATTAGCACCAAAATCAAAGTTTAAATTAAATAATGATCCCATACTTCAAAAACTAAATATTTTTACATATTTAGATTCTTCTGGATTTTAAATGAATATACAAATTTATCCTACTGAGTTTTGATTAAAACTGTAAAAGATATTCAAACTAGAATATTTAATTTGGTTGGAAAAGAGGGAATACGTTTTCTAGAAATGAAAGCGCCTTCTGGACTCAGCCTTCTTCAACCTTTCCGATTGCTCCAAATATACATGCGAAGAACGAGCACTTCTAGGCTGGCCGGCGAGGGGTGTTCCGGCGACTTTCCGGCGACGGCGACGGCACCAGGAGGGAGAGCTCGACGAGGTGAGTCCGGGGATGAGGTCGATTCGCTCGAAGAGACACCGGAGCAGCGCGCAGCAGAGCTTGGGCGGCGGAAATGGCGAGAGTTTCGGAGAGAAAACAACATCATTAGGGATTGAATCGATGGCTTTGTAAGCATCACGGGATCACAGGGAGTCCATTCTTGGGGCTTACCTGGAAGGAGAAACTCCGAGGGGCTCTACCCACGGCGGCCGGACTCGGGGAAGAAGGGCGCACGGCGCGGCGGCACTGCAGGCGTGGGGAGCTGAAATTGAGGCTTGAGCCGAAGTCAGTGGGGGCCAATGATGCTCCACGCGTGAGGAATTGGAAGGAGGATCACTCAATCACTCGCATTTTGCTTCGCACCCGAGCTGCAGAGCTTGCTGGCTATGGCGATTTGGGGGGTTCCTGCGCCTTGGCTTGAAGAAAGTGAAGAAGACTGAGGGGGAGTGAGGAGGGCCTCATTGCGGTGCGGTTGTAGCCAAGAGTTGCAGCCTTGAGTGGGATTCGTGGCAACAATCGCTGGTAGTGCGCCACTTAGGGCTTCGGGAGTCTTCGGCAGTGGAGAGAACGGAGGGGAACGAACGGGAGGAGGGTGATGCGTTCGGCAGAGGTGACCTGGGTCCATTGTCAGTGACCGGGAGTTCTCAAATGTGCCAATGGAACGGAACGGCAACGAGTGGCCCACACGTCGGTGGCAATTCGAACTTCTAATTTCATTTTGATTTTCCTTTTGAGATCAATTGAAGTGTAGTATTTTTGAAACTTTGTTTTTCAAAAGAATTTGACTTCGGAATGCTTATATAAAATTTTCAATTCCATTTGTGATTCCATTATTTTATGTGAATTCGACAATGCATTTATTTGGATTTAAAAGATATCTTTTCATTTTACTTCTTCAATATTTTATGCATAAAATCTCAATTGGTAGCTAAAACAATTTAATTGAATGATCAGGGTTCTCGTGGCAATTTTCTAAACTTTTACTTTTTTACGTTTTTACCTTTTCCTCGTTTTTCATCCTTTGTTTCCTTTTGTTGGATTTTTCATATACAGAATAATTTCAAAGAAATCCAAATGAAATTCAATAACACCAAGAAACTCAGAAGTAAATATTTTCAAATTCAAAAATATTCATTTTCACTTTATTAAATTTTCAGGATGTTACAGGGTTTTGAAGGGCATGTGTTAGCTCATCATTCTCCCTATCTGGCACGAACGTACCTGCCTGAGACTGCTCGACAGCTTGTACAATCCTTTGACCAGCCTCTTGCACTCTTGGTGCCATCACCAAGCTGCCGTCATCTGAAAGGCTCCCCCCGTGACCCATGAACCAATTGCGCAGGCGCTCTTCCCACAAAGTGGTAGCTGGTGTGACTTCCTTCGCCATTAATTCTGCTTCCCACTTCTCCCATTTCGGTACAACCTTGAGGTATCCACCGATGCCAAGATGGTGGTGGTATTTCTTCATCTGTGAATTGGCCTTGTTCTTCTGACTCGTGGCCTGGCCTTCAGTTGACAGCTTGTACTCCTCGAATGCTTCCCAGTGATCCGCCAGCTTAGGAAATTGGTTGAAGTCGGGTCTTTCTCCCTTCTACACATACTTGCGGCTGAGAGACGTCTTCCACGCCTGAAACATGGTTGCCATTTTCTTCAAAGTGAATTTCTTGGCCTTATCTTCGGACCCTTGAGTAAATGTGAAATTTTCCTTAATATCTTGCCAGAGCATGTCCTTGGTAGCTTGAGAAACTTCGGCCCATTTTCTGATGCTAATTGGGACTTGATCACTCACGTGATAACCGCAAGCGTTGTTGTACGGCCCAACTGCCGAAAGAGGGCAACCGCATCCTTCGTTGTTAACGTCGGTAAACACGTGCTTTGTGGATGGCTTCTTGTTGTCCCCGATGCTTGGGTTGGTTGCTCGATGTACGGGGCTTGAAATACACAAACATATGTATAAACATGTCAGAGTGTATTATATTAATGAATCGCGATTAATTAGCATGTCCACGGGGATTATATTCTTCTGGCTATACCTCATCCTGGCCAAAACCAGTGTTACCACCGGACTCAGCGGCTCTAGCGTCAATGGCTTCATCGGCTACAGCCTCAACAGCCTCACCGGCCGGAACCAACGTTAGCATCACCTTCGATGCTACCCTGCCTTATAGGGTCCAGCAAGAACTGTTCTCCCTCGTCGAAAGTAGGGTCACCACGTCCTGGTTGCGCCTTCTATCCTAATTCCGAAAAAACGTTGACATAAATGTTGACATAAACAACTATATTACAGATTACAACACAAGCATATTGTAATAAATTCCTTTCCTCTGCACCACAAAACAAATATAATATTATTTGGACTTTAAAATACAATAACACATTTCACATGATATATATACAATTTGACATTTCACATATACTTACATATTTCACATGATACATATACAATTGACAATTCACATATACTTATACATTTCACATATACTTACACATTTCACATGATACATATACAATTGACAATTCACATATACTTATACATTTCACATATACTTACACATTTCATATGATACATATACAATTGACAATTCACATATACTTATTTGCTTAATAAAAATAATGAATCACTCTTATTCCATACTAATATGATTTTCAAAAAATAAAATAAGGTTATAAATCCACAACTAGAATGTTAGTAGTCTATTACACCAAAAGAAAGCAAAGCAATCATTCCATGTCAACCAAGCACGTCACCTCGTGGCTTTCTTCTCCCAGTGTATCGTATGCTCTCCTGGCAGCCATGCTTTTGTGTAACATCCCCAAAATTTTAATAAAGTAAAAATATATATTTTGAATTGGAAAGTATTTATTTCTGAGTTTCTTGATGCTGTTGGTTTTATTTGGATTTCCTTTGGAGTTTTGCATTGCCTGAAAAATCAAATAAAGAGAATCAAAGAATGGATAATGGTAAAAAGGCAAAAAGATAAAAAGTAAAAATTCAGAAAATCTGCCATGAGAACTCTGATCATTCAATTAAATCATTTTAGCCAGCAATTGAAATTTTATGCATAAAATAATGAAGAGATAAAATGAAAAGATAACTTTTAAATCCAAAATAATATATTGTCGGAATTCACATAAAATAATGGAATCACAAATAGAGTTGGAAATTTTACGTAAGCATTCTGAAATCAAATCCTTTTGAAAAACAAAATTTGAAAAAAATACTAGACTTCGATTGAGCTCAATCAAAAATTAAAATTCGAAACGAAATTTAATCGGAGTCGCCGACGTGTGGGCCACTCGTTGTTTTTCCGTTCCGTTGGTGCATTGGAAAATTCTCAGCCACTGTCAATGGACCCAGGAGCTTGCTGCCGAACGCATCGCCCTCAATCCCGCTTCGCTTCCACCTTCAACCTTCGTTCGCTTCCATCGCCGAATTCTCTCGAAGACCGAAAGTGCCGTGACTACCAAAGAATGGTCGCCAAGGCCCCAAAGATGCCCGCACCACTAGAAGGCCATTCCAGAGCAGTGCTTTCATTCCCCCTCCACTCCTTCTCCTTTCCCCTCAAGCCAGCACATGAACTCGCCCAAGAATCCGCCATGACCGAAGCTCTGCTGCTCAAAGGGCGAAGCAAAATCCGAGCAGAAGAGCTAACCATTCTCAAATCCAGCCGAGCCGGAGCATCATCAAGCTTCAGGCATCAAATTCCCTCAAAAACCTTTAGCCTTCTCCATGCGAAAAGTGGCTGCAGCCGTGCGCCCCTTCTTCCCCAGGTCCGGCCAACGGTGGCAGCCCAACCCGGCGCTTCTCCAAAGGAATCAACCGCCAAAATGGTATGCCCTAGCCTCACTGATGCTCAGACCGCTACCCATTCGAACCAAGTCTCACTTGTTCTTCTTCTCCGACGAGTTTCCGCCATTGCCGCCGCCCCTCTCGACGGCGAGGTACTTCCGGCCATCTCCGGTGACAACCAAGCCCATAATCGTGTGCGCCGTGACCAGCTGGTGCTCTTCGAGCCCTCGGCCGAACCTCTCCGCCACTCCTTCGCCGCCGGTGAGCAGCCCTAGCCGGAGCCCCTGTTTGCCTTCATTGATTTGCGGGTCCCGATGGCGGTTCGAGCGACTTTAGCCAAAAAGGAAGGCGATTCTCCAGAAGGAAAGCGCCATTTCCATTTTTGGAAAGTTTCATTTTCAGGATTTTGCACACCGAATAGATTCAAGTTTGAATATCTTTTGAACCAACTGACCAATTTGAGTGAAATAAATTTGTAAATTGTAAAATCCAAAGAGATTCAGAATATGCAAAAATATTCTTAGAAGAATTACTGTGTGAAGTTTAGTAAATGAAATGCATGAGAAGAGCTTTATGTTTTAAGGAATTAATAATTTTAACTTTAGGCAAAATAAAGGAAAGTGAATTTTTATGAAAACCCTGATGCTGTTAATAGCTTAAAAATGTAAAGTAATAGTATTTAAGTAGAGATACTCCAGTAGCTTAATAAATCTTTAAGTAAAACAATGTCACCTGTATAGTTTAAAATGAGAATATGCTTTAAGCACAAATAGGAAAATGGTATGATCAGAAGTTATAAAATGCAACCTTAGTTAAGTAAGTGACAGCATTGAACTCAAATGAGTCTCTAGTTATTCATGCACCCTCTTGCATGCATAATCACACATATGCTAGTATACATATATAGGAAGTTTCATATATATATATATATATATACTCTAGCAATAAGAGTTGTTAATAATTAGAATCGTATTAAAATTTTTGCTACATAATCATTAATTAACTATGTTATGGCCCTTAACAAAATAATAGCATGATAGCTCATAAAACCGTAAAGTGATTTGTATCAAGTTCCTAAAAACAGTGAGGATATATATATGTGAAGATAATTGGAATAAAGTTTAACTTGAATTCTTTTATCATAAAGAAATGTCATGACATAACGATAATCAAATAGGAAACCTGTTGTAGTTTAAGTCAAAACAATGCAAAACCAGCTTTAAAACACTCCATGGGTTATTCCCTGCCAACACCTGAAAAATGAATTAAAGGTCTTGTATAATGTAGTCGCAAACTCAAAATGAAGTTGGCCGATTTAAGGTTCGCAAATGTGGTCATTTAGTCTATTTCAACAATAGATAAAATAACTCATCCAAATACTAAAATCAGTAAAACCAGTTTAGAAACACTGTACAAAGTTCATACCATTATGATCTGTAAAAAGAATCTTATTCCATTAAGGTTTGCCTATTAATCTCATCAGATCAAAACCCTTAAGTGTTAACCTTTAGTTTCACTTTCCTGCCGATTCCGAATAGTGTAAACTATACAATGCCACTTAAGCCTTTTCAACAATGAATAGAATGTTGCGTCTAAATCCAAAAGCATATGAAATTGGCCCTGTAGCACTCTCCAAAGTATATACTATCCTTCTATGAAAAGATAATCTCATTTTATCAAGGTTTGCACATTTTTCTTAATAGCCCAAAACCCTTAAGTGATAATGGTTCACTGCATGTTTTCAATTCAGTTTCTTAGAATATAAACCTTAATACCACATTAGCATTTTAACCAATGAATATAATGTATCAGCCAAAGCCTAAAATTTATGGAATTAGCTTAGGATGGTTATACAAAGTATAAATTATCTTAGTATGAAGAAATAACCATACTTCATCATGTTTTGCATATTAATCTTAGCAGCTGAATAACCCTAAGTAATCACATTCCTTTAGACTTTAATGCGAATGGATACACCTTAGGTAATAATGAAGGAAGCCTGTAGTTAAGTTAATTGTATCACCAGAATCTTCTTAGAACCTCGAATATGTACCCAGTAGCCCAAATCAGTAGATGTAACTTGCATGAAACTAATGCTAAGCGAAATCATTTAAAGATAAAGAGCTAATCATTCATACTCTAATATGATCATTTAAGCCTTTTCATCAACTCGCAAAACAACTCATCTAAATCCGAATAATGTAAAGAACAGATTAGAAATGATCTTTAGGATATAATCTACAGTAATCTAAGAAAATATTCTTGTTTTATCTTGCTTTGACTCTGAATCCTAATAGAGCAAAACCCATAAGTAACAAAGTTGCCCGAAATCGTATTGTGAATAGTAAATCAATGAACGTTGCAACTAATGATTAATCTAACCAATCTTTGCATCTTGAATTCATAAAATAAGATTAATAAATTCATATAGAACAATCCCTGTTTCTTGTAAAGAGTTCATTTGTTTTGCTATCTATTTCTTCCGCTCTTATTGAAGTTAGTCTTTTGCTGTATTTTTCCGTTGTTCGACGAGTAGAACCGACGTCTCTAGCTTCGTCGTCTTCGTCAACCGCAATCCTCGCCTTCGTCGTAATCCAGGATTAAGCAAGGCAAGCATCCTTTGACCATATTGATCCCAGTATTTTATATTCCTTTTTGTGCATCAAATTGTTTTATGCATGCGTTTACTTTATGTAAATTGCTATTTTGTGGATTGGTAGTTATACCTGTTGTCTCGTGATCCTCCTTTGATGATTATGAATGTGTGAACCTTGATAACCACAGAATAGGACTAGACATCACTTAATGTCATCATGGGTATATGCGTTCATATTATTCCTGCTTAGCTATGCTTTAGAATCAGCAATGTACATGATCAAACCAGTATCTGTTTCCTGAAAACATTGAAAATGTCACTGTTGGTTGCGGGTACTTTGATTAAAAACCCAAAATAAAACTATGCTTGGATGCGGGCGATTATTGGCGATAGCCGGATGTGCGACAGGAATTGCACGTAGTGTAGGGTGGAGTATCGCCCGTGTCAGTTTAAGGACCGAGCAATGGGACGCTATTGATCCGAGATTTCCGTGCAACCACAAGGGTGAGGATGGGTTAGCCATAGCTTATTATGTCAATTAGACATGGCTTTGTTCATTGGTAGGCGGGAGCTCGCACAGGTTTTTCGGTCAGGTCTACCCTGACGGGGTATTCCGGTCAGGTCTACTTGCTAATGCAACGGTGTACGCCCTGCCATGTTTAGAAACGTTGTGTTGGGTGTGTGAAAGTGGATCCACGGCTTGGGTGTGTGTTTCTAGTTCTATGGCGGGGGTTAACGTCCCGGGCTGGTCAAAGCCATGTCTAGGTAATGTAATGACTATGTATGGTCTTCTTGACGTCACACCTAAGGAAGTGTGTCGGGCAAAAGTTGATCATTCCTTGTGGGTAAAGTTGTACACCTCTGCAGAGTTTAAATCAAATTGATTAGCCGCGCTCGCGGTCATGAGCACTTGGTGAAGTCATTCCAATGCTAGATGTTTTATTATTTCTCAAATGGGTTGGTATCATTTGTTTTGCAAATTGTGATTTATGTCAAAGGACCGACATTGATGGCATTTCAGGAATGTGAATGATTCGTCGCTCACGTCATGGAGGACTGTGAGTGTTACTTATGCTTTATTTATTTGCTATCAATCAAATCTTGCTCTTATAAATTCCGTTTGCAAATAACTTGATTTACAAATGAAATTTGCTTTATGCAAATCAACTGTAGCAGCTTTTCCTTTGAAATGGCCTGCATGTATGATAGGTTTTGCTCAAGTCTTGCGGAGTACGAAAGTACTCACCCTTGCTTAATTATATTGTAGGTAGTTGAGTTTGCGAGGCTTCGAGTCTCCTTTCGCCGCAGGTTGCGGGATCCTCTTCGTTGTATTTCTATCTGGAGTTTATGCCTGGTCAGTTGCCTGCGGGATTGGATGGGTAAACCACAAGGCTTGCTTCTTTTGCTGCTATATTTCTCTGAGTTGTAATATTATTTGTATAATCGTTACCGCTTAATTAATGTTTTGTATGGTTGTGATTTCCAATTGTTGTAAACATGTGAGTGCTAGCTATCGATCTAGGAATAGCACAAGAATCACATGGAGGTTCCTGCTCATCCTAACGGGTCTCACCGTAATACCGCCACTTGTTTTATCGTGGTTTTTGGCCGGAAATTGTTTTGTCTTTGAGGGCTTCATTTCATTGTTCCTTATTCTTATTGTTTAGTGGCATCGAGTGGTTGAGTATTAGAGGGAGATTGGAGGTGAGGGACCCAAAGAATAAATCCCCACTGCTCCATCTTTTTCTCCTGGCGCTCGATATTTTCTCCGCCAAAACCTCTGCGATTTCCTCCCTAGCCGACTTCCCTTGAGCTCCAGCAGCTGGTGATTTCTTCCCCGCGCCTTGCCCTCCAAATTCGGCCATGGTCTCGCCTCCCCTCCTGCTCTCTCTCCTTGGCGCATGCTCCTCGCCAGCGCCTCTTGCCTGCCGCCCCTACTAACCGAGGGTCAAGGCGTCTCACTGCTCCCCATGACCGGTGACCCCCCTGCTCGGCCCTACTCCGCGACCTCCCTCGTGGCAAGCTTCATCGGCAAAGGTGGCAGGGTCAAGGCAGCAAGCAAGAAGGGCGGGGAGGAGTAGCAAAGAAGAAGAAGATGCAAGTGCGGCAGGAGGAGTGATCCGCAAGAAGCTTCCTCCGCCAGCTCGGCACGATCTTCCTTCCTCCGGTGATCTTCCTTTCCCTCCTACCAAGTGCCTCTCCCGCCCTTCCTGTGGTGAGGCTCAACCCTAGATTCCATGGAAAAGCTTGGTTTTTAGTATGCATGCCAAGAGTTTGATGAAATGCTCACTAGGGTTCTGTCTTGTCAGAATGCAATTAGTTGAGTGGATCCTAGGTATATGAATGATATTTGCTCGTTACCCATTGTGATGAACCTACATATTGAGAGTAAAATTTCGTTGTCAGCTTGGTTGCCTTGCTCGACTTATTGGGGAATGCTCTTGTCCATGGCAATTTATGTCCGAATTGCAGCAAGTAGAAGAAAGCAAGAAAGTGCATGCGAATTGTTGATTAGTTGCATATTGATTATGTTTAAAATGGTGAAGGACCTAGAGTTGTTAATGCCACAGCTTAATCTTGAAATGTATAAAGTCCCATATTAAGTGGTGTGTTATTATTACTCTTTGTGCCTTGGTGGAATGATATTTTCTCATGCTCTGATGCTATTGAAATCTAGGATCAATGCATATGTTTTCATGTTGCATCTTCCTGAAATTTAAATGGCACTAGTTCTAGTGATTTTATTTATGTGGTTGAGCTGCCATCTTGCATTCTCGGAATGGGTGTATGTGTTCTGAATTTCAGTTGAGCTTATTGAAAGTAGACCATGTGTTATTGAGTTGTTAACCAAATTATGTGGTTTGTTGTCTTAAGTTATATTATGTGTATGTGTTTTAAATTCAGGCTTTCTTTAATCCTGGGAAGTCATGCGAACGCTAAGATTCCAATTTCCGCTCCATTTTCCGCGGTTAAAGGCAAGTGCAACCCGTATATCTCTTATAGCGTGTTTAGTTCTTTGCTTGTGTTATGTATATGCTTACCCTATGGTTGCATTCGTGTTTATAAGCCTGTCTAGTAAGCTAATTATCTTTTGATAAAAGGTGTAAGTAATTCCAAACACAAGCGTATCGTTGTTTGAACGTGTTATGATTTGTTTGATGAACTTTATATGCTTTGCCGTCATGAGATTTTGCTGCATCTCTGGATTGAATGCTGTGAGCGCTGTTTAATGAATTCCGTCTAGATGCTGTGATGACGTCTTGCTAAATCTTACTTTCATATTTACGTTCACTAGTTTGATAGGCTAGTGGGAATACTGAAAGTATGAAATTGGATTGATTTTTGATCAAGATAGATGGAATTAGTAATTACTCGAGTAAAGGTGATGTGAGTATGAATATGAATGTTGAGGAGGTGATTACGAGTATTGAGAATGTGATTATGGAGTGTTGCAAATGCGATTATGAGTGTTGAGGGTGTGAATGGTAATTTATGGATGTGAGGAGTGGCTGATGTTTATGTATTTAGCTATGGCTATGCAAATGTGAGAAGTGAATGTAGTTTGCAAATTGGTTTATGTTAATTGCATTTAGCATTCATGATGGAAGAGGCGACCCATTCGACAGGGCCTATGTGTTCACACGTAGTGAACACGAAAGTCCTACATTCTCGTAGTCCCACTCATCAAGGTGAATGGGAGCGAGACAGATTTGAGTAGGCACCTTCCATCTACGGGATGGAAGGGATGTGAGGGTGCACACCGACGGGTGGGCACTCGGCAGTACCGGTACGTGCATGGAAATGAGCATTCATGTGCATTGCATCTTTAATAATGAGTGTTATGGTAAAGGGTGTGTCATATGGACGGTGATTATGGTAATTGGAGGTCGAGTCGTGGATTCAACCCAAGTTGGGGAAATTGATTTGAATTGATGAATTAGTACATTTCTTTTCTTTGCTGTGCTAATTATGTTGTATGAATATCGTGGAGTGAAATTTGAGTTTTGAACTCGAGTAAAATCGATGAAATGGTTTGAGTGCATTACATGATTGTAGGAGTGTGATGGGTTATGCAGATTTTGTTATTTTTCCTGTCTGTGTGATGTATTATTCAGATTCTGTACTTTCCTGTCTGTGTGATGCATTATGCGTAGTTTGTATTTTTTGTGCGTGTGATGTATATTTCAGCTTTTGTGTATAACTTAATGGCTCTTGTGGTGAATGGTAAGGTGGGGAGGTAACTCCCCCAAAATTGTTTAATTAAGTCGTGTGCCAAATTCCTCGTATATGTTTTGTTGGATGCATTGCATAGTAAGCTGATGGTGAATGGCAGCGGATGACCTTTGGGTTGAGGGTAAATTACAGGATTAAGAATGGATCAGGTTGTGGACTCGTTCCAAGTGGTCTAATGAGGTATGTGAAATCCGTGAACCAGGTAGTTGATGAGGTAACCAATAGAGATTTCTTCTTTTGTTATACGTGTCAATTTAGTATTCCAAATTATGGACATGTTTATGATTTACACATGTTAATTGTTATTGATATTGCTACTTTGTTGCATTTTTTGAGTCTTGACTCACGCTTGTTTGTCTTTTGTTTAGGTACTTTGAAGTCGGGTTCACGGGATGGGAGTAGAGCACGACATGACTTCTGGTCACCATCAAACATTTAATCGATGTGTAGAAACTGGTTGTATTAATTGTGGTTGTAATATGTGGTTCGTCGTGGTGTAGTTATTAACTTCTATTGATTGTGAGATTGATTAACTAAGGACCTGCTAGGACGATATTATATACTGCACTGTTTTCTGTGTGCTGAGTGGATGTCCTACTTTCTAGAGAGGTCATGCCGAAATTTTCTAAAATTCGGTGACTTAGCGTTAGGCCAGGTTAAGAGTTAGAGATTAAATTCAGTTTAAGTCTTTTTCGCAAGCTGTCATTCTTTATTTAGAGTTTTTGGTAGCATTCGCGGTGCGTTTGGCGCCGGGGTGTTACAGTTGGTATCAGAGCGGGCTTCAGGTCCGTGGTGTTGAAATGTAGTGAGTGATTCTAGAATGGATTAAAATTTGCTGTGTGAAAATAGAAACATGGTTTAGGATGAACCTTTAAAATATGGCCCTAGGGCAGTAACCTTAAAACTTGATGTAGAATAGTTAAATAATTTAAAACTTGACACACTCTGATGCACAGTAGGAAAGGGATGGGTTATCGTTGCGTTGTGCTGCAATGTTTATTTTGTTATTGATGCTATATTGATACTTGTTTAGATGTTATCTGTTGGTCTTGATAAGGCTATGGTATTATCTATGGTTATGTGTATGAAGTGGTAGATTGATTAGTGGAGTCCGGTGGGACTCTTTGTGTCAAAGGGATTTCGGTTCTGTCGTGTAGCCGTGTCGGTTGGTGTGGCAGTTGAGAGCCAGCATCGGAGGATTCATAACCTCGTGTGAGGAGAGTCATTGTTCTTCTGTCATAAATTGGAGTACGCTATTTGGGTTTTGTCTTCTTTTGGTCTTCTTGGATTTAAGGCAAATGAAAGAGTACTATGTTGTGCCTCTTTTGGTTGCTTTGCGGAGAAAGTCATGGGTTTCTTCGTGTTATCGTTCTCCAAGTTGAAGTTTTGGGTGAAAAAATTTAAGTCGTGTGAAATTAAGGTTTGGGGCTTTAAAAGAAAAAAAAGTGTTATTCGATCGATTCGCTTTTTCCTTTCCGTGAATTGATTTGTGTAACTCCTTTCCTTCGTGGAATTGTGGAGTTTGATAATTGGTTTGGAGTTTTGTTGAATGACATGGCTTGAGCCCTGTCATTTTCCGAGTCTTTTGAGAGTTGGGCTTCTTTGGAAGTTTTTGCTGGCTTTTCTGGAAAGGAAAATTCAACAGTTAGAGTACGTTGTGGGGGATTGAATATCTTCCCATAGAGGATTAGTAGAATATTTGTGTTGTTGGGTTAAGGTGGTCGACCCTAATTGGGTAAATGGCAAGAAGTATTTTGTGGGTCAGGATGATCCATGGTTATACGTGGAGATCTAGAAATGGTGTTTTGCGTAAAGTTATAAATGATTGTGTCAAGGAAGTAATAACAAGTTTGGTTGAGGAACTTGTTACATAAGTTGATGGGGTTCAATTGTCTAAATCATTGGAATCGTAGATAGTTGATCTTTGTATTTGTCATATGATCGACGGATAGGAATTTTGAATGGTAAGTTAATTGGGACAAAATTTCAACCTGTTTTCTTTGATGAATTAATGGGGTAGAATTTATTTAATGTTGGTGAAAACATTTCCGAATGCGGATGTAATTAATCGAAAGGACAAATTCTGGAGAAAGTGATTCAAAGAAGAGTTGTTATGAAATTCTTGCTAAGTCTTGTTGGTGTTTCCCTAAGGCGTTAAGTGTGAGCATTGGAACCTCTATTGTTAAAGGTGTATGAATTTTAGAGATAATGGGAAGTAGGATGAACTCAGGTTTAATTGTATATGGAAATGGGGTTGTCGATGTAATTATTTGGAGGGTTGCGCAGAGTCTCTTTTATCTTGAGTACTCCCCGATGCAAATTTGATTGCATTGATTTGAAAATGATAAAAGTGGTTCTTGAGACGTTCGAGATTTGAACTTGCCTTTGTGATTTGGCTTAGGAAAGGAAATAGAGCGATCATGGGTTTTTGTTGAACTTTCTCCAAGGTAATGTATGTGGTTTATTGGTTTAATGGGAATTGTATCTCTTCTGCATTTTAGCTGGAGTTAAAGATTATGACTGTTCGTGGTATCGTGTTGAGTATAGTAAGGATTTATACTCTTGGGTTTGATTATGTGAGTGAAAGATTGTGAGGGCGAGACCCTCATAAGAAAAGAACTAAGTGTAGTTTAGTGTTGATTTGCGATCCTAGCATGAGCTAAGCGTTGATCTCAAGCAGTTTAAAGGTGGACTATGATGGAGCCTTGTGATGTCGATTCAAATTCTTTTGGGTGGAATCACTCACTAAATGCTTTATTTCCGTAAGTTTGTTGGAACCCTCGGGTTCTGGGGTTGGATTCAATGTTTGGTCAATCTGAAATGACGGGATCAATTATGAACCTTTCCTTCGAGTGGTTGTCTCCTGCGTGAGACATGCATGAAAGAAGATCAAGTATGATTTTATATTGCGAGAGAATAGAGTGTTGTGACTCGTGTTTTTCCTGTCATCACGAGTTGGTTGATCTGTGGTATGGAGTCTTAGAGCGGTAATTTAAGTTGGGTGAGTGAAATTGACTAGAGAAATGAGAAATTGAGTTTGGGAGTTAGTATTATGATCTTCCGGGAAGAATCGTTGGTTGATTGGAGATTGTGTGTTGAAACATTAAAGAAGAGTTGTCGATTTAGGGTTAGTCTTTGAGTAAGACCTGGTCGTCGGGTCTTGTGCCATGCCAATTTAAGGAGGTAAAGTGAGTGTTGATTCAAAAAAAAGGGGGGGGATGGAATGAGTTAAATTACTTGCTTCTTTTTATTGGGAAGAGAAGTGGATTTACTTTTGGAGTTTCTCTTGCGTAAGAAATACCCGGAATTGTTGTTTCGGGTATCCTTGTTTTGTATTTTGTTTCCATTGTTATTGTTGGTGTTTTTGTTGAGGTCAGAATTCGAGGTCGAATTCTGTAAAAGGGGGGAAGAGTGTAATACCGCCACTTGTTTTATCAGGGTTTTTGGCCAGAAATTGTTTTGTCTTTGAGGGGCTTCATTTCTGTTGTTCCTTATTCTTATTGTTTAGTGGCATCGAGTGGTTGAGTATTAGAGGAGATTGGAGGTGAGGGACCCGAAGAATAAATCCCCACTGCTCCATCTTTTTCTCCTGGCGCTGATATTTTCTCCGCCAAAACCCGGCGATTTCTCCCCGTCGACTTCCTTGAGCTCCAGCAGCTCTGGCGATTTCTTCTGGCGTCTTGCCCTCCACCTCGGCCACGGTCACGCCTCCCCTCGCTCTCTCTCTCCTTGGCGCATGCTCCTGGCCGCCCTCTTGCCTGCCGGCGCCCTACTAACCGAGGGTCGGCTCCACCGCTCCCCATGACCGGTGACCCCCTCTGCTCGGCCCTACTCGGCGACCTCCCTCGTGGCAACTTCATCGGCGGCCAGGGTCATGAGCAAAGAAGAAGAAGGGCGTGGCGGAGGAGATAGCAAGAAGAAGAAGCAAGCGGCATGCATGCGGGCAGGAGGAGTAGTGATCCGCAAGGCTTCCTCCGGCCAGCTCGGCGCCGATCTTCCTTCCTCCGCGATCTTCCTTTCCCTCGTGAAGTGCCTCTCCGCCTGGCCTGTGGTGAGGCTCAACCCTAGATTCCATGGAAAAGCTTGGTTTTAGTATGCATGCCAAGTGTTTGATGAAATGCTCACTAGGGTTCTTGTGTTGTAATGCAATTAGTTGAGTGGATCCTAGGTATATGAATGATATTTGCTCGTTACCCATTGTGATGAACCTACATATTGGAGAGTATAATTTCGTTCTTTCAGTTGGTTTGCCTTGCTCGAATTTTATGGGGAATGCTCTTGTCCATGGCAATTTATGTCCGAATTGCGCAAGTAGAAGAAAGCAAGAAAGTGCATGCGAATTGTTGATTAGTTGCATATTGATTATGTTTAAAATTGTGAAGGACCTAGAGTTGTTAATGCCACAGTTAATCTTGAAATGTATAAAGTCCCATATTAAGTGGTGTGTTATTATTACTCTTTGTGCCTTGGTGGAATGATATTTTCTCATGCTCTGATGCTATTGAAATCTAGGATCAATGCATATGTTTTCATGTTGCATCTTCCTGAAATTTAAATGGCACTAGTTCTAGTGATTTTATTTATGTGGTTGAGCTGCCATCTTGCATTCTCGGAATGGGTGTATGTGTTCTGAATTTCAGTTGAGCTTATTGAAAGTAGACCATGTGTTATTGAGTTGTTAACCAAATTATGTGGTTTGTTGTCTTAAGTTATATTATGTGTATGTGTTTTAAATTCAAGCTTTCTTTAATCCTGGGAAGTCATGCGAACGCTAAGATTCCAATTTCCGCTCCATTTTCCGCGGTTAAAGGCAAGTGCAACCCGTATATCTCTTATAGGGTGTTTAGTTCTTTGCTTGTGTTATGTATATGCTTACCCTATGGTTGCATTCGTGTTTATAAGCCTGTCTAGTAAGCTAATTATCTTTTGATAAAAGGTGTAAGTAATTCCGGTACAAGCGTATCGTTGTTTGAACGTGTTATGATTTGTTTGATGAACTTTATATGCTTTGCCGTCATGAGATTTTGCTGCATCTCTGGATTGAATGCTGTGAGCGCTGTTTAATGAATTCCGTCTAGATGCCGTGATGACGTCTTGCTAAATCTTACTTTCATATTTACGTTCGCTAGTTTGATAGGCTAGTGGGAATACTGAAAGTATGAAATTGGATTGCGAAAATGGATTGATTTTTGATCAAGATAGATGGAATTAGTAATTACTCGAGTAAAGGTGATGTGAGTATGAATATGAATGTTGTGGAGGTGATTACGAGTATTGAGAATGTGATTATGGAGTGTTGCAAATGCGATTATGAGTGTTGAGGGTGTGATTGGTAATTTATGGATGTGAGGAGTGGCTGATGTTTATGTATTTAGCTATGGCTATGCAAATGTGAGAAGTGAATGTAGTTTGCAAATTGGTTTATGTTAATTGCATTTGCACATTCATGATGGAAGAGGTGACCCATTCTGATGCGGGCCTCTGAGTTCACACGTAGTGAACACGAAAGTCTTACCTCGTAGTCCCACTCATCAAGGTGAATGGGAGCGAGACAGTAAGAGTAGGCACCTTCCATCTACGAGATGGAAGGGACGTGAGGGTGCACACCGACGGGTGGGCACTCGGCAGTACCGGTACGTGCATGGAAATGAGCATTCATGTGCATTGCATCTTTAATAATGAGTGTTATGGTAAAGGGTGTGTCATATGGACGGTGATTATTGTAATTGGAGGTCGAGTCGTGGATTCAACCCAAGTAGGGGAAATTGATTTCAATTGATGAATTAGTGCATTTCTTTTCTTTGCTGTGCTAATTATGTTGTATGAATATCGTGGAGTGAAATTTGAGTTTTGAACTCGAGTAAAATCAATGAAATGGTTTGAGTGCATTACATGATTGTAGGAGTGTGATGGGTTATGCAGATTTTGGTATTTTTCCTGTCTGTGTGATGTATTATTCAGATTCTGTACTTTCCTGTCTGTGTGATGCATTATGCAGAGTTTGTATTTTTTTGTTTGTGTGATGTATATTTCAGCTTTTGTGTATAACTTAATGGCTCTTGTGGTGAATGGTAAGGTGGGGAGGTAACTCCCCCAAAATTGTTTAATTAAGTCGTGTGCCAAATTCCTCGTATATGTTTTGTTGGATGCATTGCATAGTAAGATGATGGTGAATGGCAGCGGATGACCTTTGGGTTGAGGGTAAATTACAGGATTAAGAATGGATCAGATCGTGGACTCGTTCCATGTGGTCTAATGAGGTATGTGAAATCCGTGAACCAGGTAGTTGATGAGGTAACCAATAGAGATTTCTTCTTTTGTTATACGTGTCAATTTAGTATTCCAAATTATGGACATGTTTATGATTTACACATGTTAATTGTTATTGATATTGCTACTTTGTTGCATTTTGCTGAGTCTTGGACTCACGCTTGTTTGTCTTTTGTTTAGGTACTTTGAAGCTGGTTCGCCGGGATGGGAGTAGAGCACGTACATGACTTCGGTCACCATCGAAACATTTAATCGATGTGTAGAAACTGGTTGTATTAATTATGGTTGTAATATGTGGTTCGTCGTGGTGTAGTTATTAACTTCTATTGATTGTGAGATTGATTAACTAAGGACCTGCTAGGATGATATTATATACTGCACTATTTTCTGTCTGCTGAGTGGATGTCCTACTTTCTAGAGAGGTCATGCTGAAATTTTCTAAAATTCGGTGACTTAGCGTTAGGCCAGGTTAAGAGTTAGAGATTAAATTCAGTTTTAGTCTTTTTCGCAAGCTGTCGTTCTTTATTTAGAGTTTTTGGTAGTATTCGCAGTGCGTTTGGCGCCGGGGTGTTACACTCACAGAGTTGGTATCAGAGCTATACTGACCGTAGGATAAACCCTAGATAGAATGGTCATTGGTATTAGAATAAGCAAATTCAAAAGCTTATTTTCAAAAGTTATTATATTTGCAAAATGTAGAGTCTGCTGTTCTTTCCTTGATCATAAGATTCTACTCTTACCCCTACATTCATTTTGATTTGTAAATAAACTCTTCTTCCCTCAAAAAGAAATCCTTGCCATGGTTTATTTTGCTGTTGCTTTTTGAAGACGTCCGAGATATGTTGCTGTCGTTTTTCATGCCAACCAAAGGAGCTTACAATGTCAACGACAACCATCTCAAGAAAACATGCAGCGCTTCGCCACTTTTGACAAAGCAGAAGTAAAACTTGAAGATCCTACTTCATGAAGAGTCAGTATTACCCAACAGTAAAAAGGCCGAAGATTAGAATACATTAGGACCTACCATAAGATAAGAACCCTCACGCGTAGCATATTATTCCGCTCTAGTTATATAGAGCAATTTAAGTTGTTGTTATGTTTTGCTACTTGAAATTGGTCTTTATTCTGAATGTCAGGACTGATTTATGTGTAACTTGACCACTACGGTTAAAGTTTCACAATAAGTTGTCCTTATGAGTGAATATGGGAAACTCAACCCATAGGATAAATAAGAAATCATAACATAGTCTGTATTGTCCCTCCATATAGCTTTTTATGAACTTATCTCCTCTCTGTATAATTTCTCACTTATGTAACCGTTATAGTCGTTAACCTTCTTAAAATTTAATCTCATCCAGATTAGTAATATAGCCTCTATTACTACTCTCAGCTTTGCTTGACAACACACCATTCATGTATAAATGAAGTTAAGATCTTACCATATTAGTAAACACCAAACTAACTTAAGCTGCTTTAGGCTAGTTAAAAACCTAATCTTTTCCTATAATAATCCCTAAACATGCCTCACAACTCACCCCATTGCTCTGCCGAAATTATGTTCTATGAAACAGAGATAGAACCGGAAAACTTTTATTCTTCTAAATAGAAACCTTTGAGTGAATATTAAAACAAAAACTGGAAAGAAAATCAGGAACTCTGTTTTTCTAAAAAGAAATAAAAAAAGAAAAAAAAAAGTATGTGTATAATTAATCTTACTCGTAGCATCAGTTACACATATACTATTTTCCCATCTGTAAAAATTAATCTTCTTATCTGTATACTCTTTCCCATCTATCGCATTTAATCTCCTCATCTATCTACTCGTCTTCCCCTGTGTAGAATTTTAATTCTCCCCCCCTAAATTATTCCTTCTAGAAGTATTTCTTTCCTTGTCTTTTGCAAAATGAAAACACACCAACAAATCTTTTGGAAATGATTTGGTAACAAGTCAGCATTGTTGTGATGACTACATCAACAACTTCGAGAAGAATGAAGCAGCGAAGCATCACAACTTCTCCGACTTCGTCGAAACCTGGGAATACCAACTTCAACAAGTGGTGCAAAGATTAAAAGAAACTCGTCACTGAATAGTCTACTTTGGAAGATAGCAGTATGCGGGCTACATACTATCCTAGCTATATGGTACACCTTTTATACGTAAATATATATGGCCGGTAAAAGAAAAACCTTAGATACCCTTCCTACCTATTAAGTTGAATATATATGTAGTATTTCTATGCTGTTGAAAATTTTGGTTGTTGTAGATCTTTTCTATTGCTTTCGGGTTGCTCTCGTGAATGTTAAACCACTAGGTTGGAATTTACGATGCGTTAACCCTGCTTAATAAGAAAATTTTATTTGAAAATATTTTAAAGAACGAAATGTTGCCCTATACACCAAACCAAAAATTTCATAATCTGCATAGAAACCACAACTAGAGTTAATTGGAAAGAATCAAATATTACTTCGTATGTAGATAACCCTTATCTAACCATTCTTCTTCGATTCCAACATCTTGTTAAGCGTGGTTGCAAAATGCCGCTAATCCAATAGAATTCTGTCTAGATAGCTTTACTCTGATAAACATGGTTGCAGGATGCCTGTGACACAATACAATTCCTTAATACATCTACTAAAAGTAATGAGTAATAAAGATTTTAGCCTTTGAAATTGACCTTCAGCTCTCCCCAAATCGTCTTGGCCGAAATGCACCCTTCCACTCATCTCAAGTATTTTAACACATTCTGTATCTCTCCTTAAATAACTTATTCTTGCTAATGATTCTCGATATAAAATGCTAACACTCCTCATCTACTTCGTGAAACCCCGCAAGACACTCACTGCCAAGAAATGATAATCCTATCCAGTGCCAACCAATCTCGTCAAGTCTGTAAGTCAGACCTTAATAAATATTCTCACTTCGTTCATGCCTCATGCCGGCACCTCTTGCCCTCCAGATTCTCAAATAAACTAATGCCATAAAAACTACCTCTACTACCTTCAGGAAGTATTTCTATTGCAGAATTTTTAGTTGAACCCCTTGATACTAGAATGGAAGACATGACCATAAAGTAGTAGGTTAGCATAATAAAACTTTATTATCAGAAAATGTATAGTTCTTATATAATAAATAAAAGTGTGTTACACTTTGATAAATTAAAAATTTCTGTCTATATTATTACCACGGGAAACTCTCGTAATGCTTCACCGAAAGGTTAAAGAATTATAACGAGATGACCCAAAACCATATAAGGAACCCATAGTTATGAAACAGTTAAAATATAAAATATTATCTTAGAAATATAAACCTTCAAAAGATTTTGTATATTGCACAACTATGATTATGGTACAACCTTTCTTTTCAGTTCAAATCCCTTACTATCCAAATTATCATTCTGACATCCTTCCTTTAAAGAACAATTATTATGGACAATCAAAAAAACTAGAGTAGTACTGTAAAAGAATTAGCTACAAACCTTGAACATGGAAACTATGCAGTGTTGTGATACAAAGTAAACCCATGTAAACCGAGGAAATTGAGTATAAGATCACAGCCATGTTGGCATTCAATTGGAAGGTCAAGTTCAATGTCACTACGGGAAACATTATGACGACACAAAATTCAACATTTTCCGAGAAACTGAACGAAAGATTTTTCGCCAAGTATGCAATTCACGACATTGACATAGATGCCCCTGTTCATGCATACAAAGTTTGTACAAGACTTCAAGATCCATCATTGGCAACCGGATTAAGACGTCAACAAACAAGCAATTGTCAAAAGTAATGGCAACCAGCTACTATAAGAAGTTCTCCACCATCTCCTCAATCAATCCGTCATGAAGGATCATATATATATAGAGATTCTAAACCAGAAGAAATAAAATCCCCTATTATAAAATCTGAATGAGAATCTTAAATTTAAATAAAAGACTTCTCTAATCAGATAATAATTAGTTAACTTACAACCATATGAATCCTTAAAATATGCGAATTCAAAACTATAAAAGAAATCATTAGTGATTAGAAACCTTACAACCCTTATATGATAATCGATATTATAATTGGTGTTCTTTTGAATTCTTAATAAGAAGAGTACCTTGTATTGTCGTTGGATTACTCTCGTGTATGTGTGAACCCTTCGGCCGAAATTCACAATGAGTCAATCCCTGCAAATGATAATAATAATATATATTAAACTTTTAAAGAACGAAACGTTGCCTTGTATCAAAAAGGAATTTCATCTAAATAGCCTTGTCTTAACAAATATTATTGCAGGACATCTAAGTCAAATTCTTTCAGTGAAATCATGGAAAATGAAATTATGCAAGAAACTAGCTTGGAAGAGAAGCTGCCAGAGGTGACGTGCTTAGGTCACATGGAATAATCGCTTTGCTTTCTTTTGGTGTAATAGATTATTAACATTCTAGTTGTGGATTTATAACCTTATTTCATTTTTTGAAAATCATATTAGTATGGAATAAAAATGATTCATTATTTTTTATTAAGCAAATTTTACTGAGTCCTTATCTTCATCTGACCAGCCTCTGCAAACAGTAGTGCTATAATTTCAGGGGATATCAATCTGGAATAAATTAAGATAGTAGCTAGTTATTTTTTCACAAGTTATACTTGAGTACTTAATAACATCGCAATAGACATGCGCCCAACAAAATCAACAGATACACGGCTGTAACATCCCAAAATTTGAGTTTTGGTATGTTTAAAATAAAAAAAAATAAACCCTTTGTATTTTCCTGGAATTAATTGAAGCTTAATATGAATTTTTCAATAATGAAAAGATTTAATTTGATTAATCTATGCATCAAATTAAAGGTTTCAGTTTTTGTTGGGTTCCTTGTGCTTCAAGGAATTTTTCAGTATTTTTGGGGATTTTTTTGAATTTATTTGCTATTTATTTGAATTTATTTGGAGTTATTTGAATTTCTGAATTTATTAAATTGGAAAAACGTTTTTATTTTCCAAAATTTCCTTCGGCTGAAATTTCCTCCGCCCATCTCCTGTTCATCTCGCCCAAACTCAAGGTCTGCGTCAGTCGAACCCAGCCCAAGGCTTCCACCGTCTCGATCGCGACACGCGTCGGCCGATTCCTCCACGCCGCCGCGCTGCGCCGCCTCCGATGGAACCCTAGCCGCCGCCGTCCGAATCGCCGCCTTTCTTTGCCGCGATTTCCATCCGCGCCAGATCCGAGCCGGTCTCCTCGTCGTCTGCCTACTTAAAGCCGCCGCCTCGCCTCTCTTCCGCTTCACGAGATCGCCGCCAGAGCTATCGCCTCGAAGTTTTTTCGCGCCGCCAGGTCCGAAGTTCTTCCTCGCGTGTTTCTCTGCCGCCAAGGCGTCTCCGCTGTCGCCGACAGACGCCGAAGTCGGCGCGTCATCTTCCCCGATCCGCAGATTCTTCCGCCCGATCCGCCGCCCTCCGCCGCTTGCAGTGTCATCTTCCTCACCTCCGTAGTGCGCCGCCGCCGCCGTCGTTCCATCCGCAAACCTCACCGTCCGATTGCGGTGGACGCCCCGATCAAGCCGCGTCCTCCCACCGTGAGCATCAACTGCCAATTGCTCGATTCGCTCGCCGACGATCCAGATCGTGCCGCGTGGTCAACTCGTGCCATGCCCCGTCATCGCCAGCCGTCTGGCCACGGCCACATCGGCGCCACGTCGCCTCGCTTCACATGCATGCCACGCTGGCGCGCCACATCACCAAATGTCGCCTCGGTGCTCTTGGTCTCATCAGGACCGAGCCATCGACATGTGGGCCCCGCATGTCACCGGTATTTATTTTCCTTTTCTGATTTTCCAAAAACCGAAAATCCCAGCCAATCACAAGCTGACACGTGTCACCCTTTCCGAAATTTTCTGATTTTCTCTGAATTAAATCTTCCAAGGCCCGCTTCTCCTTCGTCCAACTCCGATTGAGCCGATTCAAATTTCTAAATTTTTGTAAAATCGAGCTCTACATTCCAGAGCCATTTATTTTCAATTTTGAGCTTGTTTTCTCTCTGTTTTGTATTTATTTGGTTTCATTGCTTTATTTTCCTAGAGACGCGAATCCCAAGGAGCGAACGGAGACTTCAAGACCAAGAATCAGCACTTGAACAACAAGGCAAGTCGAGACCTTTGATCATATTGAACCCATGTTTGCAAAAGTACTTTGTTTTATACAATTGCATGCTATTTGTGTAACAATGCTAGTTTATGGAGTAGCTATTTACCCGATTGAGTATGCCCTTTGATTATTGGAATGCCATGTATCCATTGTTAACCATAGGTTGGGACATTATTAGTTGGACATAATCATAGTACCAACATTGGGTTATCGTAGCTATGCTTAGCCATGCTTAGTTGTCCGATGGGATTCATATCACCGTGAGCTAATGTTAATCTTGACTTAATGAGATATTGAATTGTGGTCATTGACCACTGTTGTAAACTTGTTGTACCATGGCAGGGATGCCATTGGTTTTGGGTTGAACAAAATGTTTCTGCAATTGATCGTGGCAAGAAGGGGGTGCTTTTTAGCACATTGGGATGTGGTTGTTTTGCTCGAGACAATTTAAGGACTTAATCTTGTGCGCCATTGAACTGGCCTAACTGCAACCACAAGTCCGGTATGGGACGGACCTAGCTGATTAATTTGCAATGTCCAGACTTGAGTATTGCCATTGTTGGTGTGGGGTGATGGACTGTAGACTCACATGGCTCAAGAGGGGCCCCGAGGGGCTAAACCTTAGAGGGCAAGATCGGGTTTAGACATGCATTGTAAAGGCTTTGTAGTGATCTCTCCGCCGACACACCAAAGGAAGTGTGTTCTTAGCGCTTGGCACTAAGGGATGATCATGTCTTGTGGGTAAAGCCGCATAACCTCTCGCAGAGTGTAAACTATTCAATAGCCGTGTCCGCGGTCATGGACAAGCCCGGGATTTCACACGGGTATAGAGTATTTTCTTGAAATGTGGAATGGTTGGGATGTGAACGGGAGTTCATCGTTGTTTTGTTGTCTCAAGCTATACCGTTGAATTGTGTGGTTGATACTTGTTTCAATGATGTAGGGTGATGCCTCGTCATTCTGCTCATGTTGTCTACCATTGATTTATCGATTATTTATTATTGTTTTATCAACATGCTTTCAATCTATTTATTGTATTTAAATTCAAGTTATTGCTTTCTCGCAAATGAACCATATAACTATCCTTTGTCAAGCCGCATGAATATATTGCATCATTTCCTACGGCTTGTTGAGTACGCTTTGTACTCACGGCTTTATGCCCTCGTTGTTCAGCTTGTCGAGGAAGGACCGTAATGAGTATCAAGAGGAGGAGTACTATGAAGACTACGCCGACTAGGAAGGCGCTTCCCTGCATTTATTGCCTCGTGGCATGTCGAATGGCCCAAGTTATTTTATTTCCGCCGCAATGCTTTATTTGTTTCTTAAGCCAAGAGGCATTGATGTATGAACCTTGACTATAAGGTCGCTTTGCTTTATTCAATAATAATTTGCTTCTTCTTAGTTATTTCGATGTATGGAATGATATGTCATCTATGTTTCCACTGTGTGTACTAGCGTGATCCTCGACTAGTGTCAGATACACAGAGGGTTTCGGATTTGCATATCCTGTCCCGACAGAGATGGTATCGAGCCATATCGATCGTAGGTCGCTTTCTTAGTTAGCATGGTCTTCAAAATTATTTTCTAAATCAAACCAACAAATTGGTATTTAATAGTTTGTCTCTTCTCATCTTATTCTTAGGTTCTTATTCTCTTCTTTGTCAAACATTGCTTTGAAATTTAAATTGATCTTATCCCATTAAACTTCTTGAAAGCCATGGATCTTCTCGCAAGGAACCAAATCAAGGGGACGATGATCAAGCCGTCAAGAGTATATCCGAGAAGACTACCATATAAGATAGGTTTGTGGTGCTCTATGGTGTTTGAGCATGCCATTCTCTTTTGGTTTAGCTACGCTTAGTCTCATGATACTAGGATTTTTGTTGCTTGTGTGTCGGGTATGTTGTACACTTGCCTCCAAAGACGGTGTTACAACTGCATCTAAGTTGAAAGCTTTATTTGGTTCTTTATTTTGTAGCCTTTTCGCTATGTCTTTGGTTGACCTTTGTTCTTGGGTATTACCTTCTCCCTAGATGACCTTACCACTTTCCTATTGCTTTTCCCTCTTACCTATTAAACCCTTGTGTCTGATCGCAGATGGTTGACACTGCTCGAGCCGGCCGCAGCCACAGGATGCCAATGCTAATGCCAATGCCATCACCCCGCCACCACCTCCTCAGAGTGACGGACCGTAACTTGGGACATTTCTTGGCAGCTCAGACTCAACTTTTATGAATACAATGATGCGTATTATGAACAATATGATGAATCGCCAGAATCGATCATAGCTGTTCTAGCAAACTTGTTGAACCAACAAAATCAAGTCGTCAGCATTGTTGTCGCCAAGACTCCTCCAAATTTCGCCTCACCCAAGCTAGCAGAATTCATGAGGACTCGTCCGCCTACCTTCTCCAACTCCTCGTAACCATTGATGCAGATGATTGATTCGCCCATTGAAAAGAAGCTCGCTATTGCTCAAGGTACGATCATGAGAAGGTTCTTTATGCCGCCATCGCTTTGAAGGCACCGCCACGAATGGTGGGAGAACTACATTGCCGCCCATGATGACCCTCAAACCATCACTTGGGCAGAGTTTTCACTGCCGCCATTCCCATATCCCCGATGGAAAGGTAGAGATGAAGAAGAATGAGTTCAGTGAGCTAAAGCAAGAAGGGATGTCAAGGAGTGAATATCTCAATAAGTTCACTCAACTTGCTCGCTATGCACCGTAAGATGTAGCCACAGATGATGCTCGCCAAGAGGGTTCAAGCGTGGCTCAACCCAGTTTAAAGGTACAAGTGATTGGCAACGACTATGCAGATTTTCAAAGACTTGGTGGACAAAGCTATGCTCATTGAGGAGTCTCGTCGTGAGTTGGAAGAATCCCGCAAGAGGAAGATGATGCAACATGGAGCTCATCGAATCACCCGCAGAGAGCCAGTCCAATGCTCAACAAACCGCTTGCTTTCACTACTCCTCCATCAAGATTCAGACACTGCACCAAAGACTCGCCTAGCTCCTTCAGTAACCCTAACATCAACGCCAACAAAGAATCCGCCAGAGGACCAAGAATCCACCGCAGGAGTGACATGCTTCAATTGCAATGAGCGTGGTCACTATGCTAATAATTGCCCTAGAAGCAAGTCGTGACACCTGCTCGCTTCAACTTGGGATCGACACTACCAAGACCCCGCACCAGAGCAGGACGGAGCCTCCTGCACTCCAAATCAAGCTACCAGACTCCACCGCCTATTGAAGAGGTCGTGTGAATCATGTCACCACCGAGGATGCCCAGTCGCACTCACGCCATACTAGGTAAGCTCCTAGTCAACTCAAAGATCCGCCATGGTTTTGTTTGATTCTCGAGCTACGATTCGCTTGTTTCTGAATTTTGCTGCAAATCATCACTTAAAGACAAGGCCTTTGAAAACTGTTTTATTGGTGCAATCACCTGGTTCGGATTTGAGTACGAACCAAGGCTGCCCCGAAGTTAAGATATTAATCGGAGGGGTAGAATTCCTAGCCAACCTCATTGTCCTAGACACCAAATCCCTAGATGTAATCCTAGGAATGGATTGGCTCTCCAAGAACCAAGCGCTTTTGGATTGTGGAAATAGAGAGATCACATTAACCACCCAGATGGAACAAAGCTAAAGTTTCAAGTCACCGAGATCATCAAAGGAATAAAAGTTTGTAGTGCCAAAGGAATAAGTTTAGAAGATGTGCCAATTGCTAGAGATTTTCCCGATGTGTTTCAGATGAGTTGTCTTAATGCCACCGGATAGAGATATAGAGTTCTTGATTGAGCTAGTTCCTCGAACGCCACCCATTTCCAAGAGACCAGATAGGATGCCTCGCTAATGAGTTAGTCAAGTAAAGAAACAGATCAAAGAGTTGCAAGATCGTGGTTTTGTTAGACCAAGTTCTTTCGCCATGGGGAGCCCCAGCTTCTAGTTGAAAAGAAGGATGGAACTCAGAGGATGTGTGTAGATTATCGTGTTTCTAAATGAGGTCACCATTAAGAATAAGTACCTCTCGCCAAGGATTGATGATTTGTTTGACCAGCTTCAAGGAGCAGGAGTATTCTCAAGATTGACTTGAGGTCGTTACCATCGCTTGAAGATCCAGAGAGAGGATATACCCAAAACAAATTTTTGTGACTCGATATGGACAAGATGAGTATACCGTGATGTCTTTTGGTTTGACCAATGCCCCCGCCTATTTCATGACCCCGATGAATAAAGTATTCATGGAATATTTAGACAAGTTTGTCGTTGTCTTTATCGATGACATTCTCGTCTATTCCAAGAGTGAGGCGTAACATGAGGATCACTTATGAAAGTATTGACAAAGCTAAGAGAACATCAACTCTATGCTAAGTTTAGCAAATGTGAGTTTTGATGAAAGAAGTTGCTTTCCTAGGTCACGTTATATCACCAAAGGTGTCGCCATGACCCCGGTAAAGTGAGAGATGTGCTCAATTGGGAGTCACCAAGACGGTAACCCAAGTTAGAAGTTTCTTGGAATGGCGGATATTATCGCCGCTTTCATAGAAGGTTTTTCCAAAAGCTAGACCGCCACCCAACTTTTGAAAAAGGAGAAGAAATTTGCTTGGACATCGAGTGTGAGCAAAGTTTTCAAGAGCTAAAGAAGTGTTTGACAACCGCCCAAAGGCTTGTTTTGCCGATATCGTAAAGGATTTTGAGATATTTTGTGATGCATCCCGTCAAGGACTCTTGCCAGTGCTAATGCAAGATAAGAAGGTTGTGGCATATGCTTCAAGGCCACCGAAGGCCACATGAAGTCAACTATCCGACCCATGATTTGGAATTAGTCAGAGTGCATGCTTTAAAGATTTACGCCATTACCTCATCAGAATCGCTAGAGGTGTACACCGATCATAAGAGCTCAAGTACATTTTTACCCAAGCCGAACTCAATATGAGGCAAAGAAGATGGTTAGAGTTAATCAAGGACTATGACATTGGTATTCATTATCATCCGTGCAAAGCCAATGTCGAGCCGATGCTTTGAGTAGAAAGAGTTATCGCAATACCTTGATGATTAAGGAAAGTCACCAAAGACTCTATGAGGAATTTCGTAAGCTCACCTAGAAGTGGTGCAAGAAGGTTACTTAGCAACTTTGGAAGTAAGGCCCAACATTGGAAGATCAGATCCGGAAGCCCAAGTTGATGATGCCGATATCAAGGAGATCAAGAGTAATATGAAGAAAGGAAAAGCCCCAGTGATTCATCAAGATGAAAAGGGTACTGTGGTATGAGAATCGATTTGTGTACTGACGTAAAGAGCTCAAGGAGTCATACTCAAAGAAGCGCATGAGACATTATACTCCATTCACCCCGAAGTACCAAGATGTATCAAGACCTCAAGGAAAGGTATTGGTGGCCTAGTATGAAGCGTGAGATTGCAGAATATGTTGCTCTTTGTGATGTTTGCCAGAAGGTTAAAGCAGAGCATCAGAGGCCAGCAGGATTGCTTCAGCCATTGAAGATTCCAGAGTGGAAGTGGGAAGAGATTGGTATGGATTTCATTACCGACTTCCTAAGACCCAAGCAGTTATGATTCGATCCGGGTGATAGTGGATCGATTGACTAAGGTAGCTCACTTCATTCCAGCTTAAGACTACCTACACCGAGATAAATTGGCGTAATTATATATGTCAAGGATTGTCACCTTCATGGAGTGCCTAAGAAGATTGTCTCCGATAGAGGAACCCGCTTTACCTCTCGCTTTTTGGCGTAGTTTGCATGAAGCTATGGGAACTCATCTCGTGTTTAGTATCGCTTATCACCCTCGATCGATGGACAAACTGAGCGCGTGAACCAGATTCTTGAAGATATGCTAAGAGCTTGTGCTTTGACCTATGGTGCAAAATGGGACAAGTGTTTGCCCTATGCGTAGTTTTCATACAACAATAGTTATCAAGCCACCGCAAATGTCTCCTTTGAAGCCTTATATGGAAGAAAGTGCGTAACCCTCTTAATTGGAAAGAGACCGGAGAAAGACAGCTTATTTGGTCCTCGCCATACCGCAAGAAGTCAAGAGCAAGTTCGCTTAATTCGAGACAAGTTGAAGATAGCTCAAAGCGCATGTAAGAGTTATGCGATAATCGTCGCCGAGATTTGAGTTTCGAGCCCAATGATTATGTGTATCTTAGAGTCACACCTCTAAAAGGAGTTAAGAGATTTCAAGTAAAAGGAAAGCTTGCCCCTAGATATGTTGGACCGCTCAAAGTCTTGGAACGAAGAGGAGAAGTTGCTTACAAGCTTGAGTTGCCTCACCCTTCGCTGAATCCATGATGTGTTCCATGTGTCTCAGCTTGAAGAAGTGCTCATGAAAGTGCCGAAGAGCAGATGCCATTGAAGCTATCGATTTGTAAGAGGATCTCACTTACAAGGAGCAAACAAGGAAGATTTTAGATGTTGCAGAGCGATCACGAGAAGCAAGATCATCCGCTTTTGCAAAGTCCAAAGGAGCAATCATTCAAGAGGAAGCCACTTGGGAGCGAGAAGAGGATTTGAAGTCCGAGTTTCCCCACCTATTCTCTAGCCATCCAATCTCGGGTCGAGATTCCATTTAAGGGGAGGTTTGTAACATCCCAAAATTTGAGTTTTGGAATGTTTAAATTCAAAAATGAACCATTTGCATTTTCTTGAATTAATTGAAGCTTAATATGAATTTTCTAATAATGAAAAGATTTAATTTGATTAATCTATGCATCAAATTAAAGGTTTCAGTTTTTATTGGGTTCCTTGTGCTTCAAGGAATTTTTCTCAGTATTTTTGGAGATTTTTCTGAATTTATTTGCTATTTATTTGAATTTATTTGGATTTATTTGAATTTCTCGAATTTAAATTAATTCGAAAACATTTTAATTTCCAAAATCTCCTTTCGGCCGAATCCTTCGTGGCCCATCACTATTCCTCCTCCGCCCCATTTTCTGCCCCTAATGTCGTGGCCGCCGCATCCATCCCTCCGCCGCCACTCGCCGCCGCTCGATCCGCTGCCGCTTGATGGCGATGAGATGCGCCGCGCCCAAGCCGCCAAACCCTACCCTAGCCTAGCCCTCGCCAAGACGCCGCTTTCCTCGGTCTCCGCTTTTCACGCCCCCAGGCTATAAAAGCCGCCACGACCCTAGCCCGAGGTTCGCCTCCCCATTCCGCATCCGCCGCCTAGCTCTTGCCGCCGAGACGCCGCCGCCGCACACGCTCGCTCGCCAAGTTCGCCACCATCCCGAAGCCTTTTCCGCCGTTTCTCGACCACTCGGGCTCCTCCGCCGTGATCGGTTGCACCATCGAACTCGCCGCGCCGAGCTCTTCCGACCCAGCTTTCTTCCGCCGATCCGCCGCCACCGCCAAGTTTGCCGCTCGCCTTCCTCTCCTTCCGGTCCGGTGCGCCGCCGCCGCTCGCCGCCGTTCGCGCCGCGTGTTCTCGCCGTCCGATCATCATCCGACGCCCCAGATGGTGCCGCGCCTCCTCGCCCACCTTCCACCAACCGATCCGATCCGATGATCGCGGATCTCGCCGATCCGATCTTGCCCCGCCAGTGGCGCCATCTCCTCGTCGTCAGCGCCACGTCGTACACGCGCTATCGCAGCGCCGTGCAAGCACATGCGCCACCACGCCACCACTAGGAGTCCGTGGTGGCACGCCACCTCGCGCAATGTCAACCGCCACGCCACCCAAATGTCGCCCCTCGGTGATCCGGGTCCATCAGGATCGAGCCATCGACATGTGGGCCCCGCATGTCACCGGCATTTATTTTCTTTTTCTGATTTTCTGAAAAACCGAAAATCCCAGCCAATCACAAGTTGCCACGTGTCACCCTTTGTGAATTTTTGATTTTCTCTGAATTAAATCTTCCAAGGCCCGCTTCTCCTTCGTCCAACTCCGATTGAGCCGATTCAAATTTCTAAATTTTTGTAAAATCGAGCTCTACATTCCAGAGCCATTTATTTTCAATTTTGAGCTTGTTTTCTCTCTGTTTTGTATTTATTTGGTTTCATTGCTTTATTTTCCTAGAGACGCTAATCCCGAAGGAGCGAACGGAGACTTCAAGACCAAGAATCAGACTTGAACAACAAGGCAAGTCGAGACCTTTGATCATATTGAACCCATGTTTGCAAAAGTACTTTGTTTTATACAATTGCATGCTATTTGTGTAACAATGCTAGTTTATGAGAGTAGCTATTTACCCGATTGAGTATGCCCTTTGATTATTGGAATGCCATGTATCCATTGTTAACCATAGGTTGGGACATTATTAGTTGGACATAATCATAGTACCAACATTGGGTTATCGAGCTATGCTTAGCCATGCTTAGTTGTCCGATGGGATTCATATCACCGTGAGCTAATGTTAATCTTGACTTAATGAGATATTGAATTGTGGTCATGGACCATCGTTGTAAACTTGTTGTACCATGGCAGGGGATGCCATTGGTTTTGGGTTGAACAAAATGTTTCCTGCAATTGATCGTGGCAAGAAGGGGTGCTTTTAGCACATTGGGATGTGGTCCGTTTTGCTCGAGACAATTTAAGGACTTAATCTTGTGCGCCATTGAACTGGCCTAACTGCAACCCACAAGTCCGGTATGGGACGGACCTAGCTGATTAATTTGCAATGTCCGACTTGAGTATTGCCATTGTTGGTGTGGGGTCCAAGATGGACGTAGACTCACATGGCTCAAGAGGGGCCCCGAGGGCTAAACCTTAGAGGGCAAGATCGGGTTTAGACATGCATTGTAAAGGCTTTGTAGTGATCTCTCGCCGACACACCAAAGGAAGTGTGTTCTTAGCGCTTGGCACTAAGGGATGATCATGTCTTGTGGGTAAAGCCGCATAACCTCTCGCAGAGTGTAAACTATTCAATAGCCGTGTCCGCGGTCATGGACAAGCCCGGGATTTCACACGGGTATAGAGTATTTTCTTGAAATGTGGAATGGTTGGGATGTGAACGGGAGTTCATCGTTGTTTTGTTGTCTCAAGCTATACCGTTGAATTGTGTGGTTGATACTTGTTTCAATGATGTAGGGTGATGCCTCGTCATTCTGCTCATGTTGTCTACCATTGATTTATCGATTATTTATTATTGTTTTATCAACATGCTTTCAATCTATTTATTGTATTTAAATTCAAGTTATTGCTTTCGCAAATGAACCATATAACTATCCTTTGTCAAGCCGCATGAATATATTGCATCATTTCCCTACGCTTGTTGAGTACGCTTTTGTACTCACGGCTTTATGCCCCCGTTGTTCAGCTTGTCGAGGAAGGACCGTAATGAGTATCAAGAGGAGGAGTACTATGAAGACTACGCCGACTAGGAAGGCGCTTCCCGCATTTATTGCCCGTGGCATGTCGAATGGCCCAAGTTATTTTATTTCCGCCGCAATGCTTTATTTGTTTCTTAAGCCAAGAGGCATTGATGTATGAACCTTGACTATAAGGTCGCTTTGCTTTTATTCAATAATAATTTGCTTCTTCTTAGTTATTTCGATGTATGGAATGATATGTCATCTATGTTTCCACTGTGTGCACTAGCGTGATCCTCGACTAGTGTCAGATACACAGAGGGTTTCGGATTTGCATATCCTGTCCCGACAGAGATGGTATCGAGCCATATCGATCGAGGTCGCTTTCTTAGTTAGCATGGTCTTCAAAATTATTTTCTAAATCAAACCAACAAATTGGTATTTAATAGTTTGTCTCTTCTCATCTTATTCTTAGGTTCTTATTCTCTTCTTTGTCAAACATTGCTTTGAAATTTAAATTGATCTTATCCCATTAAACTTCTTGAAAGCCATGGAAATTTCGCAAGGAACCAAATCAAGGGGACGATGATCAAGCCGTCAAGAGTATATCCGAGAAGACTACCATATAAGATAGGTTTGTGGTGCTCTATGGTGTTTGAGCATGCCATTCTCTTTTGGTTTAGCTACGCTTAGTCTCACAGATACTAGGATTTTTGTTGCTTGTGTGTCGGGTATGTTGTACACTTGCCTCCAAAGACGGTGTTACAACCTGCATTCTTGTTGAAAGCTTTATTTGGTTCTTTATTTTGTAGCCTTTTCGCTATGTCTTTGGTTGACCTTTGTTCTTGGGTATTACCTTCTCCCTAGATGACCTTACCACTTTCCTATTGCTTTTCCCTCTTACCTATTAAACCCTTGTGCTACATCGCAGATGGTTGACACTGCTCGAGCCGGCCGCAGCGCCAAGGATGCCAATGCTAATGCCAAGCCATACACCCCGCCACCACCTCCTCAGAGTGACGGACCGTAACTTGGGACATTTCTTGGCAGCTCGACTCAAATTTTATGAATACAATGATGCGTATTATGAACAATATGATGAATCGCCAGAATCGATCATAGCTGTTCTAGCAAACTTGTTGAACCAACAAAATCAAGTCGTCATTGTTGTCGCCAAGACCTCCTCCAAATCGCCTCACCCAAGCTAGCAGAATTCATGAGGACTCGTCCGCCTACCTTCTCCAACTCCTCGTAACCATTGATGCAGATGATTGATTCGCCCATTGAAAAGAAGCTCGCTATTGCTCAAGGCACGATCATGAGAAGGTTCTTTATGCCGCCATCGCTTTGAAGGCACCGCCACCAATGGTGGGAGAACTACATTGCCGCCCATGATGACCCTCAAACCATCACTTGGGCAGTAGTTTTCACTGCTGCCATTCCCATATCCCCGATGGAAAGGTGGAGATGAAGAAGAATGAGTTCAGTGGAGCTCAAGCAAGAAGGGATGTCAAGGAGTGAATATCTCAATAAGTTCACTCAACTTGCTCGCTATGCACCGTAAGATGTAGCCACAGATGATGCTCGCCAAGAGGTTCAAGCGTGGCTCAACCCAGTTTAAAGGTACAAGTGATTGGCAACGACTATGCAGATTTTCAAAGATCCGTGGACAAAGCTATGCTCATTGAGGAGTCCTGTCGTGAGTTGGAAGAATCCCGCAAGAGGAAGATGATGCAACATGGAGCTCATCGAATCACCCGCAGAGAGCCAGTCCAATGCTCAACACCGCTTGCTTCACTACTCCTCCATCAAGATTCAGACACTGCACCAAAGACTCGCCTAGCTCCTTCAGTAACCCTAACATCAACGCCAACAGCAATCCGCCTCAGAGGACCAGTAATCCAGCCGCAGGAGTGACATGCTTCAATTGCAATGAGCGTGGTCACTATGCTAATAATTGCCCTAGGAAGCAAGCTGTGACACCTGTTCGTTTCAACCTGGGATCGACACTAGCCAAGACCCCCGCACCAGGAGCAGGACGGAGCCTCCTGCACTCCAAATCAAGCTACCAGACTCCACCGCCTATTGAAGAGGTCGTGTGAATCATGTCACCACCGAGGATGCCCAGTCGCATCGACGCCATACTAGGTAAGCTCCTAGTCAACTCAAAGATCCGCCATGGTTTTGTTTGATTCTCGAGCTACGATTCGCTTGTTTCTGAATTTTGCTGCAAATCATCACTTAAAGACAAGGCCTTTGAAAACTGTTTTATTGGTGCAATCACCGTTCGGATTTGAGTACGAACCAAGGCTGCCCGGTTAAGATATTAATCTGAGGGGTAGAATTCTAGCCAACCTCATTGTCCTAGACACCAAATCCCTAGATGTAATCCTAGGAATGGATTGGCTCTCCAAGAACCAAGCAGCTTTGGATTGTGGAAATAGAGAGATCACATTAACCACCCGATGGAACAAAGCTAAAGTTTCAAGTCACCGAGATCAATCAAGGAATAAAAGTTTGTAGTGCCAAAGGAATAAGTTTAGAAGATGTGCCAATTGCTAGAGATTTTCCCGATGTGTTTCAGATGAGTTGTCTTAATGCCACCGGATAGAGATATAGAGTTCTTGATTGAGCTAGTTCCTCGAACGCCACCCATTTCCAAGAGACCGATAGGATGCCTCGCTAATGAGTTAGTCAAGTAAAGAAACAGATCAAAGAGTTGCAAGATCGTGGTTTTGTTAGACCAAGTTCTTTCGCCATGGGGAGCCCCAGCTTTCTAGTTGAAAAGAAGGATGGAACTCAGAGGATGTGTGTAGATTATCGTGTTTCAAATGAGGTCACCATTAAGAATAAGTACCTCCGCCAAGGATTGATGATTTGTTTGACCAGCTTCAAGGAGCAGGAGTATTCTCAAGATTGACTTGAGGTCGTTACCATCGCTTGAAGATCCAGAGAGAGGATATACCCAAAACAAATTTTTGTGACTCGATATGGACAAGATGAGTATACCGTGATGTCTTTTGGTTTGACCAATGCCCCGCCTATTTCATGACCTCGATGAATAAAGTATTCATGGAATATTTAGACAAGTTTGTCGTTGTCTTTATCGATGACATTCTCGTCTATTCCAAGAGTGAGGCGTAACATGAGGATCACTTATGAAAGTATTGACAAAGCTAAGAGAACATCAACTCTATGCTAAGTTCAAGAAATGTGAGTTTTGATGAAAGAAGTTGCTTTCCTAGGTCACGTTATATCAGCGAAGGTGTCGCCATGACCCCGGTAAAGTGAGAGATGTGCTCAATTGGGAGTCACCAAGACGGTAACCCAAGTTAGAAGTTTCTTGAATGGCGGATATTATCGCCGCTTTCATAGAAGGTTTTTCCGAAAAGCTAGACCGCCACCCAACTTTTGAAAAAGGAGAAGAAATTTGCTTGGACATCGAGTGTGAGCAAAGTTTTCAAGAGCTAAAGAAGTGTTTGACAACCGCCCCAAAGGCTTGTTTTGCCGACATATCGTAAAGGATTTTGAGATATTTTGTGATGCATCCCGTCAAGGACTCTTGCCAGTGCTAATGCAAGATAAGAAGGTTGTGGCATATGCTTCAAGGCCACCGAGGCCACATGAAGTCAACTATCCGACCCATGATTTGGAATTGGTCAGAGTGCATGCTTTAAAGATTTGGCGCCATTACCTCATCGGTAATCGCTAGAGGTGTACACTGATCATAAGAGCCTGAAGTACATTTTTACCCAAGCCGAACTCAATATGAGGCAAAGAAGATGGTTAGAGTTAATCAAGGACTATGACATTGGTATTCATTATCATCCAGGCAAAGCCAATGTCGTAGCTGATGCTTTGAGTAGAAAGAGTTACTGCAATACCTTGATGATTAAGGAAAGTCACCAAAGACTCTATGAGGAATTTCGTAAGCTCACCTAGAAGTGGTGCAAGAAGGTTACTTAGCAACTTTGAAGTAAGGCCCAACATTGGAAGATCAGATCCGGGAAGCCCAAGCTGATGATGCTGATATCAAGGAGATCAAGAGTAATATGAAGAAAGGAAAAGCCCCAGGATTCACTGAAGATGAAAAGGGTACTGTGTGGTATGAGAATCGTATTTGTGTACCTGATCAGAAAGAGCTCAAGGAGCTGTTACTCAAAGAAGCGCATGAGACATTATACTCCATTCACCCTGGAAGTACCAAGATGTATCAAGACCTCAAGGAAAGGTATTGGTGGCCTAGTATGAAGCGTGAGATTGCAGAATATGTTGCTCTTTGTGATGTTTGCCAGAAGGTTAAAGCAGAGCATCAGAGGCCAGCAGGATTGCTTCAGCCATTGAAGATTCCAGAGTGGAAGTGGGAAGAGATTGGTATGGATTTCATTACCGGACTTCCTAAGACCCAAGCAGGTTATGATTCGATCTGGGTGATAGTGGATCGATTGACTAAGGTAGCTCACTTCATTCCAGTTAAGACTACCTACACCGGAGATAAATTGGCAGAATTATATATGTCAAGGATTGTCAGCCTTCATGGAGTGCCTAAGAAGATTGTCTCCGATAGAGGAACCCGCTTACCTCTCGCTTTTTGGCAGAGTTTGCATGAAGCTATGGGAACTCATCTCAGGTTTAGTATTGCTTATCACCCTCAGACCGATGGACAAACTGAGCGCGTGAACCAGATTCTTGAAGATATGCTAAGAGCTTGTGCTTTGACCTATGGTGCAAAATGGGACAAGTGTTTGCCCTATGCGTAGTTTTCATACAATAATAGTTATCAAGCCACCGCAAATGTCTCCTTTGAAGCCTTATATGGAAGAAAGTGCGTAACCCTCTTAATTGGAAAGAGACCGAGAAAGACAGCTTATTTGGTCCTCGCCATACCGCAAGAAGTCAAGAGCAAGTTCGCTTAATCCGAGACAAGTTGAAGATAGCTCAAAGCGCATAAAAGAGTTATGCGATAATCGCCGCCGAGATTTGAGTTTCGAGCCCAATGATTATGTGTATCTTAGAGTCACCCTCTCAAAGGAGTTAAGCGATTTCAAGTAAAAGGAAAGCTTGCCCCTAGATATGTTGGACCGCTCAAAGTCTTGGAACGAAGAGGAGAAGTTGCTTACAAGCTTGAGTTGCCTCACCCTTCATTGAATCCATGATGTGTTCCATGTGTCTCAGCTTGAAGAAGTGCTCATGAAAGTGCCGAAGAGCAGATGCCGCTGAAGCTATCGATTTGCAAGAGGATCTCACTTACAAGGAGCAGCCAACGAAGATTTTAGATGTTGCAGAGCGTATCACGAGAAGTAAGATCATTCGTTTTTGCAAAGTCCAGTGGAGCAATCATTCAGAAGAGGAAGCCACTTGGGAGCGAGAAGAGGATTTGAAGTCTGAGTTTCCCCACCTATTCTCTAGCCAGTCCGAATCTCGGGGTCGAGATTCCGTTTAAGGGGGGGAGGTTTGTAACATCCCAAAATTTGAGTTTTGGAATGTTTAAATTCAAAAGTGAACCATTTGCATTTTCTTGGAATTAATTGAAGCTTAACATGAATTTTCCAATAATGAAAAGATTTAATTTGATTAATCTATGCATCAAATTAAAGGTTTCAGTTTTTATTGGGTTCCTTGTGCTTCAAGGAATTTTTCTGTATTTTTGGAGATTTTTCTGAATTTATTTGGTATTTATTTGAATTTATTTGGATTTACTTGAATTTCTGGAATTTAAATTAATTCGGAAATCATTTTTATTTCCAAAAATCTATTTCGGACCGAATCCTTCGTGGCCCATCACTATTCCTCCTCCCCGGCCCATTTTCCGCCTGCTGTCGCCTTCCCGATCCGCTCCGCCGCCGTTCCTCGCTCGATTGTCTCACGCTTGATGGCGAGATGCAGCCACGCCACGCCGCCAAACCCTAAAACCCTAGCCACGCCGGAGTCCTCGCGCAAGACGCCGCTTCCTCGGTCTCCGCGTTTTCACGCCCCCGAGACTTTAAAAGCGCCACCACCCTAGCCCGAGGTTCGCCTCCCACTCGCCAGATTTTGCCGCTAGCTCTGCCGCCCGAGACGCTGCCGACACATCGTGACGCTCGCCGGCGCGCCACCATCCCGATTGCTTTTCCGCTGCTTTCGACCACTCCGGCCGTCCTCCGCCGTGATCGGTTGCACCATCGAAGTTCGCCGCCGAGCTCTTCCCGACCCGCTTTCTTCCGATCCGATCCGCCGCCACCGCCAAACGCCGCTCGCCTTCTTCGTGTCCGGTAAGTCGCGCGCCGCTTCGCCGCCGTCCTCGCCGCGTGTTCTCGCCGTCCGATCATCCATCCGACGCTCCCAGATGGTGCCGCCATGCCTTTCCGCCCACCTTCCACCACCCGATTCCGATCCGATGTCAGGATCTCGCGCCCAGATCTTGCCGCGTGGCGTCGCCATCGCTCGTCGCCAGCCGCATCGCCTCGCTACGCAGCCCAGCAGCTGCCGGCGCCGCCGCGCACGCCCTAGGAGTCCGTGGTGGCACGCCACCTCGCCCATGTCAACCACGCCACCTCACCAAATGTCGCCTCGGTGATCTGGGTCTCATCAGGATCGAGCCATCGACATGTGGGCCCCGCATGTCAGCCGGCATTTAATTTCTTTTTTCTGATTTTCCAAAAACCGAAAATCCCAGCCAATCACATGTTGCCACGTGTCACCCCCGATGAATTTCTTCGATTTTCTCTGAATTAAATCTTCCAAGAGCCCGCTTCTCCTTCGTCTCAACTCCGATTGAGCCGATTCAAATTTCTAAATTTTTGTAAAATCGAGCTCTACATTCCAGAGCCATTTATTTTCAATTTTGAGCTTGTTTTCTCTCTGTTTTGTATTTATTTGGTTTCATTGCTTTATTTTCCTAGAGACGCAAATCCCAAGGAGCGAACGGAGACTTCAAGACCAAGAATCAGCACTTGAACAACAAGGCAAGTCGAGACCTTTGATCATATTGAACCCATGTTTGCAAAAGTACTTTGTTTTATACAATTGCATGCTATTTGTGTAACAATGCTAGTTTATGAGAGTAGCTATTCACCCGATTGAGTATGCCCTTTGATTATTGGAATGCCATGTATCCATTGTTAACCTTAGGTTGGGACATTACTAGTTGGACATAATCATAGTACCAACATTGGGTTATCGTAGCTATGCTTAGCCATGCTTAGTTGTCCGATGGGATTCATATCACCGTGAGCTAATGTTAATCTTGACTTAATGAGATATTGAATTGTGGTCATGGACCACTCGTTGTAAACTTGTTGTACCATGGCAGGGGATGCCATTGGTTTGGGTTGAACAAAATGTTTTCCCTGCAATTGATCGTGTAAAGAAAGGGGTGCTTTTAGCACATTGGGATGTGGCTGTTTTGCTCGAGACAATTTAAGGACTTAATCTTGTGCGCCATTGAACTGGCCTAACTGCAACCACAAGTCCGGTATGGGACGGACCTAGCTGATTAATTTGCAATGTCCAGACTTGAGTATTGCCATTGTTGGTGTGGGACTGGTAGACTCACATGGCTCAAGAGGGGCCCCGAGGGGCTAAACCTTAGAGGGCAAGATCGGGTTTAGACATGCATTGTAAAGGCTTTGTAGTGATCTCTCCGCCGACACACCAAAGGAAGTGTGTTCTTAGCGCTTGGCACTAAGGGATGATCATGTCTTGTGGGTAAAGCCGCATAACCTCTCGCAGAGTGTAAACTATTCAATAGCCGTGTCCGCGGTCATGGACAAGCCCGGATTTCACACGGGTATAGAGTATTTTCTTGAAATGTGGAATGGTTGGGATGTGAACGGGAGTTCACCGTTGTTTTGTTGTCTCAAGCTATACCGTTGAATTGTGTGGTTGATACTTGTTTCAATGATGTAGGGTGATGCCTCGTCATTCTGCTCATGTTGTCTACCATTGATTTATCGCTTATTTATTATTGTTTTATCAACATGCTTTCAATCTATTTATTGTATTTAAATTCAAGTTATTGCTTTCGCAAATGAACCATATGACTATCCTTTGTCAAGCCGCATGAATATATTGCATCATTTCCCTACGGCTTGTTGAGTACGCTTTGTACTCACGGCTTTATGCCCCGTTGTTCAGCTTGCCGAGGAAGGACCGTAATGAGTATCAAGAGGAGGAGTACTATGAAGACTACGCCGACTAGGAAGGCGCTTCCTGCATTTATTGCTCGTGGCATGTCGAATGGCCCAAGTTATTTTATTTCCGCCGCAATGCTTTATTTGTTTCTTAAGCCAAGAGGCATTGATGTATGAACCTTGACTATAAGGTCGCTTGCTTTATTCAATAATAATTTGCTTCTTCTTAGTTATTTCGATGTATGGAATGATATGTCATCTATGTTTCCACTAGCGTGATCCTCGACTACTAGCGTGATCCTCGACTAGTGTCAGATACAAGTAGAAAAATAAGGACTCAAGAGGGTTTCCATGAAGTTATTTGCATATCCACATTGAGCAATTGAATTGTCTCCTGCAAGTTTCACCGAACACCTTGTGGGCAGCCGAATTAGAGAGGGAGGACGACGGCGTGCACAGTTGTACCTCGGTCCTCCGGGGTGTGGCGGCGGCTTGGTGGCGGAGGAGGTGTCGGCGAGGTGGCGGACGAGGGCACCAGCGCGGGGGTGGAGTGGCGCCTGGGGAGGAGTGGCGCCGGGGTACGGTGGAGTGGCGGAGGAGTCCGGCGCGGGGTCTCGACGGAGGTGACGGCGGCGGCGGTCAGAGAGACACAGGAGGCAGCGGCGGCGGTGAGACACAGGAGGTTTGGAGAGCGGGGACTTAGAAAAATTTGGGGTCTGAGAGTGCGGGAACTTAGAAAAATTTGGTCTCTTTACCTTATACAGGGAACTCACTTCAACAAGCGGTTTTTAATACCAACCGCTTGTGGAAGGCCTTCTACAAGCGGTTGGTATTACAAACCACTTGTAAAATATCTCTACAAGCGGTTTTTAGAACCAACCGCTTGTAGTGTTAGAACTTCTACAAGCGGTTCATATTACCAATCGCTCTTGTGGAAGGCCTTCTACAAGCGGTTGGTATTACAAACCGCTTGTAAAATATCTCTACAAGCGGTTTTAGAACCAACCGCTAGTAGTGTTACAAGCGTTCATATTACAAGCGCTAGTTCATATTACCAACCGCTTGTAGAAGTGCTAACCGTAATATTAAAAGAATGTGGTGCCCATATCGCTTGATAAGATCTTCTCCAAGCTTGAGTGTGCTATCCACCACAGTTCAATACCAACAATCAGCTTGTACAAGTGTATTATCAATCGCTGTAAGATACAAGCGGTTGTTAGTACCAACCGCCAGAAAATTAATGTCAATTTCTAAAAAGCTTTTAGAACTTTAGTTTCATTCCATAATTTTTAAAAAAGCTTTTAGCACTTCAGCCATTTCGAATTTTTAAAAATGCTTTCAAAGACTTTAGTTTCATTCCATAATTTTTGAAAAAGCTTTTAGCACGTTAGTTTCATTCTAGAATTTTTAAAAAATGCTTTTAGCACTTTAGTTTCATTCCATAATTTTTAAAAAAGCTTTTAGTACTTCACTTTCATTTCACAATTTTTAAAAAAAGCTTTTAGCACGTTAGTTTCATTCCAGAATTTTGGCACTTTACATTCATTCCAAATAAACACTTCATACAGTACAAGACCCGTGTTACATATACATAGTTCATACAGTACTGGTACATCTTAAGTAGTAACGTACTTTGTCTTTACAAGTGTTCCTTCATTATGATCGCGACGTATGAACGGAGTATCCACGTCTGTGTCATTAAGGAGGCTTATGTCGACATCCAAAGCGAAAGGAGGGATCTCGTCGAACTGACTATACTCTTCCTCATCTGTGACGTTCTCAACTCCAACAATCCTTCATTTGCCTTGGAGAACCACGTGTCACTTTGGCTTAGTACTACAATCTTTCTGCTTGCCCTTCTGCTTCTTAGGTTTGCTTGACATGTCCATTACGTAGAAGACCTGTCTCACATCGTTTGCGAGGACGAACGGTTCGTGCCTATAGCCGACTTGCGTGAGGTCCACGATTGTCATACCGTGATTTGTTTTCACCTTCACGCCGCTTGAAGTTAGTTTGACCCATTGGCACTTAAACAGAGGGACCTTCAAAGGTCCATAGTCAAGCTCCCATATCTCTTCTATGAAACTATAATATGTATCCACCTTGCCTTTGTTGTCTTCTTTGCGTCTATACTGACACCACTATTCGTTGGTGCTCTTGTTATCCCGGGATCCGTGTAGAATGTGTAACCATTTATCTCGCACTTTGAATGTCACGATTTCACTAGATGGTCCCCGAGCTAAGCATTGCAACTGCTCATTGTCCGACCCTTTCAAAAGGATGTACTTTTGTAACCAAGCTACCGAAAGAATCCATGTGCTTCAAGCTATCCAATCCTCGAGACCTCGGGAAATCGTGGCGTAGAATACTCTTGTGCTCAAGGACATACGGGGCCACTATAGTTGATTGTTTCAAAACCGTGAAATGTGCTTGCTTAAATGTAAGAAGATCATTGCATGCAATTGCTTTCCTTCCTAGTGTCCCTTTTCCCTGTAGCCTACCCTCATGGCGTGAATGCATGATATAGGGACGCCGATCGGGTTAGATCATTAATGTAATCCACACAAAACTCAATCACCTCCTCTGTTCCATAACCCTTGACAATGCATCCTTCCGGACGAGAACGGTTACGGACATACTTCTTTAGCACACTCATGTACCTCTCGAAAGGGAACATGTTGTGTAGATACACGGTCCGAGAATACCTATCTCTTTGACAAGGTGAACAAAGAGATGAACCATAATATCAAAGAATGCAGGAGGAAAGATCATCTCAAGACTAACCACACTTTGTACCACGCCATCCTGCAGCCTTACTTAGTTTATCCGGGTCGATGACCTTCTATGAAACCGCTGAAAAAAGAACACAGCTTTGTGATTGTCCCTCGTACTCCACTCGGCAAGATGCCTTTCACGACCCATCGAGCAACGTGTCATTAACACAAGACACTCATGGGATTTCATGTGTACGATTTTATTCTCTTTCGTGTTTATGAGTCTCTTTACATTCGAGGAGTATCCGGAAGGGACCTTCACACTGTTCAGGAACTCTATCATGCTTTTTTTCTCTTCTTTGCTTAGAGTATAGCTCGCAGGATGTAGGTAATGTTGTCCTTTCCCTCTTTTTTCGGGATGTAGGTCGTTCCTTAGTTCCAAGAGTTTAAGATCCTTCCGAACTTGCAGTGTATCTTTCGATTTTCCGTACATATCTATGTAGCCTAGCAGGTTCAAGCAGACATTCTTCGTGATGTGCATGAAGTCAAGTGAGTGACGAACCTCCATGACTTCCCAATAAGGCAAATCCCAAAATATTGACTTCTTCTTCCACATGGGTGCCTGACCATCCTCATTTTGCACATGTTTGCTTCCAGGACCCTTTCTAAATACTACTTTCAAATCTTTTACCATAGCAAACACACGTGGCCCACTACGATGCTGAGGCCTTGCACGAAGGTCCTGCTGTCGTTAAATTTCTGCCTTTCTTCCGAACGGTGACTCAGAGGAAGAAACCTACGGTGACCCATGTACACAACCTTCCGAGAGTTTTTCGTACATGCCGTCTGCTTCATCTAAGCAATCGGATGCGTGCTCTATATCCTTTGACAGCTTAGGCCGCATACAGTTACCGAGAGCAAAGCGCCGTTAATTGTTACAAATAACAATGCACGAGGGTGAAATACTCCTTTTGTACTCATCCCATACCCTTGCACCATCGTCCCACAACGCCACAAGATCTTCAACTAATGGTTTCGTGTAGACATCGATGTCATTTCCGTGTTGCTTGGGGCCTTGGATCAACAACGACATCATGATGTACTTTCGCTTCATGCACGTACCATGGAGGAATGTTATAGATACATAGTGTAATAGGCCAGTGCTATGGTCTGCCGCTCAATTCTCCGAAAGGATTCATCCCATCGGTACTCAACCCAAACCTTATGTTCTCACCTCATCTGCGAAGTCCGCACGCGTCCGGCCGACTTTCCTCCACCGTGAGCCATCTGCAGGTGTCTAAGCAAAGACGTCGTCCTTACGCTTTCTTTGTGCCAACGCATCATCTGGGCATGCGCTTTGTTAGCAAACATACATTTCAATCGGGGGATCACAGGGAAATACCACAACACTTTAGCTGGAGGTCTCTTCTTCTTACGCTCCTCATCTATTTCACGTGCATCATCACGCTTCACCTTATACCGTGATTTTTTTTACACTGGACAAACATCCAAATTGGCATACTCATTACGATACAGGATAGAATCATTAGGACATGCGTGTATCTTCTGTACTTCCAATCCCAAAGGACAGACGACTTGCTTGGCTTCATATGTAGATTCAAGCAGAGTGTTATCTTCTGGAAGCAACTTCTTTACGAGTGATAACAACTCATTGAATCCCTTATCTGACACACCATTTGTAGCCTTCCATTGCGTGAGTTCCAGTGTAGTACGCAGCTTTTTGTGGCCCTGCCCACAATTTGGGTACAAAGGAGTTCTGTGGTCCTCTAACATGCGCTGGAACTTCTCGAATTGTCTTTCATCAATGTAGTCTCCCTCTCCGTCACGCAGCACCTGGTCTAGCTCATCATCACCAAAGTCACCAAGTGTTTCTTCCACAGAACAGTATTGCGTGCCATCCGGGATACTGTTGAATCTATCTTCCTCTTCCTCGCCTTCTTCATCGTCATCCTGGCTAATTGCCTCAACTTCGCCATGGTTGGTCCAACAGGTATAGTTTGGCATGAAACCTCTCATGATCAAATGGTTCATAACTTGCCATCGCTGGGAGTGCTCCTTCTCGTTCTTGCAATCTACACACGGACAACATATGAAGCTGCCTGGAAGCAAGAATGCAACGGCCGCATTGAGAAAAGCCTGCACACCATCAATGAACTCTCTCGAGCGACGGTCCGCATTGTACATCCATTGCCGATTCATCTACACCAAGTTATAATTTCATTAAAAATTATAACAAATTTCGTTACAAAATTTAAAACGTAACTTATAGTTACATTTCAAAATCTAAAGCTCACAGCCACTTAAACCCAACAAAAACCTCCACCTACACCGTCATCCAATTAAAGACCTACCTTTCTAATTATTTTGTATCCCTTATACCTTTGTAATTATTTTTTATACTTCTACATGTTTTTCTATTTTATTTCAAACACCAATAATTACTTCCTTGCAATATTGTGATATTTAAGATTCTAAAGCTAACAACCACCTAGATCTAAAGCTTCCAATCACCTTTACCTTGTAATGTCATATTTTGAACTAGATCTCCACCCTACATCTTCATACAACAACAAAAACAAGCATAGAAAACAAATTTTTGTTCATGGTGATCTTGCCTAAAAGTTCAAGATTTCTCCACATCCATTGAAAAAATAGCAATCTCTAGGTGAGAAGGATGTTCACATGATGTTACTAACCTTGAAACACTTAATTTGGAGCTAATCACCCCAATTAAAATTTGGACAAGACCTCCCAAGAACAGTACTGGGCCACCTTCTCTGCTCGATCGCACCTCTGGCTGGCTCGTGGAGGAAGAAGGGTTTAAATGTTATAGAGAGGGCTTCGAGTAGCTTTGAGACACGAACCGCTTCTGAATGTTGAGTTCTAGAAGCAGTTATTGTCTCAAACCGCTTCTGAAAATCAGAAGCGGTTCTTGTCTCAAACCACTTCTAAAAATCAGAAGCGGTTTGAGACAAGAACCGCTTCTAGAAAGCAACATTCAGAAGCGGTTCGTGTCTCAAACCGCTTCTGAAAACCCTCTCCGGACCGTTGCCTACGAACCACTTCTGGTGCAAACATCACAACGGGTTCGCACCAACCGCTTCTAATAGGCCGGTTGTGATGCCCAGTTCTGTAGCAGTGACTAATTCCTGACGAAAAAAACCGAACGATGTTTAAATTAGGTTGCATCAATTACTATATATACTAAATAAACAGGCATGTATCATCGGCAATATACGTCAATTACCTGATATTCTGCATTGTCTGGAAGAACGAAGGGTAGGTACATTTGGCCCTCCAATGCGCGTAGGACGACCTAGCTAGGAAGTTCTTCTCTTCTTGCCTCAAGAGTTTAAGACTGTTTCCTCATAGGAACAAACATATATGCAGTAAAACTTATTTATGAGACTTAGGTAAAACTAACAAAAAAATGACTCATCACACGCAATCGACACAAGATGTTTGCAGTTTCCATGACTATTCCAGTACACTTTCCTATGCATACCGATTATACCTTAGAGCTAAGTCTGCCTATAAATATAAGCTAGCTAGCTAATATGTAGCTAAGATCACATGTACAAACACTAAACCGACAATATTCGACGATAGAGATCAAGATCTCAAAGAAGAAGAAGAAGAATGAAAAGGGGTGAGCTAGCTTCCCAAATACCTTGTGATGTGCATACACTCAATTAAGCTCTTTGGTAGTACTAGTATCTGTCTAATCATATTACATGTATACATACCATTAATATATAGTTTCACCCTTTTCTCTGGACATGCCATGCTGGGATTAGTAAGCCTGTGCCTAGCCAGAAATCTGGCTCCTGTGAGCCTGCACATTCTGAGGCTAATCTGTGAAGGCCATCCTCTCCTGCAGGTTGATTAGTGCGCACAACCTTGAAAAAGGTCATCAGTGGCAGTTCATAACTGTCATCAGTGATGTTTTTGAACCGTCACAGATTTAGTGCCACTGATAATTGAGGATTATCAGTGACGGTTCTAGAACCGCCACAGATAATATTATCTATGGCGGTTTTTGGTTAGAACCGACACTGATAACCGAATACTAGTGATGGTTCTATTTAAAAACCGCCACTGATAGTACTAGTATCTGTGGTGGTTATTAGTTAGAACCGTCACTGATAACCAAATATCAGTGACGGTTCTAACTAACAACCGCCACAGATATTAGTACTATCGATGGCGGTTTTGATAGAACCGCCATCGGTATTCGCTATCGCGATGGTTCTAACCAAAACCGCCACGATAATGCCACACAGAAAATAAAAATCGGCATTTTTGCTAGCCTCAGCAGCGCTAGCTATGCCCTCTGCAAGAATATGAACCAGCCAAAACTAGATCCAGATATTCCAAGAACCACCACACCCAAGGACACAATTGCATAACACAATCATGGGCCAGGCGTATAAAACACGCACATATTCACAAGAGAAATCAAACTCCAACACATTGATTTGGGACATAATACATAATCAAATGGTTATGTCGAATTGACTCTAGCACACTTTCTCGATGTAAAACATGAACAGCACAATTAGCTCACCATAAGTACATAATACCATTAGTGACCAAACCTCTTATGCTCTAAAGCATGAATGTTCAGCACTCAACTACATACATACACTATCTCCTGAATCTAAATATCAAAAATATCAACATGAATATCCTAAACATAACCAAACACAAAGATCAATTCCACTATTTCAAAAAAAATGCAAGAACAGCAACACATTAAATCCTCCACAATCCAATAGGATACCCAAGTATATGGTTGGTAATACATCCGTGGCAAGTCCACAATTGTCTACAAGAATATGGTATTCCATTAACTAAATTAGAGCTATGTCGCTGCACATGAGATTCTAAAATGATACACACAAGCAATTCTTATTTATTAACCAAAATTCCACAATCAAATATACGCCATGAATGCTTATCACTTTTTAGCCCCAAAAACCCTAAACCATTTAATCATAGAAAGATACCTAGCACAAATCTACACTTCTTATCTAATCACAGCACATCACAAATTCCAATCTGATAATCAAGCACACAGATAAAATTTTTTAACAAGCATCATCCATCATTCACAAATCCACATATATATTTCTCCATATTCGTAAGGTATTCTTTATGCATGTGCAGCAAACATAAAAATCAAGGTAATCAGACATCAAGCTAACAAATAAAAAGGGAAATGAGTCAAGTAGATCACTTAGCTCATGGGAATTGAAAACTTGAGAGGCAGTGGAGAATCGGTTGAGGTAGAGGAAGCGGCAGGTAGCCACCATGCCTCACAAGATGGTTCAAGCTTTCTCCACCCACCAGATCCGGTGAGGATGCCGAGCCAAAGGCCGACTGGGTGATGGGAGCCTAGGGCAAGAGAAATATAGAGAAGGGGATAAGCTCGGGGAAGGAAGAAAAGAGAAAGAGATGGGGAGAAGAAGATCACTTAGCTCGGTAGAAGGGAGGGGCCATCGGCGTAATTTTTTCACTTGGTTAGTTTAACAAACTATTACAAACACATGAAATAACTTCATATGAAAAAATAACCATGTAAGGCAAACACATGTCACTCGCATGTGTGTGTGTTCCTAAAGAAGACAAACGTACATGCTACACTAGCACAACCACTGACAAAAGAAGTGGCATTGACGAAAGAAGGGGTTCCCATTTCAAAGGAACAAAGAGTTATTTACACTTTGTAATGAAACAAAATTGAAGTAACAAAAGCCTAAACTAGTTTCCTAAACTAGAAGCCTACGGGTCTTCGGAGGTTGGAGACACGTGATGTGAGACATGAGTATGGAGGAGTGGATCGTTGTTGTCTTCGTCATAAAACTCGCCTTTTTTGTTGATTACTTCCTTCATGATGAAGTAGGCGAGCTGGCCCTGAATGGCTTAGATTTCAGAACGAAGCAGTCCTACCGTAGACAACATGAGGCGCTATAAGTATGAAAAACAAAATTAAGAGAGTATATATAAATTGAGTGGCGCGAATCGATGTGTCATGTTAGCATGACTGACCTCCACGTCATTGTCTTTTATTGTGCAACCTAAGATTTCAAGATGTAATCGCAATACGGTACCCACATAAATTTGTTCCTTGCGGTTTGCCAGACACTGCAAAAATCGAATGAACTAAGATGTTGTCGAAGGAGATATTTACTATGAAATACGATATAAGAATATTCCTTGCGTGCATACCATAAAGTTAGTATGGATTGTAAGGGATTTTTTGTATGGGCGGTGTCTCGTGCTCTTCTGACAATATTTTTTGAACGCCTCATTCATTAAACGTGTCATCACTTCAAAGTCTTCTTTAGGTTTATCCAGTGGATCCATGATCAGCATCTTCCTCTTCTCTAGATGAATTACTACGAGAATCCAGTGGAAGCTGGATGCCATAGCCATTAGTCCTTACATCAGAGTAAATAACGAAATCAACGAGTAATTTAACTAGCTAGTGAGGAACTTACTTAAAATGGTATGGTACAAGTACAAACTCCTTGTCTTGTAGTTTAAGCAAAGCTTTATATACGCATTCTCGACCTCCTTTGGTACTCTCAAGATTTCGGTTTGGCAAACCGCTCCCGGTCGAGGAATCCTAATCGCCCCTTGGTTCTTCGTAGTTCAATCATCTCGTATCTATATAACGTAAATAGTTAGACATGAAATTTATCCAGATACGTGAATGTAGACCAAGATTGATATATTAGACACTTACAAAGGTCCAAAGATCTCAAAAACATATGTTGAGGGCGCCGAATAGAACAAGTTGTGCAAGTTATCGAATTCTATTAAGAAGTAGCCAGCGCCCTCATGGTGAAAATGTTCCTCACGGAAAATTACAGTGATCACCTTCAGGAGTACGTCTTGGTTGGATTGATCCATGTACCATGCATGTAATCGTTGCATCATGGGTGTTAGACTGTTTAACTTCGAATCGGTGACTAAGGGCATCCCTACCTCGAATGTCAATCTTGGTTGATTATCTTGGTCATCAGACTTCGCCTTGCCCTTACTTTTTTCTCGCACGACATCATACTCATCCCGCCGCTTTGACCGATCCGGCCGACAAATTTTGTTTAATGTGCCATTTTTTGGGATCAGGGGTTGTAGGTTTGTCCTTTGAAGTACCAGGTGTTATAGGTTTATGATTTCGAGTACTAACAGTGGCCATCTTTATGGGGTCCTCAATAGATTTCTTTTCTACCTCATCTTGCTTCTTCACCGCTTCACTCTCACGTGCTGGTGACGGATGCGCGGATTGTACCGCAGAGAGGCCGGCATCGCATGGTCTAAGACGATGTCGAGAGGTCGGCATCGATGGTCCAAGATTTATGTCACGCTTATGCCCATCGATGAATGAGTGGACGGCACTTCCTAGAGTTGTTATCTCGTCATTGGCGGGTTTTTCTAGCCCGATATCAGCAAACTGTGCAAGTACCGTGTCCACTTGGACCTTTGCATAACCTGGCGCTATCGGGGCATTGTGTAGGACACCCCCTTCTTGGCACGGATAAGCTACCCTCAGAGCAAACAGAGAAATATGTTCATCACGGCACGTTGAGCCGACAGGTGTGGGGTCCTCAGATGTTGTCCACGAGATAATGGTTGTTGTCCGCTCCGCTAATGGCGTGACGCCAAGAATCGCCGCGATGACCAGAGGGCCGAGAGAACGCCAGGCCTCTGCGGCTCTGCTCAAGGCTTCTTGTACTTGTCGTTGAATGTAACATCCCAAATTTTGGCTTTTTCTTTATTTAATATTATTTTATTGCCATTTATGAATTTTGAGAATTTTCTGGATTTATTTGGATTTTCTGAGATTTATTTGAATTATTTTGAACTAATTACAAAAAGAAAAGTTTAAAATAAAGTTTGTCAAAAATATTTTATTTAAGTCCAGAATGTCTCAAAATATTTTTGAGATTTTTCATGGAATTTTTCAGATATTTTTATTGCTCTAAATAAATCAAATGATTCTCTTGGATTATTTTAAAATGGAAAATCCCGGGATTCCCTTCGGAACAGTACTGGGCTCGGCCCATTATTGTGCAGGCCGGTTGTGAATCGACAGGAGTAACGTCGACCGTCGGATTATAATCCAACGGCCATTTTCAAGCCACGCCATTTAATGAAACCCTAATCGCTCGCCACCGTCGGATTGGCATCGTGCCGTCATCATCAACCCATACCGATTCGGAAACCCTAAAGCTATCCGACCGTCGGATCAAGATCGTGTGGCCGTGGGTCATCGTCTCCAAACCGGACTCAGCGCCGCCATCGTATCCGAGTCGAACTCGCCGCCGCCGCCTTACTTTCCTTGTTTTCCATGCCACCGCTGGGTATTTAAGGCCCCGGACCCCTTCCCGAGACTCACCTCGAGCCGCCGCACATTTTCGCTGTTACGTCGTCGCCGGAGGATCACCAAGGAAGCCGCGCATGCTCGTCGAAGTTGCCGAGGAGTTTTCATCGCAGATCCGCCGCCGCCGGTGACTCTTCCGCCGCTCCGAGGCCGGTTCCGAGTTCGTCGCATCAAGGCGCATCGGACCCGCTACCTCTTTGTCGCCGGAGCACGCCAAAACGCCATCGGGGAGGTTGTCTTCTTCAACTCTGGTGGAGTCGCGCCACCGCTTCGTCGTCATCGAATTCGAGCTTCGTGGGCCGTTGGATCATCATCGCACGCACGGAATTCGTCCACGCCGCCGGTCACAACCGTGGTTAGCTCGCAAGTTTTCCACCGCTCGACGGATTCGAGGGTTGACGCGGCGCCACGCCAATTAGGTCAATAGGGTTTCGCTTGGATAAGTGATGATCGTCCGATAGAAGATGAACGTCACGGATCGAGCCACGTCATTAGTCTACAAGAACCGCCGTGTGATGGTCACCGCTCGACGGAATCGGTGGTCAGAGTGTTGCCACGTCGCGAATTAATTAGCAGCCGTTGGATCGGTTCGGGCGGTGTAGATTTTGCCACATGTCGGTCGTACTGACCCGGCGCCATGCTGACGTCATCCGACGCATTAATTCAGATTTTTCTTTATAAAAATAATTCTATTAAATCTAGAAATTCAATTTAATTTATTTCCAAACTTCTAAATGCTATAACTTTTGCATACAAACTTCGATTGAGGTGATTCAAATTCCTAAAAATTTGTAAAATTGAGATATATCCAATGGTGATGTTTATTTGAATTTTTGAGTTCATTTGTTCTTTGGTTTTGGTGTTTATTTGCTATTCTTCTCGATTCGCGTAGACGTTGAATTGTACGAGGCTTCGGAGGAGGAGTTAGCAACCACTACTAGAAATCCGGGCTTTTGCCACGAAACTTTTTACAAAACCATAAATTTTGTTGCATTAGAGTGGTGTTATTGCCTCGATTTAGACAATTGTGGCAATACGTCCAATATATTACCACGAATTATCGTGGCGCTATGATATTGTTAACTCGTCGGGCAAAAGGTTGGTCGATTGCAACAAAAAATAAAATCGTTGCATTAAATAAGATTTTATTGCCACAGTAAATGTTGTTGCTATAATATTGTTTTTCGTGGCAATTTTAATTTTATAGCAATGATTCATTTTCGTTGTAATAACCATCGTGGGCCTTCCCGCTGAGGAAAAAAAGCAAGGAGATAGATGCGCTCCCACCACGGAGTCATCTAGCCCATCTCCTCCCCGAGTGGGCCATCATGTGCGAGTTCCCGCCCCGCTTCCTCGCTCGGTGACCTAAATCGTGGCTCCTCCGCCGCCGCCTCTCCACGCAGAGCGCCAGCCGCCTCCACACCACGCATCTCCCACGGCGGCGGCGGTGACGCTCTCTCAAGTTAGTCCTCGCCCCGCTTTCATTCTCGACACTCACTGGGCACCCATCGCCTCCTCGCTGTTCAAGAACGGCGACTCTGCTTCACCTCTGCCTCCCCTACTCCGGATCCGCACACCCCATTGTCGGAGAAGGAGAAGCCTCAGACTCACCGACACCGGCGTGCTCACCGCCGATCCTCGAATCTCCGCGCCGCGCCCGCCACGGCCAAGGCCGCCAAGGCCGAGATCGGAGGGACCGGGAAGTCAGCGATGGGGCCTAAGAAGCACGAAAAGTGCTGCGCCAAAGTTGATTTAAGGATTAGAGCCTCACCTCTACTTCGATGTAATTTTGGGTATCGGTGTTTCTAACAAGATGTTTCTTTAGAGATTAAACATGTATTTTTGCTTTCGTGAGTGATTGGATCACTACCAAAACGATATTACCTTATTGTAAAAGAGATAGAGAGGCCGATCCGATGACAATTGGTTGAGCTTGGATAATAAGCTTGGTCGCCTGCATAGTCTTGCAATTTCTACTTGGTCCATGGCCACAATGATTCGCTTCCATTCTTCCCCGCCAGGAAGCATGTTCGATCCAATCCCACTCCACTATAGTGGATGGCCATCAATGACAATCGGTACCAATTATCATGCACATATCTATCGAACTTATCACTCTTTGGAATTGGGGTTACATCGACCTCAAAGATAATGGAACCATTTGTTCTAATGGGCAATTCCTTCACTCTATTCCTGCATCCGCGGTGGATACATGGTAGCTTTTGTCGGGAGGAAATATGCAATATTTCAGCTTTTATGTTCACAGAGTTCACCATCGATCATTTGTTCAATCAATTCTCTGCTTTGTGTCTTTGAGTTCCGTGAAGGCATGCTCTAGGACTTATATCGAAAACCGATGGTTGCTCCTCGTGCTCGGGCAATGCGTTTTGGCTCGCGTCGATCGAGCCGAGTTATCAAAACGCCCATTTGTAAAGGCATGGGCGGCCACTTTGTCGTCAAATCCCTAATTCCTCGACCAATATCACTACTTTCCAAGTAATCGTAAGTTGCATGTTGTACTCAATCGTGGTTCTCCTTGGAGGTTTCGTTATGTGTTTGGATGAATATATAACACTTTCAATAATAAATCTTATTTATTTATCACGCTTTTGCCAACAATCCATTTCTTTGTGGTCCTGTACCTCAAAGCCCCGCCTGGGGAACCTCCTTTTGCTCCATCCTCCATTCATTCCTCCAACACCACCAACTCAATCAGCAGTGATTTTCTCAATCTACTTTATGTGTTAGATTATATATTAATTAGACTCTATGTTAGAGTACGTGTGTTTATTCAACTCTATGTGTTGTTTTATATCTTAATTTGGCTTTATGTATTGAATTATGTGTGATAATCGGACCATGTCTGTTAGTTAAATTATTTTTATCACATACTTTGATCCTAGGTAGTTTATATACTATTCGACTAAGTACCCGTTATCCGTTGTTTCCTTCATTTATTCATTCCTTGCATGCTTTGGTAAGATCAACTGAGTAGTTGTTTAGTTTAACTTGAACTCATGGGCTTTGTCGAGTCCTTTCACCTGATCGATAGTATTTACAATATGGCAGCCTATAAAATTTCATCTTGGATTTGTTTATGCTCAAAAGAATAAACCGTGCTTTTATTCAACAGAGGATATAATTTGAGCGAGCGCTTTGGTCTCATGGCATGGTCAAGTCAAGCAAGTCTACAATGTGGAACAACTTATTCTCAAGTCACTAGTCAATAGATTAGTTCTCATATCGCAATCTTAGTTGAGAAATTTAAAGTTTTTGTTCAGAGATTACTATGAAATTATTCTATTATTGGTCTCTTTTGCTTGATGTTTGTACATACAAAAAAAATATTGTTACAAATGCTCTTATATATGATTTGATGGCTATAATTGATATTTCTGTTCGTGCAATTTCTAATTTGAGTACATTATTTTTGCAACAACGGTATATAACTAAATATTATTGCAATATACATTAACGCCTCGCTATGTAAAAAAATGAATTGCTACAAATATAGATCGTTGTTATAATTTATTGCAACGGTTATTTCATTGCAATACATCATATTGCCACGAAAATTATTTCGCTATGAATTTCACTTATTGCCATGGATTGGTTTTTGTTGCAACTATTGTCTAATGCAATGTTTAAACGCTGTGGCAATAGAGACTCTATTGCCACGGCAATAAAAAATATTGCCACGGTATTAAGGTCATTGCGACTACTATCTAATGCAACGCATGAGAGCGTGGCAATAGAGACTACTATTGCCACGGCAATTGAGACTATTGCCACGTCAAACCGTCATTGCAACTATGGAGTAATGCAACGCACATTCCCGTTGCAATTAGCATTACAATTGCAACAAAACGTAAATCGTGGCCCAAACTTTGGACCACGCAACTAATAGCCACGCCTGCCAACGATTGTGACATTGTGGCTATTGGTACATATTGCAACGAAATGGACCCAATTGCAACGATTTCTCGCCGTTGCAATAGCCCGGAATTCTAGTAGTGAACTCAAGAACAATTTCTAGATCAAGACCAGGAGCTTAACCAAGGCAAGTTGTGCTTTGATCATTTTGCACCCATGTTTGCAAAATTGCTATTTTGATTTACCCTATTGCATGATATTTTATGTGTACAACTGATTTCAACTTAAATTTGGGATTAGCTAATGTACCCTTTGAATTACACCCTACCTTGTTATTTGTATTCCATAATCCACTTGTCACCTTAGGTTGGTTTACTATAGTTGGTTAAATATGAAATCAACATGGGATGGTTAGAACAGAATAGAATTGCTTAGCCATGCCACGTCATCACATGTTCATGAAATGTCGATTATTAAATCTTGACTAATGGAATATGGAACGACGATGTTAATTTATGTGTCATGTGTGGTCACATAAAGAGATTGAGTTGTCGTGGCGGGGAGGTCACACAACGATGTTGATTTGTGAGTAGCACGTGGTGCTTGGTAATCAACCGGGAGTTAATCAATTTAGATTAAAGCAAGTGGAAGGGGCAAGTGTGCCAGGGTGGGCTCAGTGGAGCAGAGGGTATGTGTAAGTCTTGCTTTAATCAACCCTAAGGACTTAACCTTGCGAGTCTTTGACCTGAGTGAATCATGCAACCACATGTCTGTTACGGGGCAGCCTAGCTGACTAATTTGCAAATGCTTAGCTTGAGTGCTATTGTGGTGGTGTGAGTCCGGGTGTACGGAGAAAACTCACATGGCGCAAGAGGGGGGCCCTGTTGTGGTGGTGTAACCCTTTAGTGTTGAAACCTTAGCGGGTAGCACTGGGTTAAGAGGATGCATTGTAAAGACTTTGTTATAATCATTCGCCTGTGTGGTGCATGGTTGTATCATGTGGGTAAAGTGCATAATCTCTGCAGAGTGTATAAACTATTCGGATAGCCATGCTCACGGTATTGAGCAATGCTCGGGAATTACAGTCAAGAGTTAGTTAATTAAAATGAACAACTGTTATAGGATGGCAGGATGCCATGTGGATAATGGAACTTGATTTAAGATGAAAAACTTGGTTTATTTGAGAATCACTGAATCTATTTACTTGTTATTAATTGTTTTATTGTCTTTTTAATCTATGTAATGTATGTGTTCTTAAATGCTGCTTTATTGCAAATAAACCCTTAGCCATTCCTTTGGAATAAGCCTGCATATAGCTATGATAGGATTGCATTCTGTGCACAACTTGTTGAGTACGTGCTATTGTACACACCCTTGCTTAACAACCAACGACAGTGGAGGAATCATCACCGTTACTCGAGGAGGACTTTCAGTGGACACGAGTCACTAGGCCAATCCTTGTCGACGCTTTGTGTGCCGATGGGACATCTACGTCTTTTGCTATACTTTTCGCTGCATTTGTTTAAAGTTTACTTCAGTCTAGCCCATGTGGCAAAATAATGTAAGTGGTCATAAGATCATACACTAGTTATATTAAATAAATGAAGCCTTATTACATTTATCGTTGTGTATGATGTGATGCTTACCGATGTTAAGCTGTGTGCACTAGCATTGATCCTGGGACTAGTGCGGTAAAACACAGTGGATTCGAATTGGTGAATTCGGGTCCTTACATTGAACTTGTTCTTGAATGGTGCCTTGTAATTCTCGCAGAACCCTTTCCTTCATCCTTTCCATTTCCTGCTCAGCCCGCTCTTCTTTAGCTCTCTTCCGACTCCTATAGGAGTCTTCGTGCTCAGGGAATTCCATCTTCCATGGAACCTTGACCCTGACACCTCGTATTCGACTGGGGTGTTCTTTGTTTCCTAGGGCCGCTGTTAGCTCATCTTTCTCCCTGTATGGGTGGAAAGATCCTTAGGTGGACTGGGCGTAAAACTCATAAACTCTTTGCGTCATTGCTTCGTCTTCGCTGCTCTTGAATGATAAATACCCAGTAGACAAGATATTCGCCTCGCTAGCACGTAGTGCTTCACTCGGTCCGTAGTCCCACCAAGGGACTTGTGCTACCAATTGAGCGCTTCTAATTCCTCGCCTCCCATTGAGCAATTTTACCTGCACCCACTCGTGCAAGTCTGTGGGGTGAGTATTCCTTCTTGCGATGCTAATGTGGTCCTCATCGACTTCCTTGTCGCTTCAGATTGCTTCATCGCCACAAACTCATCCCAAGATGGTCAGAATCTTGGGTAGTCTCCGATGGTCGACCAGCTTTTGCTTCACATAATTTACGCTCACCGCGCCTTGAAGTTTCTCCACGCCGCATCCATGGTCATCAATGCATCGCGACGCACGAGTTCTTCGGCTCCTTCGGGGAATTCGAAGGTTTCTTTGAGCTCTATCCACAGATCCTCTTTGGTGGCTCGAGGCACTTTATGCCAATCCGAATAGGTGATTGGCACTTTCTCCCTTACGATGTCCCGCATGTTGATCTGTATTTTGCTGCTGATTTTCTCGGTGCAACAAGGGCCCCAGTATCTGAGACCTCTGAGATGGTGTACCAGCCTTCAGGCTTCTTAGTTTTCCCTCGTCCTCGGTGTCTTGCAACAGGAGCATCATCTGCAATAGCGGTGGAGGCCTCGGCACCTTTTTTGGTTGGCTAGAGGGTAAGGTACCTGCTCGAGCTCTCCTCCATTATAGGCTCGGTTTCGGGCTCCATTAGAACTACTCAATAGAAAGGGAGATATTTCAGAGAGGGAAAGAAAATCAATCAATTTGACAATCTATAACTATGCCGAAAGCATATATGAACAGGACAGACTAACAATTGCTTTCTGGACAAAAGCCCTACTATTTTGCTTCACTCAATCATGGACTACCTTAATAGTTTTGCCGAAGTCATTAAATCTTAAACATGGTGGAGGTGTGAATGTGTGATGAACCTTGCCGGGTAATTTAGGATGAATATGGAAATATTGTTCTCAATCGAGATAATGAGCCTGTGATTCACACTGATGGGATGAATTCTGGAATGAATTCTGTCAAGACGTGTTCAGGAAGAAATTTATGATTTTTGCTTACCTAACACCGAGATCAGGAAATTATCGCCACACAGTTCGGCAACTAATCTATTGTCGCCATACAGTTCGGCGATTACCAGTTGTCGCCACACCGTTAGGCGATTACCTGATGTCACCACACTGTTTGGCTACCACTCTCTTCGCCACACCGTTTGGTGACCATATTAAAAATTGGTGTCTAATTTTCTTTGTAATGTTAAAGTGTATAAAGGTAGAGAGAGTGAGTAGGAGACTAGACGTAGTACTGCACGATTTACTAGTACAAAAAGAAAGTGAACATCATTGCCACTTTCCTAGTTACATTGCAAGGTCGCAGTGCGCACACCTCACCCCAACACTTAAATCTGTAGTTACAAAGGGAGCATTAGTTCCTTATGAATGTTTCATTTTAAATATAGTGGTGTTATTAAGAGTGGATGTCTCTAGCTACAGCTGCTATCTCTTCTTCCTCTCCAACTTTTCCAATGAGTACTCAATGTACTCCAAAGGCAAGGTTTCTTGCGTAAAGTTCCTCGTAGTACTTTCAAGATTGCAGGTAAGGAGTACTTTCAAGGTTTCTTGCGTAAAATTATCTACATGTTTCTTTTCTTCGCTACATGGGCTCTTTCACTTACTTTCTCTCGGCACCCTAATGGATGGTGATGACCGGTATATGTTGAGAGGAGGAGAAGCTATGTACAAATGATGGATATGTACTGCGGTTAGATATGTAGCCACTTATCCAACAACGGTAGAAGAGTAGTAATGCAAACAGGCAAGATTTTCAGATCGCAAGTGAATGCAAATTCTACCACCAAAATAATGCTTAACATAGACAAAATAATGCTTAGCAACATAGAGAGGAGATATGAATGATTTGCTCTCAGATTTAGGGTTTGGATGAAAATAAGAATTTTCACCACAAATACAAATGGGCTAACTAATTATTTAGTGAATAGGGCCTTGAACCCTTACCACCTTAGCATGCACAATTAAAGAGTTGTTCGAATTTCACCGTTAAATATCTATGATCGATTGATAACAGATAGTCTAAAGCATACTCTTCAACCGAATTATTGCGCTTTAGGCTAGCGACCAACTAATTCTTGACCAAGCAATCTCGTAATGCCTATTCGAAATTACTTCTACCACTGCATAAGTGAATTACTAGTGAACAATTATCTCTAACTCTTGAATCAAAGCAGAATCTTGAATATCAACAGATTCTGAATTAACACAAATATTGTGCACACATATGAGCAAGAGATAAATGTCTACTAATCCAATCGAATGTGCCTGCACTAGCAATATCTCTCGAATGAGTAAGTAGTCTCGAACCAAGCAAACTATCTATTCTACCGACAAGAGAGTATACTTATCGAATATCAAGCGATGATGTAAACAACACTCTCAAGCATGTTATTCTACCAGCTCAAGGCCCAAGACACATAATAATTGTTCTTATCATTCTTAACACAATATCATCATAGAGCAACACCCAAACCTTCACCAACAAGAACAAGTGCGAATCAAGAAAACTTACGTATGACAACACTCCAAGCATAAAGTAGGAACTAGGAACAAAGATCGGACCATTCAATGACACACAATCAACCCTTCAAAGGCAAACGCTAGACATAAAGAAGATAATTTGTCACAATAAAACATTTAAAAACTCAACAAAGAGAAGTCAGATCCAACAGAAAGCATGAAGTCCTTAAATCTAGATTTCTTGCTTGTCAGGTGAAACAATCTCATAATATTTCTTGAGTAACTGAGACAATGTAATAAATCATTGGGCTCCTCCATGGTAATAGATATTTCAGACAAGATCGTCAAGGTATTAGGTACAAAAAGGGGCCAAACAAGACACAAAGTCCCCCAACATCATAAATGCAGGCTGGAACCCACAAAGACTATTGATTTCCACGTTGTTGATCATCAGATGTAAACCAATAAAAGGGATTCGTCTAACTTTTAACCCTACTTGCTGCCGTTATATAGGATTATAAATGCGCTATGAAATCATGTAACTACAACTGAACAAAGCCACGTTACTGAGGTCAGTAACGACACTGAATGCGCCCACAACCAGTGCCTATCTATAAACTCTAACCACCATAGCCAATGCATTACCCCGAACGAACCACAGGCTACACAAACCACAGCACAAACTGACGAGCTCGGCGCAGTGGTACAACACTACAAAACTGAGGAGCTCGGGGAATAGGTAAGGAAGTTTGTACCTTGCAATGAACAAAACTGAGGAGCTCAGGGAAGAGGTACCGGTGTTGGACTAGAGGCTGTGGAGTGTCAGCGGCGTCTTGGAGTGGCGGTGGCACAGCTTGCAGTCCTCCCCCACGGACGACGCTGCAGGCAACACGACTTGGAGTGGCGGTGGCTTCATGCGGGCGCTACGGCGGCGCGGTGCGAGAGGGCAGGAGGCGGAGGACGATGCTGCGGGCGGCACGGCTTGGAGTGGCGGTGGCTTCGTGCGGGCGCTGCGGCGGCGCGGTGCGGGAGGGCAGAGGTGAAGGACACAAATTTTCGGAAGTGCAGAAGGCGGGCTTAGGTTTAGGTATAAGTAGGGGGACCGTATCTGTGGCGGTTAATAATAATTACCAACACAGATAAATATTATCTGTGACGGTTATTATTATTAACCGCCACAGATAACTATTATCTGTGACAGTTATTATTATTAACCGCCACAGATACAGTGTACCCCGCCATATATATAACATATATCCTGGTTGCATATGACAATACAGATAACTATCTTGGCTACAAGATCTTAAGAGCATGATACTAAAAGGAAATTACAACCATGTTGCATATGACAATACATAATTTTTTCATCCATACATTAATACATATGAAGCATGTATAACATAAGTCCTACAAGCATATATATAACATATATCCTGGTTTGGTCATCTTCAAGGGCTCCATTCAACACTTTTTTTGAAATCATGATATAAAAATTGAGAAATTCAGCAAAAATCGTAAACTTTTTCCACAAGCCAAATAGAGCCTTCTTTTACGAAAAGTGTCTTTCTTTCCCTCTATTGAGTGCAATTCTTCTTCCATGAACAAAGGTCCAAAGTCATTTAAATGTTTATATCCTAGAGCACATGAAAAATGAGTAAATAGAATTATTCAAGCTACTACATTTCCTCAAGAGCTATAGAAACCTGAATTCAATTGAACAAGACTCCACCATCGCGTGTCGAGATTTCAAGTTTTCTCATCAAAATCATGCATATTTATTTCCTATTAATTCCACATAAATGTACATTTCTTACATCACATTTCCATTACTTCATATAAATGGCTACATGTTGCCATTACTCCTAGCTAATTATTTTCTTTCACAATTTGGCCTTCGTTGTGATCATCGCGATGATAGGTAACTTCTTGAGTGGTTTCTTCCTCGGGCTCGATGTCGTCGCTCACTTAAAGGAGGCAACTCATCAAACCGGTTGTACTCTTCCTCATCCACGACATTCTCAACTCCAACGATCCTTCTTTTCCTTGTAGAACTACATGGTGCTTCTTATCCGCCGGTCGATTATGTAGAATACTTGTGCTACTTGATTCGCAAGTACGAATGGTTCGCCTCAGATCCCACATGTTCGATGTCCACAGAGTAAAGTCGATTTGTCCACCTTGACACCCTTCGGAGTTGTACCCAATGACATCAAACACCGGATCTTGAAAATGCAGAATCCAGCTCCCAAATCTCCTCTATGAACTCGTAGTAGTTGCTCTTCAGACGCTCGTGTTGTCGAGGCATCTATACGACACCACTGCTTTTGGTAAGTGCTCTTGCTATCCCGAGCTCTCGTGTAAAATGTATATCCATTGATGTCATATCCTTGCCATGTCGTGATTGTACCTGAAGGCCCTTTTGCCAACCACCTCAATGTAACACTCGTTTCTTCACCAGACATGTGCTCCTTGAACCAATAACTGAACAAACGATTGTGCTCTTTTGTTATCCAAAGCTCTGACTGTCCTCGATTTTCCCTCCTTAGCTTACCCTTGTGTATATCCATATACGGGTACACATCAACTGACTGTTGCAATACTATGAAATGGGCTTGTTCGAACAAAATATTATCGTAAGAATTTGTAGATTTCTTTCCAATTACACCTTTCCCACCTAGCCTACCCTCATAGCGAGATACAGGCACTCCTACCGGTTCGACCTCCTCAGTTGCATAACCTTCTACAATGGAGCCTTCCGGCCGAGATCGATTACGTACATATTTCTTCAAAACACTCATATACCTTTCAAATGGGTACATCTGATGCAGGAATACGGGGCCGCAAATATTTATCTCATTGACAAGGTGAACAATGAGATGAACCATGATATCAAAGAATGATGGGGGAAAATACATCTCCAGCTGGCACAGAGTCTTTACCACATCAGCCTGAAGTTCATAAAATCCAACGGGATCGATGACCTTCTGTGAAATCGCGTTGAAGAAGGAACACAACCTCGTGATTGCCTCTCGGACCTTGTCAGGCAAAATACCTCTAATTGCAACAGGGAGCATTTATGTCATCATCACATGACAATCATGAGACTTCATGCCAGTTAATTTCAAATCTTTCATCGATACCAGCTTCTTGATGTTTATGAGTAACCGGATGGAACTTTCACACCATGCAAGCACTTGCGAGTTCTTTTTCTTTCTTGCTCAAAGTGTAGCAAGTCGGGGAAGGTAAAGCCGGCCTTTCCCAGTGTCTTGAGGATGTAGCTCGGCTCTGATTTTCATGTCTTCTAGATCCCTTCGTGCCTTCAGTCCATCCTTTGTTTTGCTAGGAATATTTAGTAAAAGACCAACCACGCTGTCACATACAATCTTCTCTACATGCATGACGTCGATGCAGTGTCGAACTTCCAAGTCCTTCCAGTAGGGCAAGTCCCAAAAGATGGATCTCTTCTTCCACGTAGTCTTCTCAGTATGGGACCATGATGTATTACCAATACTCCCCTTTCCAAGTACAACATTAAGATCCCTAACCATATCATACACCTCTTCCCCATGAAGACGCCTTGGAGCTAAACCGTCCTCCTTTATCCCGTCGAATTGTTTCTTCATATTGCGGTATGGATAATTCCTGCGAAGGAACCGCCGGTGACGCATGTACACTGTTTTCCTCGAGTTGTTGAGCCACACACTAGCGGTTTCATCCATGCATTGGGGGCATGCTTTGGCTCCTTTTATAGTACGGCCAGACAGGTTACCAAGCGCCAGAAAATCATTGATGGTGCGTAACAACAATGCGCGAGAGTGAAGTACTCGCTTGTACTGCCCCATATCTCTACACCATCGCTCCACAAGATCACAAGATCTTCCACCAATGGTTGTAGGTATACATCAATATCGTTGCCGTTGTCTCGCCCTTGGATAAGCAAATGACATCATAATGTACTTTCGCTTCATACACAACTGTGGTGGAAGGTTGTATATACACGTAGTCACGGGCCAAGTGCCATGAATGCAGCTCATGTTACCGAAAGGATTCATTCCATCCGCACTCAAGCCAAACCTTACATTCCTCGCCATTTCAAGTTCTCCTGAAGAGTCTATCGCCGGTTCTCCATCGTGCGTAATCACCGGGTGTCTCGCTTTTCCATCCCTCTTACGGTCTTCCGAGTGCCATCGCATCAATTTGGCATGCTTTTTATTTCCAAATAAACGCTTCAAATGAGGTATTACTGGCAAATACCACACCACTTTAGCGGGAGCTCCTTTCTTCACCTCGATAACTTCACTGTCATTGCCCTTACGCTTGTATCGCGATGCTTTACACACCGGACATACATGAATGTCTGCATAGTCTTTACGATAGAGTATACAGTCTTTTGGACAAACATGTATTGTTTCTACTTCCAATCCCAAGGGATATACAACCTTCTTAGCTAGATACGTGGTTTTAGGCAACACGTTTCCCTCAGGCAGTATGTCCGCTAAGAGATGTAACAACGCCGTGAAACTCTTGTCGGACCAACCATTGCCTGCCTTCAATTTCAGCAGTGAGAGCACCGTGTGCAACTTTGTGTATTCCTCCTTACAACCCGGGAACAAAGGTTTCTCCGAATCCTCCATCAAACCCTTGAATTGATTAAACTCTCTCTGACTATTGTAGTTCTCTTCTGCATCGCGCAACATTTGAGCCAGATCATTGTCGTCATCGACGACCAACCTATTGTAAGGACCCGAATTCACCAATTCGAATCCACTGTGTTTTACCGCACTAGTCCCAGGATCAATCGCTAGTGCACACAGCTTAACATCGGTAAGCATCATATCATACACAACGATAAGAATAATAAGACTTTATTTATTGAATATAACTAGTGTATGATCTTATGATCACTTACAATATTTAGCCTCACAAGGCAATAGTAAGACCAATGAGACAAATGCAGCGGAAAGTAGTAGAAAACGTAGATGTCCCATCAGCACACCACAGGCGACTGACAAGGATTGGCCTAGTGACACGCGGCCCACCGAAAGTCCTCCTCCAATAACGACGATGATTCCTCCACTGTTGTTGGTTGTTAAGCAAGGGTGAGTACACCAACACGTACTCAACAAGTTGTGCACAAAATGCAATTCTATCATAGCTATATGCAGGCTTATTCCAAAGAAAAGGCTAAGGGTTCATTTGCAATAAAGCAGCATTTAAGAACACATACGATACTTAGATTGAAAAGACAGTAAAACAAATAATAACAAGTAAATAAATTCAGTGATTCTCAAATAATCCCAAGTCTTCCATCCTAAATCAAGTTTTCTTTATCCACATGGCATCCTGCCATCCCATAACAATTATCCATTTTTATTAACTACCCCTTGACTGTAATTCCTGAGCATTGCTCAATACCGTGAGCACGGCTATCCGAATAGTTTGTACACTCTGCAGAGGTTATGCACTTTACCCACATGATACAACCATGCACCACACAGGTGAACGATTATAACAAAGCCTTTACAATGCATCCTCTTAACCCAAGCTACCCGCTAAGGTTTCAACACTCAAGGGTTACACCACCACAACAGCCCCCTTGCGCCATGTGAGCCACCCCAAGCATGGACTGGTTACCACCACCCGGTCTCACGCCACCATGATAGCACTCAAGTTAAGCATTTGCAAATTAGTCACTAGGTGCCCCATAACCCATATGTGGTTGCATGATTGACTCAGGTCAAAGGCTCGCAAGGTTAAGTCCTTAGGATTGATTAAAGCAAGACATACACATACCCTCAGCCCCTCTGAGCCCACCCTGGCACACTTGCTCTTTCCACTTGCTTCAATCTTAAAATGATTAAGCCCTGGTTGGTTACCAAGCACCACGTGCTACTCACAAATCAACATCGTTGTGTGACCTCCCCGCCACAACAACTCAATCTCTTTGTGTGACCACACATGACACACAAGTTATCATCATTGTTCCATATTCCATTAATCAAAATTAATACTCAACATTCCATGTACATGTGATGACGTGGCATGGCTAAGCAATTCTATTCCGGTCTAACCATCCATGTTGATTTCAGTATTAACCAACTATAATGAACCAACCTAAGGTGACAAGTGGATTTATGGCATACAAATAACAAGGTAGGGTGTAATTCAAAAGGTACATTAACTAATCCCAAAGATAAGTTGAAATCATTTGTACTCATAAAATATCATGCAATAAAGTAAATCAAAATAGCAATTTTGCAAACATGGGTGCAACATGATCAAAGCACAACTTGCCTTGCTTAAGCTCCTGATATTGCTCCGAAGATTGCTCTTGATTTGTTAATTCCTCCTTCGAAACCTCGCACAATTCAACGTCTACGCGAATCGAGAAGAAATAGCAAATAAACACCAAAACCAAAGAACAAATAAACTTAAAAATTAAAATAAAAGCCACCATTAGAAATATCTCTATTTTACAAATTTTTAGGAATTTGAATCACCTCAATCGGAGTTCATATGCAAAAGTTATAGCATTTGGAAGTTTTTAAAATCTTGAAAATCTCTAAAATCATAAATTCCGAGTTAACCGAATTATTTTTATAAAGAAAAATCCGAATTTCCCACCCCGGCTCGTACGGACAAAACGTGGCAAAATCTGGACCCTTGGATCCTAATCTAACGGCTCCGGTTAAATCCACCACGTGGCTTAATAACCACCGCCCGATCCAAACCGACAATGACGCTACTCCCTACGGCACAGTGCTTATAAATGACGTGGCCAATCCTAGACCCTACGATCTTGATCCAACGGCTGAGGCTTACCCGTGTGATTCACTGTGCACAAGGCAACGCGGCTTGACCCCGATCGTTTAATGGCATTCCGACGGCGCACGGAGCTCGAATCCGGCGATGGTAGCGCGACGGCTCGGTCTCACCGGCGCTGAGGACGATGACACCTCCAACAATGGTTGAGCAAACTCCGGCGACGAAGAGGCAGTGAATCCGATGTGTCTTGACACGACGAATCCGAATCCACCCTTGGAACGGCGGAAGAGTATCCCAACCACGGCGAAACTCAACGGAACGCTCTTCGAACTCCGGCGAGCACTCGTGGCCTCCTCGGTGGTTCTCCGGCGACAACAAGCGAAGAGCGAAGACGCAAAGGCTCAAGGTGAGTATCGGGAAGGGGTCCGGTTTTTATATGCGACGACGCATGGAGAACAAGGAAAGTCCAATGGCGGCAGCGGTGTTGGACTTCGGACACGGCGGCGATTTAATCCGTCTCGGACACGATGACTAACAAACCGTCGATCGAGATCCGACGGACACGATAAAAGGTGAGTCCGAACCCAGATGATTTAATGTGATCCGACCGATGATCATCCAACGGTCACAAACGTTAGGGTTTCCATAATCGTCACGGCGTGAAAATGGCCGTTGGATATTGATCCAACGGTTGGCATCAATCCTCCCGAATCACAGCCGATCCAAGACAAGAATTGGGCCGGGCCCAAGATCGCTCATGGGGAATTTCGTGGTTTTTCCAATTAAATTAATTCTAGAAAATAAACTAATTTATTTAGAGTAGTAAAAATACTCTATAAATTCCAAGAAAATTCTCAAAAATACTTTGAGACATTCTGACTTAAATATAATATTTTTGGCAAAACTTTATTTTGCAAATTTCTTTTATAATTATTTCTTAACAAAAGGCATTATTTATAAATTCAAAATAATTCAAATAAATCTCAGAAAATCCAATTAAATCCAGAAAATTCACAAAAATCATAAATTGCAATAAAATAATATTTAATAATTGAAAAGCCAAAAATTGGGATGTTACACCTATCCTCATCGGATCCATAACTGATGTCAGCTGCCACATTGCCGACTCCGTCGTCGTTGACGTTATCACGTTAAAGTATGATCTCCTCTTCACCGTGCCTTGTCCAACTTGTATAGCTAGGTACAAAACCCCTCCGGATCAAGTGCAAATGGATATGGTTTTTGTTCGAAAACATCTTCTCATTCTTGCAATCAATGCATGGACAGTGTATGTACTCCATCTTCTTTTGCAAGTTGTTCTCCTCGGTGGCCCTTAGAAAAACAGATACACCGTCGATATATTCTTGGCTGCAACGGTTCACATCGTACATCCATCACCGGTCCATCTACAGTTAATTAATTTAAGCAATTATTAATATCCAAAAATCTTAATTAAATAAATTGTTATTCCAATATTCAACAATATCCACTAATGGGACAACATTAATGCTAAGTAAATGTTGCAAAATTTTAATATATACTCATATGTAACCAAAAATTATATATATCCTCCGAAAGATCAACATACTAAATTCCTCATCTCAAAATGCAAGGCAATTTCATGATCACCCATCTACCATATTAACAAAAATTTATTTAACATTCATGTCGGGACCTGGATATGCAAATCCGAAACCCTCTGTGTATACTACACTAGTCCAGGATCACGCTAGTGCACACAGTGGAAACATAGATGACATATCATTCCATATATCGAAATAACTCAGAAGAAGCAAATTATTATTGAATAAAGCAAATGACCTTATGGTCAAGGTTCATACACCAATGCCTCTTGCCTTAAGAAACAAATAAAAACTATTGCAGTGGAAATAAGATAACTTGGGCCATACGACATGCCACAGGCAATCGTCTGGGGAAACGCCATCCTAGTCGACGTAGTCTTCATAGTACTCCTCTTGATACTCATTACCTGGTCCTTCCTCAGCAACTGAACAAAAAGGGCATAAAGCCGTGAATACAAAACGTACTCAGCAAGCCGTAGGGAAATGATGCAATATATTCATGCACGGCTTGACAATAAATAGATTGAAGGCAGATTTATAAAAACAATAATAAATGACTGGTAAATCAATGGTAGACAACATGAACAGAATGGCGAGGCATCACCCTACATCATTCGAAACAAGTATCAACCACACAATTCAACAGTATAGCTTGAAACAACAAAGCAACAGTGAACTCCCCGTTCACATCCCAACAATTCCACATTTCAAGAAAACACTCTATACCCGTGTGAAATCCCCAGGCTTGTCCATGACCGCGGACACGGCTATTCGAATAGTTTTACACTCTGCAGAGGTTGTACAGCTTTACCCACACGATATAGTTACACACCACTTAGGCGAGTAACCATAACAAAGTCTTTCCGAAACTTCCATCCTCGCACGCGTACCTCCCGATATAGTTCCCACTGTCCCTTCTCTCTCGCAGAGCAGAAGTACAGGGCCAACCCATAACGTTGAAGAGATGTAAGACCGCAATGGTAAACACTACACCCTTCTTACCACATCCACATACCAAAACCACCTAAGGTCTCATGTGCTAAGATTTCAGAGTCATACTCAACAAGGTCTGTCCCATACCAGCCATGTGGTTGTATGAAAGACTCAGATCAAAGGCTTGCAAGGTTAAGTCCTTAAAGAGACTAGGGCAAGACTTCCTTTTTCCCAAAATTTCAGCTCACAGCCATCTCATTTGCCACACAAGCTCTTTCTGACACACAGCCCCAGTCCACTTGCCCCAGTCTAAAACATTTTCCCACCCAGGTTGTTTAACAGTGCAACACATGTCTGCAATCACCCTTCATGTAGAACCACACAGGTCTCTACATTCCATTGTCACCACCATCATTATTTCACCTTTTAACAAAATGCATTCACTATTCCTTTAGTCAATGTTGCTTTTGTATTAAAAAAAATTATTAACAGTGCGTGGAAGACTAAGCAACTATTCACGGTCTAGCCTCCTGTGTTGGCACAATATTATCATCCAACTAATATTACCAAGCCTAGGGTATCACATGAAAACATGGCATACAAATACTAGTGACAAGGTGATAATAACAAATAGGTTGATTTAACTAATTCACCCAAATTATTTAAATCCATTTAATTGAATTAACATGCATAGTTTAAATCAAAATATATTTCAAAAACTTAGGAGCAATATGGTCAAAACATAACTTGCCTTCAAACAACGAATGATCCTGATCTGAAGTTGGTTCTTGTGATGGAATTTCCCCTTCGAAGCTCTCTAACAAATCAACGTTTACCGAAATCATATGTACACACAATAAATTCATTTTACAGAGAACAAAATCAACTCTAAAAATTCTATAAAATTCACTATTAAATAGACCTTGATTTTACAAATTTTTAAAAATTAAAATAAGTCAAATCGGAGTTAAAACGCAAAAGTTATAACCATTTGAAGTTTGAAAATAAATCAAAAAGAATAAACCGAATTTTTTTATTTATTTTTATACGGAAAATTCGGATTTATGACGTCAGAATGCCTAATAACGACGTCAGCACAGAAACTATTTTCCACCGAATTATTTTCTTAAAGAAAAATCGAATTATTATGCTAGCATGACGCCATCACGCCGACGCCAAGATTCATCGTGCCATGACCGATATGTGGGTCCCATCGATGACGCCACCGCCGACGAAGCATGACACGTGGCACGATCTGGTCGTGACACGTGGCGACGAACTATCAATCGACGGCTTGATCTAATCTCGTCCGTCCGATTCAATATGGACGGCTAGGATTAGCGCGATGATTCGACTCTGGTTTACTCCGGAGTCGACACGTGGCACAACGTCTATCGTTAGATCTAAATCGGACGATGACTATTTAATTGGGCGACGTCAACTACGACGACGGCGCTATCTCCTCGTTTTCCGCGCTACACGCGTCAACACGGGACTGGCCCAGTATGCGGCGAAATCCGATCTATTCATTCAAATTTGGACGGCTCAGATTGAATCAATCTTGCGCGTTGTGATTGACTACGTGGCTACCCCGGTGCGTGACGCGTGGATGCATCGGAGCCGCACAACTAAGATCCGATGGTCTAGATCTAATCAATACTGCGCTAATAAAACAAATCCAACGGCTACAGTTAATTAGACTACGTGGCCACACAAGAATCATACGATCAAGATCCAACGGCTGATAATTGAAAATGAGGTTTATTGTTTCTGTGACTACGTGGCTAGATCCTGACCGTATATCAAAGATCTAACGGCTACGATCTAATGCATCTAAGGAACACGTGGGCAGTCCCGGAGGTGGGCACGTGTCCGAATCTAATCCGTCCATCAAGAATTCTATGGCTAGGATCTACTGTTGCACTATTCTGGTTTCTACCGAGAGGGAACATGTGGACTCACCTCGATCGTTGGATGCAGATCCAACAGTTGATGAAGCTCGTGAGTTCCAGTGTTGGCGCGACGAGAAGAGGTGGTCGGAGTTGGGGAAGACGACGTCGGCGAAGGTGTTCCGGGGCAGCTCCGGCAAGATGAAGTAGCTCCATGGACGCGGCTTGCACTACAGGAACTCAGATTATTTACGTGGGCCAGAAGCCCACGTAAATAGCGTAAAAGCCCACGTAAATAGTTATTTACGTCGGCATGCCCACGTAAATGAGCTCACGTAATTACATTGACGCAATACAGTATTTACGCCGCCCCGACGAATACGAGTTATTTACGCTGGCCTTGAAGCCCACGTAAATACGTGTTTGTCGCTCTCCGCCGACGCGGAAGATGACGGTCCCTTATTTACGCGGCCAGGCTCACGAATAAGACCCTTATTTACGCCGCCGAGGCTCACGTAATAATGCCTTTATTTACGCCGCCAGGCTCACGTAAATAAGACCCTTGGCCCACGAAATAGTACTGTTCTCCGTAAAAAATGCTTCTTTATTTGGAATTCAAATACATTTCACATTAGCACATGCATATCCAATTAATAGTTGCCATGACAACACATCATAAATAGCACATCCAAATTCACAAAACCATAGTAGTGCATCATACAACCATCACACACAATCGTAAATATGCAAGTCTATCATAAAAGAGTCGAACTCCATCACATACAAACCATCCACACAACAGAGTAGCGATACAAATTCAACACATACAAACCTAAGCTTACATAAGGCCGACATGACCAGATATCGGTTTTGAAGTATCAGAGAAACGATTGCCACTACCAAAGATCACCTTCGAAGGTGAAGGTTGGCAACCGAAGGAGAAGTCCTCGTCAAGCATGGTTGCCTAAACCAAAGATGGTCATCCGGAGTGACAACTTGTCAGCTACCCCTAACACCGCCATCGAGGGGAGGGGCGGGAGTCGGTGGTGCATGATGATAGGTGGAGGTTGAAACAGAGGGAGATCCATTGGTTCTCCAAACCGTCGTGACATGTATGCCTACAAATGACATAATTATCATATTATTATCTAAAATAGACAAGTCATGCACGAGTAAATAGAATTATTGAATGCAAGTCTGCCACAAGAATATGGCAAAGAAAGAAGAACCGAAGAACTCTTACGCCACAAAGAAGTTTCGCCAATGGAACTGTACACAACAATTTCTTGAAACAATATGGAAGAAACTTACTTGTAGAGCATGTAAGGACTTGCATTAATGTCGACATTCAATATTTCTTGTAGAGTGTGGTAGACTTGCATTCAATAATAACATTTCTTGAAACAATATGGAAGAAACTTACTTGTAGAGTCATGTTGTTGTGCCCGCCAAGCCACGAAGTACTCTTGTTGTCTGCCTCATTTGGTCATGTTGTCTGCCTCATTTGGTCTTGTTGTTCCTCAATTGCGCAGCCAACTCAAATTTCATGTGTCAGCATGTTGTCTTAGCTCCGACTCTAGGCGAAGTTTCACGAGAACTCGCCCCACTAACATGTGAGGATCGAGTTGACCTCGTTGTACTCAAGATAGCGCTAGTATCCAAGCAACCGCTGAGCATGGAAAATCTTCCATGTTTCTTGCCACCCCAAAGAGTGTACAGAGCAATAGGGTCAATAGGTTCGCTCTTGCCATTGTAATCACCCGTGAATATCGGTCATTGCTTTCCCATAACTAGCCTACAAATCATCAAAATCCATGTGGTTGAAATGTGCAAAAATTCAAGCGGTAGGTACTAGAAAAAGTAGTCAAACTTGTGGTTAGTAAAAATACATTAACAACATGAAATTACTAGAGTGATTACTAGTAAAAAGTAGTCTGTTGATAGCTGAACTCACGAGATAGCTAAGGTATACCACTTGGCCTCTCGAGATATATTATGAGTTGCCAACCGGCGTTGTTTAATCACTCAATCAACTTTTTGTTGCACTATACATTTGATTGTATTTTAAGTTTATCTGCAGCTTTGCACCACTAGTACCTACTAACGCACTATTTTGCGTAAACCAAAGAAACCATGTCTTCCACATTGTGACGGATAGGCTTAACTATGTTGCAATGAAGATGTGGTTCAGTTTGAGCTACTGATCCGCTTCAAGCGCTTAGAATCCCAGATTTATGTTTGATATGGATATCTGTGACAACCGACAATGAGAACCAAAGCAGAAGAAAAACAGGTCCAGTCAGTAATAGTTAGCATACACTCTCACAAAGATAATTATAGTATTACACACAATGCCCGTAAAATCACTTCAGTGAAGCAACTCGTGAGCTACTCAGACAGAAAGAACGGACCATAACAAAGATAACCCATGAATTTATTGAAGAGAGTGGATGAGAAAATTGTTAATCTTGCGCTTTGTCTTCTTCTCAGACAATATGCAAATAATTCATTCTGTCATCATTTGCTTCTATGTTGGAACCTCGATGAACTCCCAAGATGCCGATATGACCTTATGAATTTCCAATGTGTTTTTGTTCTTGCAGATTGTTGATGTGTTCAATTTTAGCTCATGAGATGATGCATGCATGGTTGCAACTTAAAGGTGGTATTTAATTCTTTAGTTCTTTGTCGATAAAAATCATAACAAAATAGCATACCGACTCATAGTATACGGAAAGTCCGTAGAATGTAACATTTAAATACCACATCCTTGTTCTCACTAAAACAAAGTTAGTGATAGTCATTGAGTGGTACTAAAATTGCAATCATACAAATCAACATCTGAATCGCTCTTACATGGATGGAAATATTCTTTAAGTTGATGCACTCTGTTATTTATTATACATTATACTCCCATAGTTCGCTTGTGTACAGAAATTTATTGTTGCGTATAATGAGCTCATTGAGTAAGGAACTTGCTAGGACTTCAGACTAAAACTCGTGGTTCAGATTCCCACAAGAAGTCATAGCCTCGCTTGCTTAGAATGCTTATAGCAATCTTGGATTCTCGTGAGGAATGATATAGGTGTTTCTGCCAGGTCGATGTTACAATCTACTCGAGACCGCCATGTAATATACGTGATGAGTACTTTTAGAACCAAGAATTAGCAACTTAACTCCTTTTTTATATCTTCTAGTCTAGAAGTTGCGCCATCTTGCTTTCAAGACTGTTCTTTGAGCCAATGTTGGTGAACTTGGGGTGCCACCATGTAAATTGTTGGTAATCCCTCTTGGAAGTCACTAATTATAAGTATATTGGCAATAACAACACAATTAATAAAGATTTATCTACAAAGAAATTTTGCATTAGCTTTCTATTATGATTTAACTATCTCCTATCTACTAAAAAATATGATATATGGACATTTCATGCTAATGAATATATATTCATAGGATACAAAGACACTTCGTCCAGATGTAGAAGAGGGCATATGCCAAGTTCTTGCTCACATGTTATTCCTCCGATCGTGGTCCTATCCAAATTATCTACAACTTTCTAGGGCAAAACTGTACATACAAGAATTGCCAAGTTCTCTCTCCTCACCCAAATCACATACCATCTCAAAGAATAGTTTGAAGACCCAAAATCTGCTACTTCACCAAGACCAAGAGTCTATACTTAGCTATTTTTGGAGCTATTTAATCTCGGTATGCGCTTTTAGTCTATACTTAGCTATTTTTGGAGCTATTTAATCTCGGTATGCGCTTTTATATGATTTTGTGTCACTAGTCAGATCGTTTTCGGTATCTTACATGCACAACCCGCCTTAGTTGTGATATTGCTTGTCGTTTCAAAAAAAAGATAGCGTAACTCACAGATCAAAAGGTAATACCAACCAAACTACTAGCAAATTAAAACATTCCAGGGGTTAATGAGCATGACATCAATTCTAACCGGTTTTCTAGCCTAGGTTGAGCATGACATCAATTAGAAACATAATATTTACTAACCAAGCTGGTCAGGCCCTCTCGAGAGCAGAGTTGTTCGGATTTGTGGGGTCAAAACCCGGTGGCCTCGAATGTACGCTTGCACATCGCTAACCGGCATTGAACCACTTTCCGCTCCTACAAATCAATGTAGAATGGTGATCAAATGTAGAATTATGATAACTAAATAAATTGTGATCAAATGTAGAATTATGAAGTGTGTACCATCCGCTTTTAAGTCATTGATGTCCATCAGATGTAACCGATGGGATACACTCTCACCGCCTCCTGTTACCCCTCTTCTTGTTTGAATCATCAACAAATGCAGGGGAGGCCCAACGACGAGCGAGTGCTTCCCATGCTTCAGGACATTTATTAAACCAACCCAACCTAACTTGCTGGTATTGATCCTCACGAAGGTCAATTTTTGAAGCACCCATCTTCTTGTTCATGTCCCGATGGAGCACTTGCTTGTAGTACAAGTTCACCGCCTGGATACGTGCTTGGTACATCATCTCCCTCACAGCCCTAGTAGCTGCGTTGTTGAAAACAGATCTTGCATGAGCTTGCAATGACTATTGATCCTCACCACTTGTCAAACGGTATCTTTCCTACAAAGAAAACAATTTACAGCCACACATAAATATCCTTCTTGGCCGACGTAAATAAATTAATTACGTGGGCTTCACAAAGCCGACGTAAATATATATCTATTTACGTCGGCATACCTAAGCCGACGTAAATAGAGACGTATTTACGTGGGCTTTGGGGAAGCCGACGTAAATAGTTTTGGCCCACGTAAATAATCTGAGTTCCTGTAGTGTTGGTGCGGGGATCACTCCGGTGGTCATGACGACGACAGAGAATGTTTGATGGCGGCGCAACTAGCGGCGGAGCGCCTTGGAACTACGGCGAGCAACTGCGGGCAACCGGCGGCGAGATGGGTGGTGTGGTTTGGGGCAAAATGTGCGCACACGAAGAGCTTTCTGGTGAAACACTCCACGGGCTTTATAGCCTCGGGAGGCGAGCTCAATCGGCGGTTCAATGCGCCGGTTACTCAACAGAAACGACGGCGGCGGCGGAAACGCACGGGGCGACGTGGACGCATCTCGCGCGTACAAGCGGCGGCAATCGGACGATCGCGGGCGGCGGTTTACGGCTGAATCTCACCAAGACGATGCTTGACGGACGGTTGACGCTTTGCGCTTTAGGGTTTCCTACGAAGCGGTCGACGACGACAAGAATGGGCTCTACCAAGATCAAGCATCGATTTTCTAGGGTTTTTCGAATAAAATTAATTCCTGAAATTTAAATAAATCATTTGAGGCATTTAAAATATCAGAAAAATTCCAGAAAATATTTTAGAATATTTTGGACTTAAATAAAATATTTTTATTTATATTTTGCAAAAACTTATTCATTATTCAATTAATTTCCAGAGAAGATTAATTTCCAAAAATTCTAATTAAATCCAAATAAATTCCAAAAATTCTCAAAAATTCAAAATAACTTATGAAATTTAAAATAGCCAAATTTTGGGATGTTACAAACATCCCCCCTTAACAGAATCTCGACCCCGAGATTCAGGGCTGGCTAGAGAAGAGGTTGGGAAACTCCTTCCTCAAATCTTCCTCACGCTCCCAAGTTGCTTCGTTTTCTAAGTGGTTGCTCCACTGGACTCTGCAGAAACGGGTTGATTTGTTCCTTGTTTCACGATCCATGGTGTCCAAAATCTTCACATGTTGTTCCTTGTAAGTTAAATCCTCTTGCAATTCAATAGCTTCTATAGGGGTTTGTTCCTTCGGTACTCGAAGACATTTCTTCAATTGTGATACATGGAATACATCATGTACCCCTGCCAATGATTGAGACAATTCTAACTGGTAGGCAACTTCACCTTTGCGGCTCAAAATCTTGAATGGACCCATGTACCTTGGGGCAAGTTTTCCTTTCATATGAAACCTTTTAACTCCTTTGAGTGGCATGACTTTGAGATAAACATAATCTTCTGGTTCAAAACTCAAAACACGACGTCGGTTGTCAGCATAACTCTTTTGCCTCGATTGTGCAGTCTTCAGTCTTTCCCTTATCAAAGCAATCTTTTCCTCTGCATCTACGAGTATGTCTGGTCTAAAGACTTGACGTTCTCCCGTCTCATTCCAATTTAATAGTGTTCGACATGAACGACCATATAAAACTTCAAATGGAGACATCTTCAAACTAGCTTGATAACTATTGTTGTAGCTAAATTCTACATATGGCAAACATTTGTCCCATGAGGTTGCATATGACAAAGCGCAAGCTCTTAACATATCCTCAAGTATCTGATTTACCCTTTCAGTTTGACCATCTGTCTGTGGATGATATGTTGTACTGAAATTTAGACGGGTGCCCATTGCCGTATGCAGTTTTTCCCAAAATCTGGAGGTAAATTGAGTACCTCTATCTGATACTATCTTCTTAGGTACTCCATGCAAACAAACAATCCTCGCTATGTACAACTCTACTAACTTATCCCCCGAGTAGGTTGTCTTTACGGGTATGAAATGTATGACCTTTGTTAATCGATCCACTATGACCCATATGGAATCGTATCCACCTTGAATCCTTGGCAAACCGGTGATGAAATCCATCCCGATTTCCTCCCACTTCCACTTTGGTATCTTTAATGGTTGTAACAGTCCTGCTGGTCTCTGATGTATTGCTTTGACTCTCTGGCATATGTCACACAACGCTACATGCTCAGCTACCTCTTTTTTCATATTTGGCCACCAAAATCTTTCCTTCAAATCTTGGTACATTTTTGCACTGCCGGGGTGAATTGAATACTTGGAATCATGTGCTTCCTCAAGTATTAACTGCTTCAATTCCGATTTATGAGGTACGCAAATTCTGTTTTTCATCCACAAGGTACCCTGCTCATCTACTCTGAAATCCTTGGCTAGGTCTTCGTCCATTTTGGATTTGATCCTATTAATCTTTTCATCATCCTTTTGACCTTCCCTGATCTGCTCTTCAAGGGTCGGCCTTACTTCCAAAGTTGCTAGAAATCCTTTCGGTACAACTTCCAATTTTAGCTTCTGAAGCTCTTTACATAATTCAAACTGGTTTTCTGCAACTATCTTATTCAGACTGTAACTCTTCCGACTCAAAGCTTCGACTATCACATTAGCTTTTCCGGGATGGTAGTGAATTCCGATGTTGTAATCCTTGATTAATTCCAACCATCTCCTTTGTCTCGTATTCAGGTCTGATTGGGTGAATATATACTTTAGACTTTTGTGATCCTTATATATTTCACATCGGTTTTCGATGAGATAGTGGCGCCATATTTTAAGAGCGTGCACTACAGCAGCTAACTCTAGGTCATGAGTTGGGTAATTCTGCTCATGTAGCCTTAGCTGCCTTGATGCCTAAGCTACTGCTTTACCATTCTGCATCAGTACACAACCAAGTCCCTGACGCGAAGCATCACAGTAGATATCAAAATTGTCCTTAGTATTCGGCAACACCAAGACAGGTGCCGAAGTTAAACGCTTCTTCAGCTCTTCGAAACTCTTTTCACACTTAGGCGTCCCCATAAACTTTTTCTCCTTTTTCAACAATTGCATAAGAGGTCTCGCATTTGATGAAAAACCCTCAATGAACCAGCGGTAATATCCCGCCATCCCAAGGAAACTTCTAATCTGGGTAACTATCTTTGGTTGCTCCCAATGCAACACTGCCTCTACTTTCTTTAGGTCAACAGCTACTCCTTCGGCAGTCATTATATGACCTAAGAATTCAACATTCTTTTTCCAAAAAATGCACTTGCTGAATTTCGCATATAATTGGTTTTCTCTTAATTTCTCCCACACCATCCTTAGATGTTCAGCGTGCTCTTCTTCTGTCTTAGAGTAAACTAGGATGTCATCAATGAACACGGCAACAAACTTATCCAGATATTCCATGAATACTTTGTTCATCATATTTGTGAAATATGCCGGGGCATTGGTCAATCCAAAGGACATGACCGTGAACTCATAATGTCCATACCTTGACGAGAAAGCTGTCTTCGGTATGTCCTCGGTCCGAATTTTTAATTGGTGATATCCAGATCGAAGATCTACCTTAGAGAAAACTCCCGCTCCTCGCAACTAATCGAAAAGATCGTCTATTCTGGGCAATGGATATTTATTCTTTATCGTCACATCATTAAGTGCACGATAGTCTATACACATTCTAAAACTTCCATCTTTCTTCTTAACAAACAACACCGGTGCTCCCCACAGTGATGAACTAGGTCTTATAAATCCCTTTTCTAACAATTCCTCGATTTGCTTCTTCATCTCAACCAATTCCTCGGTGGACATCCTATAAGGTCTCTTGGCTATTGGAGCTGTTCCGGACACCAATTCAACCACGAACTCAATATCTCTGTCCGGTGGCATCCCTGGCAAATCCTCGGGAAAAACATCCGAAAATTCTTTTACTACCGATACATCTTCTAATCTAACAGTCTCCAGGTTGTTGATCATCAATTTTCCACCTCGGGCTGTGATTGCTTGAAACTCCACCTTCTCTCCGTCTTGGTTCTCTACAGATACTACTCTGCGGCTACAATCTAGTACGGCTTTATGCTTGGTCAACCAATCCATTCCAAGGATCACATCCAAGGTTTGAGTGTCTAGCATAATTAGATTTGCTAGGAATTTTACCCCATTTATGTCCAACTTAATTCCCGAACATCCCAGGTTAGATTGAAGTTCCAACCCAGGTGATTGCACTACTAATGTGCACTTAAGTTTTCTCAATTCCAACCCATTTCCCACAGCAAAATCTTGAGAAACGAATGAATGTGAAGCACCAGAATCAAATAAAACTATGGCATGCACTGAGTTAACCGAAAACGTACCCAACACGACATCCGTAGCATCCTGAGCTTCAGCGGTTGTGACGTGGTTCACTCGGCCTCGGACAATTGTCGACGGTGCAGCTCCAGATTGATTGTTCCCACGGTTGGCCGCCAGTGCTGGTGTCTTTGCCGATGTTGGCCCCAGGTTGAAACGAACTGGGGTTATATTGCCCTTCTTTGGACACTGATTTGCAAAGTGTCCTGGTTCATTGCAGCTATAGCAACGCTTCACCGCAGTTTGCTGATTTGAACCTGGTGCGTTGTTCCTCGTGACCGGGCGTTTCAAACCTCGACTTGAGGAACCGCGAAGAAATCTGCCCTTCGATTAGGGCTGCTGCGGTTTGGACCTAGCAAATTGCTGTGGATTGACTCTCAGCCTTATCTGGTTTGGACGTCCCCCTTGGCCTGACATCCTGCGCTTACAGTCCTCTCCTATCTCTTTACGCTTATCCTCAAGAATAAGCGCCTTGTTGACAAGCTCCTGGAAATCTGGGAACGTGTGGGTGATCAGTCCCACTTGAAGTCCAGAGTTGAGTCCCTTCATAAATCGGGACTGTCTTACCTTGTCTGTGGCTACATCTTCTGGCGCATAGCGAGCCAATTGGGTGAATCTATTCAAATAATCGGCCACTGATTGGCCTCCCTGCTTTATAGATCTGAACTCCTCTTTCTTGAGTTCCATCATTCCTTCCGGTACATGATACTGACGGAAGGCTGTGGCAAACTCCTCCCAGGTGATCTCCTGGGGATGCTCATGGGAAGCGTAGTAGTTTTCCCACCATTCTACGGCAGTCCCTTCCAATTGATGAGAGGCATACAGAACTCTCTCATTACCTGCACACTGAGATATGTGCAGCTTTATTTCGATCGTCCGAAGCCAATCATCTTCTTCAATAGGGTTAACATTTCCAGAAAATGTCGGAGATCTGGTACTCATGAAATCTAACAACCTAGACTGATGTCCATGGTTCACAGCCTAATTGTTGTTGCTAACTGCAACCTGATTCTGCATCTGCAGCATCTGATGCATCATAGTCTGCATCAGTTGGGTTTGTGCAGCCAAGAATGCTCCTAAATTACCCATATCAACGGGTGGTGCCGCTTGAGGATTTGGTGCTTCATTATTGTTTCCCCTCTGTTGTGAGTTGCTGCCTCCAGCTTTGCTGTTGCCTCGTGTGTTCACCATCTGAGGAATAAAAGGATTTTAAGGAAAAGAGGGAACAGACTAGACGAGTACACAAGAATCTTATGCGAGAAGAAGATTTGTCTCAAACAGTAGCACACAACTTAATTATTATAAGGGTATGGTCGCTCATAAATGCCTACGGCATTGTGACTCATACCAAGCATGCATTAAACATCCAAAACAAATAAGTTCAACATCATATAACTGTACTAAGGACAGACTCCATAAAACCAACTTATTAACTTGACTCAACATTTGAGTCGACTCTGGAAAGAAAAAGGTAAACACTCAGTCGTCTCCAGGCTGCGGGCCTCCCGGTGGATACTACGGCGTGCGGCAAAGATAGGAGCAACCGTCCCGATGCCCCTGGCTGGCGCAGACGAAGGAGCCCACCGACTCTGCTGGCTCTGGGCTGCTCGCTCGGTGCCGGTGGCTCTGCACCACTCTGACTGTGCCTTCTCGCACCGGGCCTCCTGCTCGCTCAGCTCCTCGGGATCGGGTCGTGCCTCTAGCTCGACTCGCTCAGTCCTCCAAAGGCCTCCTCCAACTCATGGACCCTCCTGATGTAGAGACCCAGACCCTCTCTAGCCTCCCACAGCTGGTTCTTGACCTCCACGATCTCATCACGGGCCCTCTGCAGCTCCTGGACTATCTCGTCCAAGGTCTCTGTAACATCCCAAAATTTGGATTTTCAAAAATTTATATTAAATTAGCTTTCCAAAATTTTTCTTCAATCTTATTTGATTAAAGAAGCTTATATCTCACTGAGAATTTTATCATGTCATCCTCATAACATACTTAACTCATGGTAAAAATATCAAAAACTAATAATTACTTTTATTGCCGTTTAAAATTCAAAAACAGATATCACTTAAATCTGAAATCTGCAATGTCAGAATTTTTATTAAATAATGGAGTAAGGTTTTGAGCTGAAAATTTTACAGAAGCATCCTTAGCTCAAATTCATTTGAAAAACAATGTTTCAGAAATAATAGACTTTATTTACTCTTAAAGAAAAATAAAAAAAACAGTAACAAGGATTTGAAGCAGTCAGTCTTTTAATTGCCAAATCCAACACCTTAATGAAACTCAACGAAACATCAAACAACATGCTATAGCAAATAATTTTTTAAAATACTAGAGACCAAAAGATGAATAAAAACCAATTTTTCAGAATTTTGGCACACCATTTATATAGCTTAAAAATTCAAAAACAGATTGAAAATCAGCCAAGTTTGATGAATTACTGCTCTTAAATGACAACAGATAATGAGATGAAACCAAGGAAAATGGAAAGTAGAACCTTTGCACTACTTACTCAAAAATTTGCAGAATTTTTCAACCAAGTCTTCACCCCTTCCCAAGCCTGCCCAACTGACATGTCAAATCTGCACTCATTTCGCCCAACTGCCAAACGTGAACTCTGTGCTCGATGAATCCTTGGGCTAAGCCTCTGGCAGGTGGTCCCATGCACGCCTGGGCCCACTGGCCAGCCCCTCCTCCCTTCTCTCCTTCCTTTCTCCCTCTCCAGCTCCCTGCCCGAAGTGCTGCCACGGCCTCGTTTTCTTGCGCCTGATGGCTCTCTCCTCCCTGCGCCATTGGCTGGTCTGGTCGGTGCCCCAATTGCATGCTGTGCTCTCTGCCAAGGCCTAGGCTAACCACTCTCCTGCACTGCCATAAAGCCAGCCAAGCCTCTCCTTCAGTCCTTCTCCCCTTTGCTCGCTGCTGTTGCTCACCTTGCCTTGGAAGCCATCCGGCCAGAGCACAGCGCCGAGCCAGGCAATCCTTCAGGCGAAGCCCAGGTGAGCTCATCCTTCTCCTTTCTTGCGCATGGCAGCTGCTGCTCCATCACCTGAGATGTTCTCCCTTGCTTGCAGCCGAAGCCATCTTCTTCTTCCTCCTTGGTGCCAGCAAGCCAGCCCTCAGGCGTAGCCCCCAGGTGAGCACTGCCGGACTCAGTTCTTGCGCCCAGCAGCTGCATGCTTAATCTTCTGAGTTTCCTCACCTTGCACGCAGCCAAGCCGACGCCCAGGAACCTCCCCAGCCGAGCCATACCTCTCCTGCAGCTCATCCCTTCAAGCTTTGCCTCCTGCTCCGAAGCCAGAGCTAGCGCCATTGCTGCAATTTTCGAAGCTATAGGGTTTGTGTTGGTAAGCTTAAGTATTTAGGCTTGAACTCTTGTCACAAGACATTGCATGGCATAGTGGTAGAGCACCAGTGCTTGCACTCAACACGTCTTGAGTTCGAATCCCCACATCTGCACTCCTTTTTTTCATTTTCCATTATTTTTGCATTGCGCAATAAAACTGTTATAACTTTTGCTGTGAAACTCCGATTAATGCAAACTCAATTCCTAAATTTGAGTTATTTAGTAAGGATTCAGAATATGCAATAAAAAGTTATATGTTGCTTGCTGCAAAAACTTTTAATTAGAGTTTGAATGAAAGTCACATTTTAAGCGTTATGAAGCAACTATATGATCCCTTGCTCCATAAATCATGAAATAAATAAGACATGTTCCTGCAACCTTAGATAACCCATTTCTATAAAAAGATTCAGATTTAAATGTATTTTGTATCAAGTATTGATTGTGCAATACCCTAATAACATGCAAAACTCAAATGGTTAAAATATGTATCAAATGAGCTCAAAAAGTGATGAAACTAGTTTAGTTGCACTTCTAGGATTGCATAGGTCATGAGTATACAAAAATATTTAGATCATTCCTTAGTTTGCCCTATTTGCTCATTAGCCAAACATGTAATCGGTAAAAGGAACAAATGGTCGTAACTTTAGCAAACGGACCTTAAAATTGACAAAATCAACTTCTATGACCCAGAAATGATATGCTTTAGCTTGCCATACAAAAATAACATCAGTTTGATCAACTTCGAGTTCAGCTCATATTAAGCCGAAATCACTATTCATTAGAAAAAAAACACCATGAACGAATGAGAAACATCATGAATCAACTTTAAAACACTCTTAGGATATTCCTAATAACCCCTGAAAAATGGTTACATTATTCCATTTGGTGCAGCCGCAAACAAAGAAAGAAAACTGAACCGCAATAGCGCTAAAAGTGTGGTCGTATAAGCCTTTTCGGCAGTCTGTAGAATATCGCATATAAATATAAAATCATGAGGGAATAACTGGAAAACATTATCTGATATGTATACTACCATATTCTAAAAAAATGTATTAATTATAACTTGCTTTGTATCTGAATCCAATCGCGAGCATATGCTTAGTTCATGGCGAACTAACGTAACTTCGTGGACCCGGTCTATAGATCGAGAGTCCATATGGCATCGGCTATCCAATCAAAATAATATTCTTCGGAATAATATTCCTTCTTTCCCAGTTATTAATCCTTCTCTTCGGTGTATTTCCTGAAAGCCGTTCTCTTTTGTCTAATCATCGACCCAATCCATCTAAGTTCCTAATTTCATTAAGCCGTTGTGCCCGATGCTATTCGTTCTTGATTTGGAGTTTACTTGATTTGCTTTTTGAAGTTTTGTTGTATGTGCGTTTGTTTATCGTTAGACGCGTTCTTTGTAAGTCGCTCGAAGGAGCTGAGAAGCAAGCAAGCGGAGATTGAAGATCGAGGATTAAGGATCGAAGATAAAGAGTAAAGAATAATATAAATTGCAAGGGCCAGGCAAGTCGTGCTTTGATCATATTGCTCCCAGTTTTACAAATTTACTTTGATTCAAATTATCGCATGCTAGTTCAAGATTAAAATGAATTAAATTAATTTGGGAATTAGTTATTCAACCCAATTGCTAAATATCACCTTGCCATGATTATTTGTATGCCATAATTCGTTTGTCACCCTAAGATGGTTGATTATTAGTTGGTTGTTATTACTTGCCAACGTGGGTTGGTTAGACCGTGTATAATTGCTTAGCCATGCCACGCAACTCATGTCTTCTGAAAATAAAAGGATAATACTTGATTAATGGATTATGAAATGTGTTTGTGAATGGTGTGACGTGTTGCCACACGATGATGTTGATATGTGGAACCAGTGGTTCTACATGGATGTTGAGTTGTTGTTGGCATTGTGTTGCGCAATAATCAACTGGGTGGTAAAATGTTTTAGACCGAGGCAAGTGGCAAGAGTGGCATTGGATATGTCACTTTGGTATTTGGCGGTGTTGTTGGTGAATTATATGATGGTATTGTTGGTGAATTGTTCGGGTGGTCTTGCCTTGGTCACCCTAAGGACTTAACCTTGCAAGCCTTTGAACCGAGTCACTCAGTACAACCACATGTCTCATGGGGACGGACCTAGTTTAGTAGGATTCGATATCTCACCTTTGATACTCGGGGTGGCAGCCACCCAAGGGGTGATCAGATGGGGAGCGTGCACTGCTATGGCTTGGTACCCATCCAACGGTGTTCGTCGGTCCTATACTTCGGCTCAGAGTGAGGGAAGTGATAGTGAAGGCAACACGAAGAGGTTCCTAGGTTGAGCTAGAAGTTTCTGAAAGGCTTTGTTATGATCGCTCATTCGATATCTTGTTGTATGGCGATTCACTACCGACGTGGTGAGTTGATTGTATCTTGTGGGTAAAGTGTACAACCTCTGCAGAGTGTAAAAAAACTATTCGAATAGCCGTGTCCGCGGTATTGGACATTGCTCGGGGATTACAGTCAAGGGGTAGAGTTTTGAAAATGAAATGAGATTGGGAATGTGGACAATGTGATATGGAAATTGGTTAAGAAAGAGAAATGCTTTACTTGAGAATGATTACGAAATTTATTATGGATATTACTTGTTTTACTGCTTTTCAATCTATTTATGATATTCATTTGGAATTGCTGCTTTATTGCAAAAGAACCATTCAGCCATTTCCTTTGGAATAAGCCATGCATGTAGTAATAGAACTGCATTCTGTGCATGACTTGTTGAGTACGGTTGTGTACTCACCCTTGCTATAACAAAATATCACCAGTTGAGGAGAAGTCTTTATCTTCGAAGAAGGAGAAGTTCTGCAAGAAGGCGATTATCTAGGAGTTGAACCTTGTCAAATGCCTGTGGTATTTTGATGGGATTCACCGACGTTCTTCGTTCCGCTGCCGTTCGTTCTACTCTGAGTTGAAGCCATCTAGGCTTCACAATTGTAAGTTGACCTTAAGGTTGTTCAACCTGTTATATTAAAGATGAATACTTTATTTATTATTCCGCTGTGTATGTTTGTGATATTCATCTTTGTTAACTGTGGGCACTAGCGACTGATCCTGGGACTAGTGCTGAAAACACAGAGGGTTTCCGGATTGTGAATTCGGGTCCCGACAGTCTCCTCCTGGGCGATGACGAACCTCACCAAGTGGGTGATCGTAGCGTCGTCCTCGTCGATCGGGTCTCGGTCGAAGCGGTTGTCAATGCGCGGGTGGTGACGGAAGACGGTGCCCACAAGCTCATCGGAGTAGGTGCAGGCGATCTGCCGCATCGCCAGACGCGCAGTCTCCTGAATGCCAGCCTCAAACGTAGTCCTCCTAACGGTGATGTGGACAGGATGACTTGCTCTTCCCCTGGCTCGAGCGTAGACGGTGATCTTCACATCCCAGGCTATGTCCAGCCCTGCCCGGACCACAAAGGTTCCCCGATAAATCGGTCTATCGAAACCCTCAAGCAACTGCAGCATACGCCACAGCTCAGCAACAAAACCTCCAGTGCGCTCACCAAAGGTGTGGATCCTCCTCATCTGCCAAAGCACACCTCATTAGCTATAGATTTTAAAATCATAAAGTAATAACAGAAAATTGCAGCATAGGTGCGAAATAAGATGAAAAATATTAGTCAAGATTTCATTGATAATCTTGTACAATTTTAATCTTTTAGAAATTAGTTTTATCTTTCTCGGCCAGTCTACCTAGGGTCAAGTCCTGTGGTCAGTATGCTCTGATACCACCTCTGTCGTGCCCCGAATTTGCAAATCTGGACACTCTGTGTATTCTGCACTAGTCCAGGATCAAACTAGTGCACACAGGCTAAACAAGGTTAAAGTACCACAACATACACAGTGGACTAACAAGTAAGTACTTCAAACATGTATATAAACGAGTTGTACGACCTTATGGTCCCTTACAGTAGTTTGCCACACAGAGCTTACAATAATCAGAGTAAATAGTTCAATAGCGGAAAGTAAACATCTTAGTGATCCATCTTCACCACAGGCGCCTTGACGGAGGCTTGCTTCCTAGTCATCTGGCTCTTCGACGAACTCCTCCTCATACGCAGGCATTGTCTCCTCTTCTGGTAAATTTTGTCTGCAAGGGTGAGTACACATCGTACTCAACAAGTCATGCACAAAATGCAGTTCTATTACTACATGCATGGCTTGTTACAAAGGAATGGCTCAATTGGTTATTTTGCTTTGTATCAATATTTTAAATTACTATTTGTTTAGATTTAAAGCAACAAAACTTTAATAGCATAATAAGTTTCTCAATGGTTTCCACATTATTTTGGACACACAGTCCTTAATCAACTTTCATCATCAACTCTGGCACATAGCCTTCTACCCCATTTTATTTGCAAAACTCTACCCCTTGACTGTAATCCCCGAGCAATGTTCAATACCGTGAACACGGCTATTCGAATAGTTTTAACACTCTGCAGAGGATATACACTTTACCCACACGATACAGTTACACACCACTCAGGTGAGTAACCATAACAAAATCTTTCCGAAACATCCATCCTCAAGACGCTGCATTCCTCCCGATATAGTTCCCATCGTCCCTTCTCTCGCGAAAGCGTATATGAGGCCAACCCATATCGTTAAAGAGATGTAAGACCGCAATGGTAAACACTACACCCTTCTTACCACATCCACATACCAAAACCACCTGAAATCTCATGTGCTAAATTTCGGAGTCATACTCAACAAGGTCTGTCCCATACCAGCCATGTGGTCGTATGAAAGACTCAGATCAAAGGCTTGAAAGGTTAAATCCTTAAAGTGACTAGGGCAAGACTTCCTTTTTCCCAAAATTTCGGCTCACAGCCATCTCAATTGCCACACAGGCTCTTTCTGACACACAGCCCCAGTCCACTTGCCCCAGTCTAAAACATTTTCCCAACCAGGTTGTTTAACAGTGCAACACATGTCTGCAATCACCCTTCATGTAGAACCACACAGGTCTCTACATTCCATTGTCACCACCAACATTATTTCACCTTTTAACAAAATGCATTCACTATTCCTTTAGTCAATGTTGCTTTTGTATTCAAAAAAAAATTATTCACACTATGTGCAAGACTAAGCAACTATTCACGGTCTAGCCTCCCGTGTTGGCACAATATTATCATCCAACTAATATTACCAATCCTAGGGTATCAAATGAAAACATGGCATACAAATACTAGTGACAAGGTGACAATAACAAATAGGTTGATTTAACTAAGTCACCGAAATTATTTAAATCCATTTTAATTGAATTAACATGCATAGTTTAAATCAATATATATTTCGAAAACTTAGGAGCAATATGGTCAAAGCATAACTTGCCTTCAAACAATGATTGATCCTGATCTGAAGTTGGTTCTTGTGCTGTAATTTCCCCCTCAAAGCTCTCTTACAAATCAACGTCTACCCAAATCATATGTACACACAATAAATTCATTTTACTGAGAACAAAATCAACTATAAAAATTCCATAAAATTGACTATTAAATAGATCTTGATTTTACAAATTTTTAGAAATTGAAATCACTCAAATCGGAGTTAAAACGCAAAAGTTATAACCATTTGAAGTTTGAAAATAAATCAAAAAGAATAAACCGAATTTTTTTTATTTTTATACGGGAAATTCGGATTTATGACGTCAGCATGCCTAATAACGACGTCAGCACCGAAACTATTTTCCACCGAATTATTTTTTTAAAGAAAAATCGAATTATTGCGTCAGCATGACGTCACTGCTGACGTCAGCATCTACTGTGCCATGACTGACATGTGGGTCCCACTGATGACGTCAGCTGCTGACGTCAGCATGACACATGGCACGATCTGGTCATGACATGTGGCGACGAACTATCAACCGACGGCTTGATCTAATCTCGTCCATCCGATTCAAAATGGACGGCCAGGATTAGCGCGACAATTCGACTCTGGTTTACTCCGGAGTCGACACGTGGCTCAACGTCTATCGTTAGATCTAAATCGGACGGCGACTATTTAATCGGGCAACGTCAACTGCGACCGACGGCGCTGTCTCCTCGTTTTCCGCGCTACACGCGTCAACACGGGACTGGCCCGGTGCACGGCGAAATCCGATCTGTTCATTCAAATTTGGACTGCTCAGATTAATCAATCTTGCACGTTGTGATTGACTGCGTGGCTAGCCCGGTGCGTGACGCGTGGACGCATCGGAGCCGCACAAGTAAGATCCGACGGTCTAGATCTAATCAATACTACGCTAATAAAACAAATCCAACGGGTACGGTTAATTAGACTACGTGGCCACACAAGAATCATACGATCAAGATCCAACGGTTGATAATTGAAAATGAGGTTTACTGTTTCCGTGACTACGTGGCTAGATCCTGACCGTATATCAAAGATCTAACGGCTACAGTCTAACGCATCTAAGGAACACGTGGGCAGTCCCGGAGGTGGGCACGTGTTCGAATCTAATCCGTCCATCAAGAATTCTATAGCTAGGATCTACTGCTGCACTATTCTCGTTTCTACCGAGAGGGAACACGTGGACTCACCTCGATCGTTGGATGCAGATCCGATGGTTGATGAAGCTCGTGAGTTCCAGTGTTGGCACGACGAGAAGAGGTGGCCGGAGTTGGGGAAGACGACGTCGGCGAAGGCGTTCTGGGGTAGCTCCGGTAAGATGAAGTAGCTCCACGGATGCGGCTTGGTGCGGGGATCACTCCTGGTGGTCACGATGACGGCAGAGAACGTTCGACGGCGGCGCAACTAGCGGTGGAGCACCTCGGAACTATGGCGAGCAACTGCGGGCAATCGGCGGCGAGATGGGTGGTGTGGTTTGGGGCAAAATGTGCGCACGACGAAGAGCTTTCCGGTGAAACACTCCACGGGCTTTATAGCCTTGGGAGGCGAGCTCAAACGGCGGTTCAATGCGCCGGTTACTCACCGGAAACGGCGGCGGCGGCGGAAACGCACGGGGTGACGTGGACGCATCTCGCGCGTTTCCGGCCGAGCGGGCCGACGACGCACAGTAATGGGCTCGACCCAGTACTATTAACTGATTTTCTAGGGTTTTCCGAATAAAATTAATTCCTGAAATTTAAATAAATCATTTGAGGCATTTAAAATATCAGAAAAATTCTAGAAAATTCCAGAAAATATTTTAGAATATTTTGGACTTAAATAAAATATTTTCATTTATATTTTTCAAAAACTTATTCATTATTCATTGAATTTCCAGAGATGATTAATTTCCAGAAATTCTAGTTAAATCCAAATAAATTCCAAAAATTCTCAAAAATTCAAAATAACTTATGAAATTTAAAATAGCCAAATTTTGGGATGTTACAACTGACTAGTCTTTCGAACCATCATCACATGATTAAAGTTGATCTTAATGCTTTCCAATTTTAACATGCATCATATGCATCTCGGCCATTGATTTATCCAAGCTATTCATCAAAATGTTTAGCTCAATGCTCGAAAAGAGCAACCAAAAATCACATCAATAGCTAACCATTAGCTAAAGGGAGAATCATATTTTCTAATGCCCAATGTAATCAATCATATCGACTACATGATGGCTGACCGAATTCTTCTTGTGCTAACTTGCAAACAGTGATTTAGGGATCAAATCCTCTAGCTCTTGTCTGATCCTCAAATATGCCCTCAAAGTCCACAATCATATTGTAGACACCCATAATCTCATCTTGCTTCCAAAGCTCAGAGTTCATGGTGACAATAATGAGACAACAAACACCAAGAAAACAACTACAGTGTTTCCAATAAACACCATTTCAATTCAGATTGCATTTCAAGTTGGTTCATCTAGGTACTATTCTTTAGAACAAATATTCCTTTCAACAATAAGAGAAAAATTCTCAAAATCAATATCAATCACAATGCACTAATAAGAAATTCATATCAAATATATCTATCTCAAATAGTAAAGCATGAGGTAATCAACAAATATTAAACTATGTTTATGTTGTGTACCATTCGTTAACAAATTAACAAAAGATACTCCCACTCAAGTCACATTCCCTTTAATGACTTGTAGTAGGACAAAATCCATATTCACTAAAGTCCTAGTGAACTTTGGCTCACCGCTAGAACCCAGTGACATAGGTAGGCAACCCTTTTGCTGATCACATCGTATGTGACTATTGTGTGTTGAGTGGCATGCGCGATGCTCAAGACTAACACCTACCCCAAAGCTCAAAACCGTTTTGATAGCTTCAAAGTAAAACCAACACTATGTTGTGAAGTCCGACTTCACCCTATTGATCGTAAATTAACGGCACCTGCTTTGGCGAAACTACCGCTAACATATAAGACCTTAATAGGTGCAAATTGGAAGGGCAAACACTCTTAATTTTTCGAGAAATCTATTCTATCAAGATGAAAGAATAGCAGAGCAGATAAACCATCACAGAAAATACACTTCTAATCTGTGCACCAGTATGGCCCAAGACGCGGTGATCAATATCACTATGCGTCCATTTCTGTCCACTGGGCCATCTACTTGATTTTAGTCAAGTATCACAAATTAATATGTAAGCGTCCGTAAGATCCCACACATGCATCGTATACACGAGGGTCAAATTATTCACATACATATGCATAGAATCAAATTCTATCAGGCGATGTGAGCTTATAACATTTTATAAAAGGCACATAAATAATTTGTGTGGTGGAAACAATTTCCCCATAGAGAATCATATTCATAAATTTAGCCCATGAAAAATTCCAACAGATTAATCATATTATCCAGCTCCGGACCAATCAAATTTACCCAATGAATATTCCACTAAGCATGTTAGCCTACTAACAGCTTGGTCGGTAGGGTTTGAACTATGAATCCTATTCACAATCTTTCCCGAGAAAGTTCGATTGAATTAATCATATTAATACAATACCGGACTAACAATTAGCCCTTGCTTAGTGGTCCAAAAAATTATCTGGCTATGAATCAAATATTCACTCGGCCATGCCACATCAAGCATGTGGTGCAGACAGATAAATTCTCCTTAACCGAATACAAATATCCAACAAGACCCACCATAGCATATTGCGAGGTATCATAAAGGCTATAATACAAAGAAATCTAATTTCAACTGTGATTAATTGCGCAACTATATAGCCCTCTATGGATCAGAATGAAAAATATACACACAATCAATATTGGTCATAATTTCAATAAAAGATCCAGTGAGTTAATCATATTAACCACACATCATGCGCCCGACCAACTCGAGCTCCTCCGAGCAAAAACCGAGCGGTACCGAGTAACGCCGAGTAGTGCCGAGTACCACCGAACAACACCAAGTTATCCGAACAACAATTTGCTCATTACCGAGTGGTCCGGGTAGCACCGAGCAATGCCGAGTAGTGCCGAGTGGTTTCCGAAATTACTTTCGGTGACATCCTACAAACTAGACTTTGCACGGCGTATGCCAGCTGCGCTGCCCCGAGAACCTTTCCCGGGGCCAACCCAATCTAGAAGCAGTAGATCAAATCTACTAAAATCCGAAGTCAGCAGTGTGTTGATCACATCAACAAACAAGGCATGATTTCGTTGATCTCTATATCAACTCAAATATATTAATGAACTAATTAGAACAACTAATTTAGTAGTATATCACATATACTACTTTAGTAATATATCACATATACAACTAATGCATATTTACCGTATGCACATACTATATTGATCTCATCAACACAAAATGCAAGTCCAATCTAATCAAATCCACTAATGATATCATGATGACTAAACGCAACATTTGCGCCATAGTCCATCTGATCGATCCAATCTAACTCTCGATTGATCCCATCAATCAAAGTTTCAGATTAATCTCCATTAATCAGTTGGATTCTCCCTAACTAACTGATCCAATCGGCTACAAGAAGAACGGTAGTAGATCGCATCTAGTACCCCGCATATCACATATGCGACCAAAACCGATCTAGATCAAGAACTAAACAGGATGGCTCTGATACCACTGTTGGGAAACGCGGGATGCTACGCTAGCATATAATCAAATTCTATCACGACTACCTAGGACACCCTGAAGCAATTGATCACAGATCGCATTACCTTACGACGCGCAATGCAGCGGAAGACGAGTCGATGAAGCCAGTTCAATCGATCTGCACGCCGTGGAAGTAGCCGTACATGACATGCCTCCTCCTCGCTGGTGCCGCAAGGCCTTGCCACTCCATGGCCAAGCCCCACGACCGGATCGTAGGCGGCGTTGCGGTAGATGAAGCGCCGGAAGTCCTCGCGGAAGTTCGCGACCTACAGGAGCAGTCCGACTTAAAATGGATGCCCAGGCCACATACGAGCTCCGTTTTGGGCGTTCTACCACTCCTTTGAAAGATAACGAGATAAGGTTTCAAACGCATCCAGTATTACCTCCAAATTCCTTCTGAATCAACAGGAATCAACAAAACAAGATCACATCCAGAAACTGTGCGCGAATCTGATTGCGCCTCCTTTCAGGTTCGCTTCGATTAGCGCCGCTGGTGCAACGCCTCTACGGTATCCACAAGTACAGGGATAGAAATCCATCCACACGGGTGTGCTAGCACCTCACGCGCGAACCCTTGGGAGAGACGACGGCTAGGGTTTGGTGGAGGGGAAAACCTAGAAGCTCATCTGTCTCAAAGCCTCCACCGCCTCCCTTTATATAGCCCCCTAGTTGGGCCCCTATGCTAGAGGCCCAATAAGGTTTGTAGCCCACATCCAATGTGGCCTGCTAAGCACACATCATATGTGACCCATCATTACCAAGCCCACATTATATGTGGCACATGATACGCTATTGGGCATAATCCCAACAACTATCACTGCTGGTTCTTTGGTAACGCGGCACAGATGGTGAACATTAGTGCCGGTTGACATACAACGACTGGCACTAATATAATACATCAGTGCCACGTCTTACCCTGCACCCGGCACTGATAGTTCCACATCACTGCTGGCCTATATTTCAACCGGCAGTGATGTTGTTATATTACTGCCAGTTCATAAATGATTCGGCACTAATAGTCATACATCATTGTCGGGTTATATTTCAACCGGTAGTGATATTGTTATATTACTGTCGGTTCATAAATGACCCAGCAGTAATAGTCTTACATCACTGCCAGGTCTAAAACAACCTGGTAGAGATAATACATCAGTGCCGGGTCATTTCATTGAACCGGCAGTAATAATCCTCCCTATATATACATCCTCTTTCCCGCACTTAAACATTTCGCATCCTGTTTGTAATTCATTTCCTTTGTTTGTGCGCCGTAGCCGCCGCAAGCACTCCGCGTCCCCGCACCGGCCATCCCCGCGTCGACTCTCCCTACGCCGGCCCTCCCCACGGTGACTCCTCCCCGCCGTCTCCCCCTGCGGCGCCTCCCCCAGCGTCTCCCTCGACGCGGCGCCTCCACTTCTCCAAAATCGCCCGACTGATAAGGCTGCTATTACTGTCCTTTTGTGTTTTAAAGCGATTTCATGGGATTTTTTAGGTTTTCTTATCGAGATTTAGGGCCTGTTTGGGAGTCACAATGTAGAGAACTTCTGTTTTTGTGTGCAAATTCGTTGCTATGTGTGTTTGGCTTGGACTGATAATAGGTTGCAACTACTGCAATGAATGCATACTACCCAAGGCAATGTGCAAAAATAGAGAAATTTTATGGTGCATTATGCTGTTATTTCTACTACTTTATTATCAGAAGAAGTATAAATAAATTGTAGATAATTTGATCCATTCAGTAGACCAATCAGTAGACCATGGTTCAACTTTTCTAGATGCCTTGGTCGCCATGGCATTGCAATTGTGGGAAGCTGATTAGATATGAGCATTGTTGGTTGTTCAAGAATACTGGTAGGTAGATTTCCAAGTGCTGTGAGGAGGTATGACTAGTTGGAGATGTATGTGGTGTATGTTCTTCATCATGTGTGTTGACAATCTTTCTCTACATTCTTATGGTTATAAGTGCGACTTGAGCAAACAGATTGCCTTTCCCCATTGAGGTTAGAGTTGTTATCACAAACTTGCACGTGGAGATTGAGCATCTGAAGGCGCATATCCATTAATTGGGTAGGGAACCATAGGAGTGGGACATGTCAAACCAAATCCTACTATGTACCATGTGAATTATTCTAATTCTTGGTTAATTTCGAAATTTCTATGTATATGTGAATTTTGAAGCAATATCTATGTATCATGTATATGCGAAATGTATTGTATTTGAATTTTGAAATTTGTATGTATCATGTAAAATGTATATGTATCATGTGAATTATTCTAATTCTTGGTGAATTTCGAAATTTCTATGTATATGTGAATTTGAAGCAATTTACATGTATCATGTATATGTGAAATGTAATGTATTTGAATTTTGAAATTTGTATGTATCATGTCAAATGTATATGTATCATGTGAATTATTCTAATTCTTGGTGAATTTCAAAATTTCTATGTATATGTGAATTTTGAAGCAATTTCTGTGTATCATGTAATGTATTTGAATTTTGAAATTTCTATGTATCGTGTCAAATGTATATGTATCATGTGAATTATTCTAATTCTTGGTGAATTTCAAAGTTTCTATGTATATGTGAATTTTGAAGCAATTTCTATGTATTATGTCAAATGTATCGACATCATGTGAATTTGTTCCACCGCTGGTGGGTAGTGCCCATTCAGGCCTAGTACGATACACCACATACATTGATATTACCAACTGTAACACATGACAAAATGGTGACTACACCTTATATATGCAAAATGTTGATATTACGCCTGATAAATGCAAAACGTTGATATTAGCAAATCTAACGCATGACAAAATGGTCATTCAAGTTGTGCGAAGATTCATCTCATGACTTTGTTAATTTAAAATTTCAGAAAAACTTGCTGCACATGGCCTCCAATCAGGGAAAAGTGCCGGATGGCGCTGAGCCCGTGAACCAAAGCCTGGAGCAAAGCCCAACAAGGTTCCTCAACCTAGAACAACCCGAGGCAACAAATGTACATGAGGTAATTCTTTAGTACCATTCTTGAGTAGGATGTGCTTTCCGATTAAATTTTTCACGTAGATAGGGTAATTCTCTAGCAGGGCCAAACAACTAATAAAACATTCCAAATGCAGGGTCAAACATCAGGTGAACGAAGGCAACGTCGTGGGTGAGGTCCTAGGAAGATGCGCACAGGTGAACGAAAAGTGATCGTGGAGCTTAACGTAGTCGATGAACCAGCTATACCCACATCATTGCTTGGGCCATATTGGACAGCATGCGGGGTCCCGACTAGAGATAATGTGCCCATCATCTACAAATAATGGACACGTCAGTGCGATTGCCTGTCGTATGTTCTCGATGACATCAAGGAAACATTGTGGACAGAGTTGACAGCGAAGTTCCAGTTTTCCGAAGATCAGTTGGAGCTTGCCAGGAAACGTGCACTAATTGTTATGGGATCCGCATGGAAGAACGGGAAGACAAAGCTGAATAAGGAGTATGTCAAAAAGGATCAAACGCCAGATTTTAATAGATACTCAAGGTTAGAGCAATTTTAGGATGAATTCGTGCAGTACAAGAAATTTGATGAAACCCAGGCTATCAGCCAATAGAACAAGGCTAATTTAGACAAGAACATTTACCCTAATGTGCTAGGTGTGATGACCCCCGTTTTAGCATAGAATGCCAAAACGAAAATCTAATGTGCTTTCCGTACTAGTCCCTGGATCAGTAGCTAGTACGCACATTTACAACAATGGAATCACAACCATACATTAAATTATTAATGCGGAAGCTATTATTACAATTTATTTTACAACTCAGAGTATTTAACACAGTACAGAAGAAACAAAATCTTGTAGTGTGCCCATCCGACCCTCAGGCAACAAACAAGGTATAAATCCCCAAAAAGAACACGTCCATAAAATTCCCACTACCTGCGATGAGAAGATATTCTTCGAAACTTCCCAATCACCTAAAAATAGAAAATAAGCAAGGTTGAGTACTTTCGTACTCCGCAAGACTTAAGGTGGTATTTGCAAATGCATTAAATGCAAGCCATGTCAAAAGAGGCTTTTAGGTTAATTTTGCATAAAGCAGAATTTATTTTGTAAATCAATTTGAAATTTTCAAACAGAAGTTGTAAAAGCAAGATTGCTGATAAGAAATAAGTGAAACATAAAAGATACTCACAGTCCATTGTGAATCCAATAATCCATTATCCAAATCCATAATCCATTCATGAAATTCATCAATGTCGGTCTGTTGACATGAAGACATAATCATTCATCCAATAATCCACATATGAAATCCAATAATGTCGGTCCATTGACATAATGATATAATCATTCATCCAACAATATCAACCCATTGATATGAAATCATAACCAGTTCAAAACAAGTTCCAACCCAAAACCCATTTTTTTAGATGATACCAAAGTCTAATATTGGAATGACTTCACCAAGTGCCCATGACCGCAGGCGCGGCTAATCGATTAGATTTATACTCTGTAGAGGTGTACAGCTTTACCCACAAGTAATGATCAACCTTTTTGCTAGGCCATTCGACACACTTCCTTAGGTATGTCGGCAAGGCGATCATACATAACCGTTACATTACCTAGATTTAACTTTGCACCAGCGACGGTGACGGGAATCCTTGCTATGGCAGAAGAAACATGAATGGCAGACATACCCTGTCTTTTGAAAATAGAAAAATGGCAGTACCCCTGCAATAAATGTTTCTTCCCACAGCAAGGCGTACACCATTATATCGGCAAATGTTGTTCCCAACACCTCGGTGTGGGCACCCCTTCGAGCAAACCTGAAACGGATTACCCGTTACTTCGGCCTACCAATGTGCAAAGCCAGATCTAAGCAACTTAATAAGTTAAGTCTGCCCCCATCCCAGCACTTGTGGTTGCACGGATTTCTTGGATCAATAGCGTCCCATTGTTCGGTCCTTAATTTGACACGGGCAATACTTCACCCTACACTACGTACAACTTCCCTTGTACATCCGGCTATTGCCAATAATTGCCCGCATCCAAACCATAGTTTTGTTTTGGGATTTTTATCAAAATATTAGTATCCACCAGTATCATACCCAACACATTTTCCATTTCTCAAGAAACAACTTTTGATCTGATCATCATCATCATCGATTCATTGTTGATTCTAAAGCATGACTAAGCATGGTTATTAAATCGCATATACCCAAATTGACATTTTATATTGTCTAATCCCTTCTCTATGGTTATCAAGGTTCACATGTTCATACTTATCAAGGAGGTTCCATGAATCAACAGGTATAACTACCAGAACCACAAAATAGCAAATTTACTAAAAATAAACGCATGCATGAAATCATTTGATAAAACAAAAGAAAAATAAACTCTGGGATCAACATGATCAAAGGGGTGCTTGCCTTGCTTATTTGTCTTCTAGGACGAAGTCGTAGTTGCAGCTGGCGGCGTTGACGACGGAGTTAGTTACGTCGAGGTCTACACATCGCCCCAACGAAAATATAGCAAATTACTATCTCTAACAAGGGCAAAACAAAAATATATAGAAAAGCAAATAAAGACTTGCTATAAATAGCAGGTGTGTTTTAGGGTTGAATTGAATGATCTCACGTTCTTGTGTTTTAGTCGATTAAGTGTATACGTTCAAATTGTTAGCAGCTTGAATGATACATGGTTTCTTTGTGTATTCTTTTATTTGTAATATCAAATTCAAGATGCAAAAATTATTTAGATTAATAGAATTAATCATTATTTGCAAGGTTCATTGATTTTACTATTCAAACATGCTTTTAGTAACCTTATCACTTAAGGGTTTTGCTTTATCAGGATTCAGATTCAAAGCAAGTTAAATTAAGAATATTTTTCTAGATTACTGCAGATCATATCCTAAGGATTATTTCTAGGTATTCTTCTTAGAATTCACATTTAGATGAGTTATTTTATCTATTGTTGAAAGAGTAAAAATGATCATGACATTAACGTTAAATCGGTCAGTTTCATTTTAAGTTTGCGACTACAACATATATTATTCTTTATTCATTTTTCTAGTATTAGCAGGGTACAATCGTAGAAATGTTTTAAGACTATTTTTAGATTACTTTGACTTCAATTGCAAAAGATTATCTATTTATTTACTGTTATAATTAATATTTCCTTTGGTTAAGAGAATGCAAACTAAGTCTTATTCTAAATATTTTTACATGCATGGGTTCCTACTAATTCTAGGAACTTAATACAAATTATTTCATTATTTTATGAGCTATTATGTTTTTATTTTTATTAATGGCCAGATCAAGGTTTGCTAGCAAATAATTTAAACTAAGTTCAAAAATTAAATGTTTTTGTATATTTTGAATATTCACAATTTTATATGAATATAGAAATTTATTTTATCTCATTTGGATTAAATATGCAAAAGATATTCAAGTTTGGTCGTTAATCGGTTTTGAAATGCATTGAAAATTAGGAAATACGTTTTCATAACAGAGAAAGCGTCTTCTACCGTATGAACTGGAGTTTTTCCTGAGGCACTGACAAGTGGGGCCCTTGCAATAGAGAGAAAAGAACAGAGGAGGTTTAGGGCTCACCGGCGAGGGAGCTCCGGTGATCTTCCGGCGAAGGCAAGTGCACTAGGGGCAAGAGCTCGACGAGAAGACTCCAACGGTGGAACCGATTCATCCGGAGAGAAGCCGGAGCGAGCTGGCGACTAGCTTGGGCAGCGGCGGCAATGGCGGTTTGGCCAGGAACGAGAACCAAGGTGAGGGAGCTCGAATGGGTTCCGATTTTAGCATCAGGGTGACGTGGGGACTCCAATTTTTAGGTTTTCCAGTAGGGAGAAGCTCCGAGGAGCTCCGCCACTGACCGGCCAGAGTTGGGAAAGGAGGCACATGGCGGCGGCTTGATTTTGCATGAAGAACTCAGGAAGTTTTTGAGGGCTTTTGATCCTCTAGGATTGGTGATGCTCTAGCTCGAGGGAATTTGGAAATTAATGATTGGATCACAAAAATTTCGAGTTGGCTTTGAGCTTTAGTGGTTCGGCCATGGCGGAAAGGAGCTGGGCTTTCGGTGTTTTGGCTAAGGAGAAGAAGAGGGAGATGGGGAAGAGTGAAAGCGCGACTCTGGCGATCACTAGGCACCTTTTATAGCCGTGGGAAATGGATGAATTCGGCTCAGATAAGGACTCGGCCGGGTTGTGTTCAGTCTCAGTTGGGAGCTTCACCGGTTGCTTGCGGTGTGGCATAGGGAGCAATGATGGCCGGCAGCGTGGAACACGGAGGAGGAAGCCGCGTGGCAGAGAGGAGTTAAGGCCAATGCTTCGATGGCGCAGCTATAGCGAAGGAATGACGCAATGTACAAGGCGCTACGCGGGATTTTGCTTGGGGGCTTCAGAGACTCAAGGAAGAAGACGATGCAGTGCTTCGGCTGACCGGTGGACCTGCACAGGAACTCGGGTCCACATGGCAGAGGAAGAATTGGGGCTGCGAAGCAAAATTGAGAAGGAACAGCAGGCTGAGCAGGAAGAGGATTCAATGAATCAGTTTTGTGTCACTTAAAAATTTATGAAAATTTTTCTGTGCAATGAGCTGTCAATTATCTTGATACTATAGAAATTTCAGATAAAATTACTATTCAAATATTTTATAAAAATTCTGACAATCTGCTCTGCACAGTTTTCTGATTTCTATTTTTGATTTATCAGACAATTTAAATCTTTTCAAATATTTTTGAAACTTTTTATATGAATTCCTATTGATAATATTATGCTTAAATAAAATTTTCAGATTTATATATTTTTATTTAATTTATTAAAATTCTGACATTTAGAGTACTAGTTTTCTAATCTCTCTATTTTTGAATTTTTAAATATTGTAAAATAATTTATTAATTTCTGAAATTTTTATTGTACGTGTGTAAATTTCTATAAAATATAATATAAAATTTTCAGAAGGAGATAAGTCATGATTATTGTTATTTAATTCTGACAATGCTACTATTCTTAGTCTTGGTTCATTAAATGACTTTGGATTTTATGCATAAATGTTGGACAAGACATTTTTAACATTTAAAATTGGGGTTACAGGGTATTCTTAATATTATCCATGATTTTGAAATTTTATTGACTTTAGATTTCATTTTTATTATTCTTCTATTGATTGAATATACTTTTCCAATGAAGCAAAAATCAAGAAAAATCCAGAAAATTCAGAAAATGCAGGAAAGGCAACAATAATTATAATTTAATTCTGAATTTTAATTTCTTACTTTATTTTAATTTTCAGGATGTTACACTAGGCACCAGTGGCTACGTGAGGAAAGTACCCAAGTGGGATGCACGGGAAGAACAGCTAACTCATAGTGGTGTTTTTATTGCGACGTCCGAGATAGCCCCAAGATCAAAGTACTGGCTACTTGCAAGGGGAGCTAGTCTATCGGATGATGGTAGCTTAAGCTTTAGAAGCGAGAAAGACAAGGAAATCTCGAAGAAGATCGCAGATGCCCACTCCCAAGCTACTCAAGGCTCCTTCCAGCCAAGAAGGGAGAATGACGAGCTAACACGCGCCTTGGGTAACAAAGAGCACCCTGGTCGCACTAGAGGGTTCAGCTTGGTGCCCTGGAAAGCAGCGTTCCCAAAGGATGCTAAAATTTATAAGCGGCCAAAGAAATCTGGACAAGAATAGTTGGATGAACGTATACGAGAAATAGAAGACCGGATGCACAGAAGGGAAATTGAATTTGAAGAAAAGATACAAAAGATGAAAGAAATGCTAGCAAACGTCCTTAGCGAACGTTAGTCACATGATGGCGGCCACCAGCTCCAGAGTCCCACCGCGGCTCATAAAAGCAGCCAAGCATCTGCAGGCGCTCCTGAAGAGGACTCAGCGTTTAGTTTTCCTATGGACAAAATCGTAGAGCCGACACGCTGCAGTCTGCACCTGCCCATACCGAACATTACCATCAAGGTGGCTGAAGGGGTGGCTTGGCCATGCATCAAGGGGCAGATGCTGCATAATCACCCAATTCCTTAGGGATACGCCAGAGTTTCAGTTGACAGCGTGGTTGACAGATACCGCAAAGTGGAGGTTGAGATCCCGGGCGACGAAGGGAAAAATAATCTTGGACAAAACCTGGGCACATTCATCGCGTGGCACAAGCGCTATATAAAGTTTACCTCAGATGATGACAACGATGATGATCTTAATAATGATGGCGAGGCGGATCTCCACTCAGGAAAAGTCCTCCTATGGTGTCACCCAAGAAAGGTCATTCTCCTGCTCTAGCACCACAAGACAGAAATCAAAAAGCACCGCGATCTCAACATTCTACACGGTCAGGGGGGAAAGTTCCTCATTTGTGAAACCAGCCAAAACTCTTAGCAAGAAATGAGCATATGACCTGACCGAAGAAGAAACAAGAAGGAAGTAGACGCCAGTGTAACAGCGCACTTCAAGAAGATGCCACCACTTGCTAAGGTTGAAATCGAAGCTACCAAACGGGATTTCTTTGTGGGCTTAGCGACGATTATACAAACAGGATGGGCAATTGAATCTCCTCAACTTAGCCAATGATCAGACTATGAGCGCATCTCTACGAAGAAATCTAAAGGAGATGGTGGTAAAGCAGCCGTTGCTGGAGGCCAAAGTGGTGCTAAAGGGCTGGAGCCCCCTCTAAAGTGGTCACCTTTTTGGGGTGACATCGAAGGAGGAGGACTTTTCCTTGGTGGATAGTATGCCTTGTCATCATTATTATGATCATCATCGTTGTCGTCATCTTAGACAAACTTTATGTAGCGCTTGCACCACATGATGAATGTGCCAAGGCTTTGTCCAAGATTATTTTTCCCCTCCTCACCCGGGATCTCAATCTCAACTTTACGGTATCTGTCAACCACGCTGTCCACTGATACTCTAGTGTATCCTTGAGGAACTGGGCAGTTATACAATATCTGCCCCTCGATGCATGGCCAAGCCACCCCTTCAGCCACCTTAATGGTAATGTTCGCTACGGGCAGGTGCAGACCGCAACATGTCAGCTCTACAATTTTGTCCACAAGAAAACTACAGGCTGAGTCCTCTTCAGGAGGGCCCATGAACGCTAGGCTACTTTTACGATCACTGGGGGGACTCTGGAGCTGGTGGCCGAAGTCATGTGACTGACATTCACTAAGGATGTTTGCTAGCATTTCTTGCATCCTTTGCATCTTTTCTTCTAATTGCATTTTTTCTGCATCTGGTCTTCTATTTCTCGTACACATGCATCCAACTGTTCTTGTTTGGATCTCTTTGGATGCCTCTAAATTTCAACATCCTTTGGGAATGCTACTTTCCAGGGCACCAAGCCGAACCCTCTTGTGCGACCAGGGTGCTCTTTGTTACCCAAGGCGCGTGTTAACTCGTCGTTCTCCCTTCTTGGCCGGAAGGAGCCTTGAGTAGCTTGGGAGTGGGCATCTGTGATCTTCTTCAAGATTTCCTCGTCTTTCTCGCTTCTGAAGCATAAGCTACCATCATCTGATAGAGTAGCTCCCCTCGCAAGCAGCCAATACTTTGATCTTGGGGCCATCTCAGACTTCGCTGGAACAACTCCACTACGAGTTAGCTCTTCTTCCTGTTCATCCCACTTGGGTACTTTCCTCACGTAGCCACCAGTGCCTAGCACATGGGGGTAAATGTTCGTGTTCGAGTTTGCCTTGTTCTATTGGCTGATATCCTGGGCTTCATCAGAATTCTTATAATGCATGAATTCATCCCAAAATTGCTCTAACCTCGGGTATCTATTAAAGTCCGGCATTTGATCTTTCTTGACATACTCCTTGTTCAGCTTTGTCTTCTAATTCTTCCATGCGGATCCCATGACGGTTAGTGCACGTTTCTTGGCAAGCTCCAACTGATCTTCGGGAAACTAGAACTTGGCTGTCAACTATATCCACAATGTTTCCTTGATGTCATCAGGAATATACGACGAGCAATCGCCACAGCGTGTCCATGATTTGTAGGTAATGGACACATTATCTCTAACCAGGACCCTGCATGCTGTCCGATATGGCCCAAGCAATGATGTGGGTATAGCTGCTTCTCCGACTACATTAAGCTCCACAATCACCTTTCATTCACTTGTCCGCATCTTGCTGGGACCTCGGCCACAACGCTGCCTCCGTTCACCTGATGTCTGACCCTGCATTTTGACCGTTTCATTAGCTGTTTGGCCCTGCTAAAGAATTACCCCGTCTACGTGAAGAATTTCATCGGGAAGCAAATCCTACTAAAGAATTACCTCGTGTACATTTGTTGCTTTGGGTTGCTCTAGATTGAGGAACCTTATCGGTCTTTGCACCGGGCTTTGGTTCAAGGGCTTAGCGCCATCCGGCCCTTATCCCTGGTTAGAGGCCATGTGCAGCAAGTTTATCTGAAATTTTAAATTAACAAAGTCATAAGATGAATCTTCGCACAACTTGAATGACCATTTTGTCGTGCGTTAGAGTTGCTAATATCAACGTTTTGCACATATAAGGCGTAATCACCATTTTGTCGTGCATTAGAGTTGCTAATATCAATGTTTTGCATATATAGTTGTAATCACCATTTTGTCATGCGCTAGAGTTGCTCATATCAAGGTTTTGCATATATAAGGCGTAATCACCATTTTGTCATGCGTTAGAGTTGCTAATATCAATTTTTTGCATATATAAGGCGTAATCACCTAACTATAAAAAGGTAACCATGGAACATGCATATAGGAAACGATAAATAAAGCAAGGCAGATGTGAAATATAAATCATATACAACGATGCCACCATTATACATCAAAGGCACCATTATACATCCATGGCACCATTAAATATACATACATACATACATACATACATACATATATTTTTGGTCAGTACAGAAACCATAAATCTACCAAACCTATGACAAAATTTACATATCATGTCTCCATAGTGTAAGCATAAGATTTTGCTAGAGCACCCCAAGCGACATTTGAACTGCAAGACAAACATAGGTCCATTGGAGTAAAAGAATGAGTTGCATTAGTTGACTACAAATTGGAGTGTAGTAATAAGTGCAAAGTTAGAGCAATCTGTAGTCAACTAAATAAATGCAGTGCACATTGGCAATACCAAGGGACAACAGAGAGCTCCAGCAATCTGCTATGTGGTGAGTGATAATCATTTTCAAATAACCGCCTTTGGTTTTAAAAAATAAACAACATAGTAGAACACCCAAATTTTTATCCACACAACTACATGACGTAAAAGTCAAACAAAAAGGCAACTATCACATGAACATTTACAACATCTAGCAAAATCAAGGCAATTCATCTGCCATGCAAGGAGCACCTGCAAGCAAATTGGCTTTAGAGACTGAATATAATGTCATATAAAATACCTAGCAAGATATTATTGACTCTCAACCCTCACTGAAACCCAATATATGATACATTTTCAGTCACATGCATTTACAGACAGACCACAGCTAAAAACTCAAGACGGTTTATTCTTGCACATGCATAGAAATGCCTTTTTAAGAAGAAAACATTTGCATGCTCCACATCACTCAAATATTTTTATTCACATGATTTTAATTTTTTTTGCCAAATTTGATGCTCTGTCATCCATCCATGTAATATAAGAGTTATCCATATTCAAATCAGGGGAACTTCTCCTGCAAGTGGGCGAAACCGTTGGTTGTAGCACTTTTAAGCAGGGTTTGACAGTGAACAAAATAAAATGCGCAAGCTAGATCACATAAGTGATAAAAGCATGGTCCATTGCATTAAGATGTGATTTAGCAAGTAGATGAATAAGTGATAAAAGCATACATACATAAGTGATAAAAGCTTGCCGGTCTTGGGAGGGTCGACGCGGGAGGACCAAGACGGGCAGGGCCGGGTGGGAGGCCCGGCTCGGGTAGGGGTGGCGCAGGGACGGCCGACGTGGGGAGGGGTGGCGTGGGGACGGCCGGCGCGGGGAGGGACGACACGGGAAGGGCAGGGGACATGCAACGAAATCGCTCTGCAAGAAGAAATGGGCAAAATGGCTAAGTGCGGGGAAGAGGCCATGTTTATATAGAAAGGAACATTACTGTTGGTTCAACTAAACAAACCAGCATTGATATGTTATCTCTACTGGTTGATTTTCCAACCGACAGTGATATAACACAATCAGTGCCGGTATAGTTCAGAATCGGCAGTGATGTAACACTATTAGTGCCAGGTTAGATAAGAATTGGCAGTGATGTAACACTATCAGTGCCGGGTTAGATAAGATCTGGCTATGATGTAACACCATCTCTGCCAGGTTGCCATGGAACCGATAGTGATAGTCCCTACCCCACCCTTGCATACTATATTAACTAATATTTATATTAATATTGTTTGTTAAATATCTATAGTATAGTAATAATCAATACTCCATACATTACAAATTGAAGTATGTCCTTCGTACAAAATATTTATATTAATATTATTTGTTAAATATCTATAGTATAGTAATAATCAATACTCTATACATTACAAATTGAAGTATATCCTTCGTACAAAATGTTTATATTACAAATTGAAGCTTGACCTTCATACAAAATAAAGCATATCTTTAATTATACAACTAAGTTATGATTCGACCTTCATTATGATCACAGCGTATGTATGTAGCTTCCTTTATATCTTCCATGAGACCTAGGTCGATGTTCTCACCAAAAGGAGGAAGCTTATCGAATTGGTTACTGTGGACGTTTGGGAAATAGGTTCCTCGCCGAGTTTACTTGTTGATTGAGGGATCAACCAAGGTCCCTTTCCCGTGAAGGGTTTACGTCCGAAGAATGCTATTAGGATGCTACGCTCGAAAGGACAGTGGACAAGGAATTTTTATGTTGGTTTGAGCCTCTCTTGATGGAGATAATAACCCTACGTCCAGTGCTCTTGCTATTGCTTGAACTCTTACAGGGAAGATGGTGTGTGATGTGTGTGTATGTCTCTGTGTGTTTTTTTGCATCTCCTCCTATGTACTTCGATCTACCGCGGGAGTACTTATAGGCGATTGAAGCAACTATAGCTGAATAGAGCGCCATTACTATGATTGAACGTGACTATAACTGCACCTTTGATTTTTGCCATGCTGTGTCGTGGACGTTATGGACCCAAATCGTGGCTTAATGGTCTTTAACCGCAGCGTAATTATTGCCACGTCGTCTTTATGGGCTGAGCATGACCTGTTGGACATGCCTAGGATTTTTATTGAACTCTGACCGACCGTCGCGCACATCCGAGCAAGCATGCTTGGGGAATTATGGCACATGCTCGAAGACGAGCCTAAGCATGGTCGGGGCGGACCAGCTAGCTGGCCCATCTGAAGATCTTCCTTGGGGAAACCATCCAAGGGCATGCATGGTCGGCCGAAAACCGGCTGTCAGGGTATAATGTTCTTTATGGAAATTATCCAATCCTCGACAGCTAGCCCCCGAGGCTCAAGTACAAATCTACCTGGAGGGGCCTTCCCCTTGAACCTACAGACTCACAGGAGGGATTGAAATCTTACAGCGGAACGCTATTGCGATATTCGAGCAACACCTACTCATAGACGAGCATGATTGTCAAGGACCGAGCAACGGGCTCGAGTCCCGACCAGAGGGAAACTCGAGCAAAAAGGAACTGAAGGTCATGATGGTTCCTTCCCCGCGAAGCCTTGCGGGGGTAGTTCGGATAGTTTTTTGGGAACCGCGCCTTTATTGGATAGTTTCGAAGATCGTGCCACCGCGTGTCGGTTCACGAATAGGCGGGAGCAGTTTTCGGCTTCCAAAAGGCCACACCTATTTGACTTCTCCGCCTATATATACAAGCGGAAATAGTGACTAGAAATCCTTCATCTGTACTTCGCAATCAAGCCCCCTAGAATCTCTTAAGTTCCAAACTCTTTCACTCTTGTGCTTCCTTCCTCAACTCACCTCATGGCGAAGTTTGGTCTGAGCAAAATTAGCAAGGAGAGGATGCAAATACTCGAAGATCTCGGCTACCTTGATGTGGGCTCTTGGCAGGTTCCCGATGGCGAAGGAGCCCCAGTTCCTCACAACGACAAGATCATCACCTGCGACTTCTACACCGTCATGAGGAGTGTGGGGAGCTTTGTAGTGTTTAGTGCTTTAAATAGTCACGGTAGACGGTGGCGCCAGTATGTGAATGAGGCGAGGCATTGCGGCGGGTCAAGAACGTGCGTGGGTTTTGCGGGCGGGATTGCACTGTCATGGTAGAGATGAATGATGTAGGGAAGAACTATTGTGGTAGCGGAAGGCGAGGTCTTGGTAGCAGTGAGTTAATGGCGATGCTACATGGTGACCTCACTTGCTGTAGTAGCAGATTTTGCTGTCGCCCGACTACCGTGGTGTGGAGAATGGCTTCTATTTCTTTCTTGTAGCCGAGGAAAGAGGACAGCCATGGAGCGAGCTTCATGGAGTCAAAGGCTGGCATGGGTATGGCTGGGGTAGAATTGTGGAGGCAGGGAGGTGACTGGTATGGCTTCTGTCCTGTTGCCATGAATGGCAACATTTCGGCAATGCACTGGGGAAGAGGAATGGGCAAGCAGGGGAGAAGAGATGGGCAGCTGATTTGTGGACAAAAAGCGTCAGCTGCACTGACTTGTCTCACTGGAAATTGGGACTCAAAACGGCAAATGCACCGTGATCAGTCACTACTCACCAGCCTGTTCTATCGGCTAACTAGACTACATTGTTGTTATTAAATGAAAGACCATATCATTTCTAACCTTTTTGAAACTTTTTGACTAATCTCATGGGATAAGAATTGTTATCCAGTAAAATTTTTGGATTAAAATCCAATACATAAAAATTATGATAATTCTGACAATGCTGCCTGCCCAATTTTCTTATTTCTATTTTCATTTTAATTGAGGATGAAAATACTATCAAGAATTTTTTAATATTTTTGAGAGAGTTTTATATGGGCTCACAATTATTGTTTAAAAATTTTAGACTGAGATCTTGCTTATTTATTTTCTATTAATCCTGACATTGCAGGTTTCATATTTTCTTTCTTTCTGTTTTTGAATTTTAAAAGGCACTAATTTGATTATAAAAATTTTATGTTTTTACCATGGGTTAAAACTGCTCTTAGGAATACATGGTGAAATTTTCGCCAGATAAAAAGCTTAAATATTTTTATAAATTTCTGAAAACGCACTATTTTGCAGTCAAAAGATGTTATTTCACATTTAATTTCATTATCCAATGCATTTTAAATCTTATGACAGCTAAAAAAGGTCACTTGAGACTTTCAAAATTTTAATATTATTTTTTATATTTTTCTAGCAATTTACTTTTGCTTTTTACATTTACACTTTTACTGATTTGAAAGACCATGTGGAGGTCTATCCTTGTGTGTGATGAGTAATTGACAAGATTTGAGATTGGTTTTGTAACACCCCGGCACCCCGTGCCCCGAATGTTACCCCCTCTAGCATCAACAAATTACAAATCGCTAAGAATAAATATTTGCAAAGCAGCTAACAACTAGGAGATTGTCATAATTATTAAAAATTTCGGCAGCACCTCCCCTAAAACTAGGCCATCCACTCAGTGAGATGAGAAAACAATTGCGCTTATGATATCATTCTAGCGTGTCCTTAGTTAATCAATCACACATCCAATGTAACTTAATAACTACACCACGATTTAACGACATATTACAACCATAATCAATACAACCAGGTTTTACAAATCGATTAAATGGTTTGATGCAAACGTGCTTGTGCTACTACTCCCCCCATGCATATCGGTTTCAATGCACCTGCAACAACACAACAAACAAGCGTGAGTCGATGACTCAGCAAAGTACACGAGAGTAACAATTTTAATTTATCATAAGTAAAGCTAGAGCTTGACCATAAAAGCAAGGAAGACAAACGAAGCAACATCCGGACAATACGTATTTATACCCATTTAAAGCAATAACTTGACTATACAAGAAAATTACATAATCAAACCATTAACTTGATAATAAACCCATTCAACGCCAAGAAGCACTACTTAACTCTAAGTCACAATGTCTCCCGACTCAACTACCCCTTGCTGCAACTCAAACCATTTTCATCTATTGCATCTGAGTTTATAACTCGACTTCACTCCATGATATTCATACAACATAATTCGCAGGGCAAAGAAATGCGCTAATTCATTAAATTCAATTCAATCTCCACTTTTTAGGTTGAGTCCACGCCTCAACCTTCAATTACCAAAATCACCATCCATATGACACGCCATTTACCAAAACACTCATTATTAAAGATGCAATGCACATGAATGCTCATTGCCATGCACGTACCGGTACTGCCGAGTGCCCACCCGTCGGTGTGCACCCTCACGTCCCTTCCATCCCGTAGATGGAAGGTGCCTACTCTTACTGTCTCGCTCCCATTCACCTCGATGAATGGGACTACGAGGTAGGACTTTCGTGTTCACTACGTGTGAACACAGAGGCCCGCATCAGAATGGGTCGCCTCTTCCATTATGAATGCACAAATGCAATTTTTCATGAATAAAATGCAACTTTTCATCCAATGCCAACACTAACATACCCTAACCATATACATACATAAACATAGCCCAAACTCTCACATTCATAACCATAACCACACTCATACATAAACATAACCCAAATTCTCACATTCATAACCATAACCACACTCATACATAAACATAGCCCAAATTCTCACATTACTAACCATCTAATCTATTCGCACACACACTCAATTCCATTTCCCAGATGGGGTACAATTAAGTACGAGTATCCACGTACCCCATACTCGTTACTCACTGCAATAATAACAAAGGTACAGTAAACTTACCAAGATTAAGGCTTACTAGTGACCACTCGAATCCACTAGCTAATCACGTCCTCGAAGGGACTATCACCAATCTAACTAACACTTGCCACAATCAATAGAAATTAGCCACGAACAGATATAGAACCACGAACAACTCAATTAAGCACACCACTCGATGTACTTGCCTTTTACCGACGAAGGATAAACGGATGAGGCCACTCCCGACAAAACATTCTCTGCAATTAAACCATAATCACCCAGCTCAACTTTATGCACACTCGAAACACGTGACAAAAGAAAACAACTCTTTTGCATGTTGTACTGGGCACACTTGTACATACTACAGTACTAAGGATGCACGATGATACATATTCTTATGCTGCAAAAGAACTAAGCTATCTAATGCAAAGTTTGTATTCAGTTATCTTTGCTAAATTGTCTTGGTGAGGAAATGTACAAATTTTCTAGCTCAAATGTCATTTTAATACAAGATGCAAATTACTAGGAACATCACGATACATGTAAGATTTTCCAACTAAAGAAAACTCATCTCATGATATCAATACAAGTAGGACTCTATGTAATCGGTTATTAAATAAACTAGGGATCCAATAGCCAATGCGAATGCTAGGAATCAAATAAGCACAAATGAAGAACTTTAAGGATATCATATGTAAGCTTTACAATTACAACCAACTTAATCATCAAACCCATCGATTTCTTTAGCCCCTACCATCCTTTTGATCTTTACAATAAGAAAACAAACCTTCTTTATCGGGTTTTCAATGACATAACAGAGATTATACATGGTTTGTAAAACAAAAGACTTGACAAAAAAATATAAAGACAAAGAAAAGAACAGACAAATCGAAATCCACGAAACATTCAAGAAAGCCGAGGACTGCACTACTTTATTCTGTACCACTTTTTTAAAACCCTTAACCATGCAATGTTTCAAGCATCGCAATTCAGATCCAAAAGATCCGTGTATCGAAACCCATCCAAATGAACGCACCTTCAATGCAGCACATACAGCAAACCTCACAACCAAGCGACTTGTCTATCCCATTTTCATGGACAGATAGGAATTTTGTATCTGAAAGGTGGCGATATTTTCGGTCAGCATGTATTGTCCAGCAGTTCAGTTCCAATATAACACAGTAAACAAAAAAATACCTACACACTGGACTTCAACTGCACAAGAAAGCTTTATTGCCTTTCATATTTGGACACACAACAATTTCATTACTCACAAATCTCCAGTTTTGATAATCAAGCATACAAAAATAAAGATCCCTAAGCAACATTCATTCCCCATGCACATAAACTCAAAATTTCATTAAAGCTTAAGCTCAAGTTCCCACTAGAACCTCATAGCCATTTCATCGAACACATGGCATGCAAAGAAAATGCCCAAGTTAGACTACCTCAAATCACATCCATGGAGGAAGGAGGGAGGTGAGGGAGAGACTGCTGCCGATTGACTGCTGCTGCCCTTGTTGCCGCTGCTCCTGCCGATGGTTGCTGCTGCTGGCCCAGCTGCTTCGGTTGGAGGAGGAAGACAGGGAGTGCCACGCCAGGGGAGGGCGACGCCAGAGAGTAGCAGCGCCAGGGGAGAATGGCGCTCACGCCAGGGGAGGAGCGCAGGGCTGGAGGCTGGAGGGAGTCAGCAGGGAAGTGGACGCAGGGAGTCGGCATGGCTGGGCGCAGGGAAGAGCCTGGCTGTGCGCCATCCAGAAAGAGAGGGGCGCAGGGGAGGAATCGGCAACTGAGTTGGATGAGCCGGCCTGCAAGGAGCCAGTGCGCACGGGAGAAAATATCTTGGCCAAGAAACAACGACAGCCACAAGAAACAAAGAGGAAGAGGAGAAATCCCAAAATTACCCCTCTCCAAACCTAAATCTTTAACCCTAACCTTTACTAAACTTTTCTTTAGAATAAATCATTGAATCAAGAAAATGAGAACATCACCGGCCAACAAAACTCGAAAAGCGCTTTGCAGTATTACACTCTTCCCCCCTTTAACAGAATTCGCCCTCGAATTCTGAACACCTCAGCACTCACCCACAAGATCAACACAACCCAAATTGCCAAAAACAATAAGCCCAAGAAACGAACAAGCCGGATACTTCTCATGCAAGAGAAAACTCCACAACTCAAACCACGGCTCTTGCCAAGTAAAAGGAGCAAGCAGCTAAACTCATTTCATCCAACAACAAATCAACACTCACTCTAACTCCTTAACTCGCATGGTACAAAACTCGGAAACCAGGCCTTTCTCAAAGACCAACACTAATCTGATACTCAACCTACTCTTCTTTAACGCTTCATTACACAACCTCCAATCAACCACTGATTCTTGTCGGAAGATCATAATACTAACTCCCAAACTCAATTCTCATTTCTCTGTTCAACTTCACTTACCCAACTCATATCTCCTATCTCAAACTTAGTACCGCAGATCAACCAACTCGTGATTACAGGAATACACGAGTCCCATTACTCTATTAAGCATCCGACCAATTATCACCCAAAAACACCCAAGCCATTCGATTATACAGCTGGGTTCTACACTGAGATCCCCTACGAACCCAGAAAACACTGATTCCCATCTCTCCTCATTGATTAACCACACACAAAATCTTTTATTTCAACAAATTTATAACCAATTCCGAACATATCATTATTTCTAACCAAGTAACACCGGAATTCTCTAGGAATCAAAACACAACTTTTACTTTTTCCAATAGCTGCCCTTGGAAACAACAGGATCAAGAACATTCCTTACAATCGAAACGATTAGTCCAATAGAGTACAAATCCTAATCTCTCTCAATATAAAATCATACTTGATCTTCTTTCATACATGTCTCGCGCAGAAGACAACTACTCGAAGGAAAGATTCATAACTGATCCCGCCATTTCAGATTGACCATTGAATCCAACCCCAGGACCCGAAGGTTCCGATAAACCTAAGAAAACAAAGCATTTAGCGACTAATTCCACCTAGTCTACCAACGACAAAGTCCCACCCAACTTAGGGACATCGCGATCGAAATGATCCTCCCAAACAAGCAAAATGACGAGATCACAAATCCCTTACCCTTACAAAGACACAGAACCTCAGTCCTCGACTTCTTTGTCTTCATCCAAAGAAGGCAAAACCGGAAACCGACAAAACAATAATCAACAATTACTCAATTATTATTCACCCAAAATCCCTCAATTCTTTTTTTTTGCGAAACTAACTAATTCCATCCTCTACAAATAATTTGATAAAACACACACCAAGGAAAACTCAGCTTCCAAGAGAATCACTACATTGAACTTTTACAGCTGCCATCCCAATGACCAAAGAAAACTCAATTCTTATGATTAAACTCATCACTATACCATAAACTTTCATATCCTTTAACTCCAGCTAGAACACAAAGGAAAATACGATCCCCTTTTTAACCAAATGAATCACGTACATCATCTTAAACCCGAAACATTAAAATCTACCTAAGAGAGGATCTTGATAGAGCCCAATCATCACTCATTTTCTTCTTCCAAAACCAAACTTGCAATAGAAAACCCGATTCTCTAACATCATATAAATCGCCTTTAACACTCTCAATCAATGCAATAAAATTCACCCCGGGGAAAACTCCAATTAAAGGAGAAACCCCACACAAATCGCTGACAAAAGCTCTCATAAAACCAAGAAACAACTCTGCTTACTTTAACCAAAGTAAAATCTCTCGCATTAAACCAAAACCGACGCTTGGTAGAGGAAACCAACTTTCAAATCAAGCATATGAACCCATAACCAAATCTATCTCATGACAATCAACAAGGAGTACCACGTTCTCACTTCTTTAGCGCAAATAATTTATCAGTTAATTTAACACCAGACGCGTGCCATCCTTTACTTCGGATCACTTACCATCGCTATTCACTTTAACCAAATTGATACCTTACATCATCTCGATGCTCTAACCATACATCACAGGTTTAGAGTCGCAAACATCCTCGTGGGTCACCTACCCACGGAAAGAAAACAAAATGCGACCCCAACCCTTTAAATAACACGACAACTTACAAGTGTGAACAACACCAATAAATATTTTCTTTTCCAAGAAAACCCATCCAGAAATCATGAAAGAACTCGATTCTCAAATTACCAAACTCTAACGAGAAACAATTCCTTAAACAAATCTCCAGACTTACAGCTTCCGAGAAGGAGGATAGATACAAGGGGAAAAACGAAAAGATCCACCACGTCCTTCCCGATAAAACCTTAACACTGGAAATCCACACGAATTAAGTTTTTGCACCAAGAAAAAACTTCAATAACTTTCTTAAATGAAGAGCTAAACAACCACAAGAACAATGCCCTACCTTTCTCCACAAAACAAACAATCAAATTGAACACCAAAAAGGGTAGCAACCGAAATCCAAAAGGATTCATCACCAGCCTCTTTCTCTTTGAATCTACACATCTAAGGCAAAAGAAACCAACCTTCCCTCCTTACCCTCTAAACTGCTCCGCGAAAACGATGACTCAAGAACGAGAGGTTCCCAAACAGCAAGGGGTTGCACTAACCAGCCACACCCACAACTCGGCCAAAGAAACAAAATTAAAACCTCTCGGCTTAACCAATATCATGAACATAAGCGCACTGATTCCATCAGTCCTTTCATAGTCAAAGCAATACACAACAATAATTTAGCATCCAACATCAAAGCTTATATACAACATTTAAGCGTAATGCAATGATACCCATCCCTTCCTACTGTGCACCTGAGTGTGTCAAGTTTTAAATTAATGAACCGCGCTATTCCAAATTTTAAGGTTATTGCCCTAAGGCCAAATTTTAAAAGTATCTACCTATGCCATGTTTCTAGTTCCACGCAGCAACTTTTAGTTTACTCTAGAGTAAAATTGCTAAATTCACATACCATGGACCTAAAGCCCGCTCTGATACCAACTGTAACACCCCGGCACCCCGTGCCCCGAATGTTACCCCCTCTAGCATCAACAAATTACAAATCGCTAAGAATAAATATTTGCAAAGCAGCTAACAACTAGGAGATTGTCATAATTATTAAAAATTTCGGCAGCACCTCCCCTAAAACTAGGCCATCCACTCGCAGATGTAAAACAATTGCGCTTATGATATCATTCTAGCAGTCCTTAGTTAATCAATCACACATCCAATGTAACTTAATAACTACACCACGATTTAATCCACATATTACAACCATAATCAATACAACCAGGTTTTACAAATCGATTAAATGGTTTGATGCAAACGTGCTTGTGCTACTACTCCCCCCATGCATATCGGTTTCAATGCACCTGCAACAACACAACAAACAAGCGTGAGTCGATGACTCAGCAAAGTACACGAGAGTAACAATTTTAATTTATCATAAGTAAAGCTAGAGCTTGACCATAAAAGCAAGGAAGACAAACGAAGCAACATCCGGACAATACGTATATATACCCATTTAAAGCAATAACTTGACTATACAAGAAAATTACCGCAATCAAACCATTAACTTGATAATAAACCCATTCAACGCCGAAGAAGCACTACTTAACTCTAAGTCACAATGTCTCCCGACTCAACTACCCCTTGCTGCAACTCAAACCATTTTCATCTATTGCATCTGAGTTTATAACTCGACTTCACTCCATGATATTCATACAACATAATTCGCAGGGCAAAGAAATGCGCTAATTCATTAAATTCAATTCAATCTCCACTTTTTAGGTTGAGTCCACGCCTCAACCTTCAATTACCAAAATCACCATCCATATGACACGCCATTTACCAAAACACTCATTATTAAAGATGCAATGCACATGAATGCTCATTGCCATGCACGCACGAAGATCGCTGAAAGTGCCCACCCGTCGGTGTGCACCCTCACGCCCTTCCATCCCGTAGATGGAAGGTGCCTACTTCTTGTCTCGCTCCCATTCACCTCGATGAATGGGACTACGAGGTAGGACTTTCGTGTTCACTACGTGTGAACACAGAGGCCCGTGATCGTAATGGGTCGCCTCTTCCATTATGAATGCACAAATGCAATTTTTCATGAATAAAATGCAACTTTTCATCCAATGCCAACACTAACATACCCTAACCATATACATACATAAACATAGCCCAAACTCTCACATTCATAACCATAACCACACTCATACATAAACATAACCCAAATTCTCACATTCATAACCATAACCACACTCATACATAAACATAGCCCAAATTCTCACATTACTAACCATCTAATCTATTCGCACACACTCAATTCCATTTCCCGGATGGGGTACAATTAAGTACAGTATCCACGCACCCCATACTCAAGTACTCACGCAATAATAACAAAGGTACAAGAACTTACCAAGATTAAGGCTTACTAGTGACCACTCGAATCCACTAGCTAATCACGTCCTCGAAGGGACTATCACCAATCTAACTAACACTTGCCACAATCAATAGAAATTAGCCACGAACAGATATAGAACCACGAACAACTCAATTAAGCACACCACTCGATGTACTTGCCTTTTACCGACGAAGGATAAACGGATGAGGCCACTCCCGACAAAACATTCTCTGCAATTAAAGCATAATCACCCAGCTCAACTTTATGCACACTCGAAACACGCGACAAAAGAAAACAACTCTTTTGCATGTTGTACTGGGCACACTTGTACATACTACAGTACTAAGGATGCACGATGATACATATTCTTATGCTGCAAAAGAACTAAGCTATCTAATGCAAAGTTTGTATTCAGTTATCTTTGCTAAATTGTCTTGGTGAGGAAATGTACAAATTTTCTAGCTCTGAAATGTCATTTTAATACAGTATGCAAATTACTAGGAACATCACGATACATGTAAGATTTTCCAACTAAAGAAAACTCATCTCATGATATCAATACAAGTAGGACTCTATGTAATCGGTTATTAAATAAACTAGGGATCCAATAGCCAATGCAGAATGCTAGGAATCAAATAAGCACAAATGAAGAACTTTAAGGACATCATATGTATGCTTTACAATTACAACCAACTTAATCTGTCAAACCCATGAGATTTCTTTAGCCCCTACCATCCTTTTTGATCTTTACAATAAGAAAACAAACCTTACTGTCAGTTTTCAATGACATAACAGAGATTATACATGGTTTGTAAAACAAAAAGACTTGACAAAAAAATATAAAGACAAAGAAAAGAATGACAAGTCGAAATCCACTGTAAACATTCAAAGAAAGCCGAGGGACTGCACTACTTTATTCTGTACCACTTTTTTTAAAACCCTTAACCATGCAATGTTTCAAGCAATCGCAATTCAGATCCAAAAGATCCGTGTATCGAAACCCATCCAAATGAACGCACCTTCAATGCAGACATACAAAGAAACCTCACAACCAAGCGACTTGTCTATCCCATTTTCATGGATGATAGGAATTTTGTATCCGAAAGGTGGCGATATTTTCGGTCAAGATGTATTGTCCAAATAGCCAGTTCCAATATAACACAAGAAACAAAAAAATACCTACACACTGGACTTCAACTGCACAAGAAAGCTTTATTGCCTTTCATATTTGGACACACAACAATTTCATTACTCACAAACCTCCAGTTTTGATAATCAAGCATACAAAAATAAAGATCCCTAAGCAACATTCATTCCCCATGCACATAAACTCAAAATTTCATTAAAGCTTAAGCTCAAGTTCCCACTAGAACCTCATAGCCATTTCATCGAACACATGGCATGCAAAGAAAATGCCCAAGTTAGACTACCTCAAATCACATCCATGGAGGAAGGAGGAGGTGAGGAGAGATCGCTGCCGATTGATCTTCTGCCGCCTTGTTGCCGCCTCCCGCCGATGGTTGCTTCTTCTGCCCACTGCTTTGTTGGAGGAGGAAGCCAGGGAGTGCCACGCCAGGGGAGGGCGACGCCAGAGAGTAGCAGCGCCAGGGGAGAATGGCGCTCACGCCAGGGGAGGAGCGCAGGGCTGGAGGCTGGAGGGAGTCAGCAGGGAAGTGGACGCAGGGAGTCGGCATGGCAGGCGCAGGAAGAGCTCGGTCAGGCGCCATCCAAAGAGAGGGGCGCAGGGAGGAATCGCAATCGAGTTGGATGAGCCGGCTGCAAGGAGCCAGTCAAGACGGAGAAAATATCTTGGCCAAGAAACAACGACAGCCACAAGAAACAAAGAGGAAGAGGAGACATCCCAAAATTACCCCTCTCCAAACCTAAATCTTTAACCCTAACCTTTACTAAACTTTTCTTTAGAATAAATCATTGAATCAAGAAAATGAGAACATCACCGGCCAACAAAACTCGAAAAGCGCTTTGCAGTATTGCAGGTTTGATTTGAAATTGAGTTTGATTTGAATTGGATCTTTGATTTGAAGCAATTTGAGTGTTGGTTGCTTTTCCCAGAGCTACCAGCATGGAGGCGGTAGCACGGATCTTTGAGCGAAATTATGATTAATTAATAATTTTGTGAAAATCATTGAATATCTTTGTGGGCATTGCTATGTGAAAGGTCTTTGGCATTGCTATGTGAAAGGTCTTTTCCTTGTCTTTGATGGTTGCAGGGTAATAGTGCTAGTTATGGTGAGGCGGAGGATGACCGGGACTAGGCGAGGAGCATCAGAGGTCCGGACGGTCGGGAGATCGCCGGAAGATGATCGGAGACAGTCCGGGCAAGCCAAGAAGATAAGGAAAGAAGATGATGCTAGTTAGATGCTGCATGGATCAATGAGGGCTGTTAGATCGTGATCTAGTTGATAGGTTAGCGGGTCTAGATAGTATGCCTTGAAACCGTGCAAGAAAACCCTTTGTTGGTGTGGGTTTTAGGTTAGCCCTTGCATGACTGTATGAGTGGGAAAATCCTAAACCTTAGATGAGTTCTCTAGGGTTGAGGGCTGCATCCAAGGGTGGTAAGTGGCTCAAGAGTAGTATAAATAAAGGTGGAGTGATAGCTTCCTCCCCTTGAAGGTTGTAGAGGTTTTTGTGCTCCTTTGAGCTTTGCCCACCTTATTGTGAGACTTTGTAAACCTCTTCCTTCTAGAAATACAAATCTTTTTCATTCATGCTTGAATTTAAATTATGCACTTACTTTATGTCTTAAATTCAGCATTTAAATTCCTGCAATTTAATTTCTCGTAATTTACTTTCTTGCAATTTGGATTTGCCTCCCCTCCTTCTAAATGCTTATCTTGGATGTTTTGAGTGTATTCATATGGTTTTACATCTCTTTTTCTCTCTAGGATAGAGTAGAGATCATCCTTTCTACTAAGTTGCAACTCTATCCAGAACTTGTTCTTCACGCAGCAGGTAGTTTTTGATTTTTAGAAAAAACTAGAAAAATTATTTTTGTGTGATTATTATTGGAAATTGTGTGGTACTCCTATATCCATCTGTGGAAAAATTTAAGAGTCCACTAGTCGCTCCGTTTGGGCGCCATGAAGTGAAAACCGAGCCTCAAACTTTCTACTCAATGTTCTTGATTGTCTGTGTTCTTTGATTTTTTTTGATTGTTTTACAAGGATGTTTTAGGTGAACTTTGGTGGAGAGCTTCACAACTCAATTGGTCGTAGGGAGAAAATTTTTCAAAATTTCTTGAGAACCAGATGTTCACCAACCTACTGCTCCAAGTGAGGATAGTTTCTAGAAATTCTGCTTTTGCTTTTCTAAAAGTGACTTTTGGGATTTGGCTCAATACCCTTTCTAAAAGCAAGAGTTGAATTGATTTCATTTGTTTTTGGTACTAGAGAACCAAGATTGTGACTCAAAAATCCCCATATATCCCAGGGTTCTCATCCATGCAAGTTAGAGGTACACATAGCTGTCTAGTTGTACGGGTTTTTCACGATTTCCTTTGTGCGATCCTTTCGAGGTATTAGTTGGAGTATTTTGGGGAAATTTTATTTGTGACCATTCACCCCCCACTGTTCGTCATCACGATCCTTCAATTAGTATCAGAGCCGGTTTTGCTCTTCCATAGATCTTGACCGGTCTTGAGAGCCATGGCGACAGACAAGTATTCCACCAAGCCTCCCATCTTTTGCGGTGTCGATTTTCCATTTGCATGTCCCAGATGGAGTCATACATCACTGCCTAGGACTTCCTGATATGGCAGAAGGTGAAGGTCCCATATGAGGTTCCTGCCGATGAGAACGTCACGACCGACAATATGGCTGACGTTGAGGCAAATGCTAAGGCGAGGAACATTCTCATACAGGGACTCAGCTGATGGGGACGGCGATCCCGATCTTTCGATGAGATGATGATACGTCGATTTGGGGGTGTTGATGGCACCGAATTTAGGGCTTCCTACCAACAGGTCGGGAGCTTCACAATCGCAATGCCAAATCCACACAGATACAAGATCCAAGCGATCAATAGTCCCCGCAAGAAATCGAGAACCCGCAAGAACAAAGTATGAAGCAATCTGAAAATATAGTATTGAGATCAAAAGAAACAAGTTGAGGTTTTGTTTCTCGGCTCGGGCGGTCTAGTCGACACGCGCAAATACGAGGAGGGACGCACACGGGGTCTACCAAACACAACAAAACCTAAAAAATGAAGAACAGGGTGAAAACCCAATATAAAGGGTTACCCACACAAGGGGAGGTGCCCAAGAGGGGTGCGGTAGCCAGGAGAGGGGTGCCAGCCAAGGGGGGGTGAAACCCTAAGAGTACATGGGCCTTGGGCCCAAAAGAAAGGTGGCGCAGCACTCGGGATTTCTGTCCCGTGAGATTGTTCAGTGATTTTCCATCACTCTAGGAGGAATTTGACTTTGGGACCAGATCCATTGGAAATATTATCTCGATACCTTTCAAACGGGTGGTCACACACTGAAAACGGAGTCCGGGAGCCCAAGTTATGCCCGTTTGAAGTACTGCTGCTCCTGGATGGCCGAACCGGACTTGGTGACGAATTGGGCATGATCATGGGTCTTCCTTGGCGCGTGGGCTGTCGTCGGTGGATGTTCTTGATGTGCTAGTCCAGCAAAGGTGGGTGGAAAGGCCTTGCTTCCGGATTAAGCCCTCCAGGCGTTGTAGATGAAGTAGCGAGCGAAACAGCGACGGTCGGGGACGAAGTAGTGGTCGTAGGGGAAGAAAGGGCAGCGGTTGTATCCTTGGTTGGGATGTCCTCATCATCCTCCCCTTCTTGAATTGGAGTCATCCTCGACTCCATCTCATTATTCTTCAAAAGGTTAGTGACAACAGGAGGAAAAGAAACAGATGATGGCAATGGTTCTATACTATCCATGTTATCTTGTGAGAGAACTTTTGTAGCCAACAATACTTTACCCTTCAACTTAAGATCAGGTTTATGAGCAACTGGTGTAGTTGAATGGGTTAATTTACTAGCTACACTTTTAATTCCACTCTCTTCTTTTTCTCTTTGAGCTCTTTTAACATCAATGTTTCTTAGTTCTGTAGGGCTCATGGGTTTCAAAATAATTTTCTTTCCCTTATACAAGAAAGTATACTCATTAGTCCTACCATGATGTATAGAATCCATATCATAGATCCAAGGTCTACCCAATAAAAGAGAGCAAGCATCCATGGGTACAACATCGCAAACAACATTATCATGATAAGAACCAATCGAGATAGGTACTTGAACGGTTTTTGTTACCTGAACCTTACCAGTGGAATTGAGCCATTCAATTTCATACTTTTGAGGAAGTGGATATGTGGTTAAGCCAAGCTTCTCGACCATGTCTACACTAGCAAGATTGTTGCAGCTACCTCCATCAACAACGACATGCACAGCGCGCTCGTTCACCACACACCTTGTCTAAAAGATAGTATAGCGTTGATTTTTTTCATCGCGTGTAGGCTGTGCGCTAAGTACACGTGTGACAACAAGAGCCGGATATTTCTCGAATGTTGCAGAAGTGATAATCTCTTCTGGTGGCTCTGCAGTGTTAGTGGCAACAAGAGCATATTCATTTTCATCAATGTCACTAGCACTAGTGTACTCACCATTTTCTTTGATTATTAGAGCACATTGATTAGGGCAGTCTCGCATCACGTGCCCCATTCCTTTGCATCGAAAGCATTGTGTTTCCCATGTTCGACTGGTGGAGGCAACTGAGGAAGCACTCTTGGTGGGTGCTTGAAGTGTGACTGACTTGTTTGCCTCCGGAATGCGTGATGGCGTCGAAGTAGTTGGAACAGCGGGTGTAGGTACACGTCCAGGTATGGAAGATGATGCCTTGGTATGAATCTGGACCGACTTGGATGTGGAAGGGCCTCCAATATTACCTCACGTTGTCGATCGTCGGCCCTGCACTTCCCTTTCTGCTTTCAAAGCAAGATGGTACAAACGAGTGATAGAATTGTATTCTTTATAATCAAGTATATCCTGTATCTCTCAGTTAAGCCCACCCAAGAACCTAGCCATTTTTGCATCTTCACTCTCTTCTAGTCATCATTCTTCATGCCTAGTCAAGGAAGACTACGTCGATGCCGACAACCTCAAGAAGATAGATATTACTCTTACCCCCGACAAGGTGAAAGTAAAACCTGAAGATTCTACTTCACGAAGAGCCGTTATTATCCAACAGTAAAATACGGAAGATTAAGAGTATATTAGGTTCTACGTTAGGAAAGGAATTCTTACTCATAGCAGTATTAATCTTTTTAGTTATATAAACCATTATTATGTAGTGTTTATTTCCTGCTATTTGCAATTGGTTTTTATTTTCTTGTCCAGGCTAATTTACGTGTGAACTTAAACTTTAGGTTAAAGTTTCACGATGAGTTGCCCTAATGTATGAATCTAGAAACCTCAACCCATAGGATCAAAAAGAAAATTTATAGAATTGCATCTCTTCTTTCTATATAATTTCTCACAAGCTTATCTTTTCTCTCCATAGAATTTCTTATATGTATATTTTTCTAATCCATATTCTTTCCCCATCAGAGTTAATAAAATAGCATAGCCTTGTAGGATTAGCAAAAGCTTTGGGCAAATACTATTAACAGAGTTGCGCAGCGGAAGCGTGGTGGATTTACGTTTTCAAGATGAAAAGTCTTCGAAGATCCCGATGACGCCAAGTTGCTTTATGAAGAATCGGTATTGTTAGGCAGAAAAAGTACACTAGAATAGGTTAGTTGTTGAATTAAAATTTACACCTCCTTATTTGCTGTGCGTGAGAACCCTTTTGATTGCTCGACTTTTGTTGTATTGCTTTTTGTACTGCTTCTCGGGTTACTCTCGTGAATGGTTAACCCTTCGGTTAGAAATTTACAATGCGATAACCCTGAAATAATAAGAAAATATAATTAAGAAAATTTTTAAAGAACGAAACGTTGCCTTATAACTAAACCAACTCTCATCTTATCTCTTTCTATCCTATCCATCCATCCAATAATTCCATATTCATTCCCTTGATCTCAGCCACTTCTTGATCATTCATTTCATAACATCAGTGAACCATCCTTCTGTTGTTCTAAACAAGACGGACCACATCACCTGTATCAACCATGAAGAACTTGCATACTTCGCCAACACCTGATCAAGAAGAATTCTGTAATATCGCAAAGTCGTTTTCCTGGTTTTTCTTTTTTTGGCCGGAGTTGACTTCATTTTCTTGATTCAAGGTTTTGTTCTGGAGTTAAGTTTCGTCGTACCGCAGTTTATTAAATGTTGAGTTTTTCCATGAAATGCTTATCGAAATGAGTGTTTTCTCCGGGCCGTTTAGTTTTGCGGCAGGTTGTCTGTCCTGACAATTGTCGTTTCGCGCCAAGAAATTTAATTTTTGGTTCGCGCTAATGGTTAAAAGTTGAATTTTTGTTTTTAGGAGGGGTTGTCTTGGGAATTTTTTTTCCTCCCTCACTTAATCTCTCTCTTCTCCTAGGGTGTGTGGCTGAGATTTGCTTGGGAGCTACCTCTTTTTCTTTTCTCCCCAATCCTGCCAACTCCCCATCCAACCTCCCACCCGATTCCACTTTTTTGTGCCCCTCCCACTGCTCTCTTCCGGCCGCCCCTCCCCATGGCTCCTCCCTGCTGCTGGCCGGCGAGCCGCACCTCTTCCATGCGCCTCCTCTCCTCTGGCATGGGCCGCACCAGCAGCAGCAGGCAAGGGCAGCAGCATGTCGGCGGCACCTGCAGCAACTGGAGTAGCAGCCGGCAGCACCAGCAGCAGACCGGCGACTCCCCCTCCGACCAGCCTCCAGTGAGCCCCTCCTCCGGCCAGCCACCGGCGAGCATCTCCTCCACCTTCCTTTCCTCCATGGGTACGATTGGAGGTAAAAACCCTAGAAATTTTGGGGGTGAGATTGCTTGCATGCATGGTGTTTGATGAAATGCCTATCTAGAGTTCTTGTTTTGCAATGTATTTAGTTGAGGGATTTAGAGTCTAGAGTAATTTGAAATTTCTGTTCGAGCAGATTTTTGCCCCCTGTTAGAGCTGCTGTTCGAAAATTCTACAAGCGTTTCCTGGGGGTTTGACTATAACTAAAGTTGTAGATAATTGAATTACCTTTCAATAGAGACTGAAATCATCAAGTTTCGTTCAGCCATTTAAAAGTTATGGCTATTTTACCGAGTGCTGTCCAATTCTTATCGCGACTGATTCAGTCAGTGTTCTTCTGCAGATTAGAGCATTGTAAGGGCCGAATGAGACTTTTTTGTTGCCTAGAAAAAGTTAGGATTTTTCGAGTAGATTGAGAAAATGTATTCGTTTATGTGATTTGGAGTTGTAGAACTCAAGTTATGCTCATTTTGGTGTATGCTGTCCAGATCGAGTTAATTTTTGCGTTTGTCTGCTGTTCGTTGCAAAACTGAGATTAATCGGTGCATTTCCCGATCGGTCGGCTGTAGAAAAAGTTGTAGATTTATCTCTTGCGATCGTTTATAGCCTAGACTCATCCTTTTTGGATTAGCCGTTTGGAAGTTATGTCATTTTTAGTGCCGGCTGTCCAGATCTGCATTTAAGTGGTTATGAGGGATGTTTTGGTTCAATTATAAATGTGAATATGTAGAGTTGTTTTCTTCTGTCGCTTGTACCGAGTGTGTATGAATTTGAGTTGGATGAATATTGTTTTTAATTGCAGGAAGGTTCTGCGGAGTGGCCTCAACCTCATGCCACTCCATTCTTTCGTCGGTAAAGGCAAGTGCATTGTATCGCTTGTGGCTTAGGTGGCCACTAGGTTTTACACTAATACGCTTATTCATGTATTGCTTTAATATTGTCATGTTTGATTTTTTTGCATGCGATATGATGAATGAGAAGGGTTAATTGGTTATGCTTTTATTTAACACAAGTTCATATGCAAGTGTAAACCGTATATCTCTTATACGATATCTAGTTGATTGTCGGGCGCTATGTATATGTTTACGCTTATGGATTTCATTCGTGTTTAACAAAGACGAATAGTAAGGTAATTGTCTTTTGAGGAAAAAGGGTAAGTAATCTGATATAAGTGCATCGTTGTTTGATCGTGTTATGATTTGTTTGATGAACTTTATATGCCTTGCCATCATGAAATTATGCTGCATCCCTGGATTGATTGTTATGTGTGATGCTAATGAATTTCGTATAGATGCCGTGATTGACATCTTGCTAAATTTTACTTTCATACTCCGGTTCACTAGTTTGATAGGCTAGTGAGTATACTGAAAGTATGGGATTGGATTGCGAAAATGATTTGATTTATGAACAAGATTGATGGAATTAGTAGTTACTCGAATATTGGAGATGTGAGTATGAATATGAATGTTGATGATGTGATTACGAGTGTTGAGAATGCGATTATGAATGTTGAAAAGGTGATTACGAGTGTTGAGAATGTGATTACTGAATGTTGAGAATGTGATTATTGAGTGTTGAGAATGTGATTACACGTGTTGAGAATGTAGTTGCAAATAGCTTTATGTTAATTGCATCTGTGCATTCATGATGGAAGAGGTGACCCATTCTGATGTGGGCCTCTGTGCTCATATGTAGTGGGCACGTAAGTCCTACCTCGTAGTCCCATATACGTGGTTGTATGGGAGCGAGTCAGTAAGAGTAGGCACCCTCCACCATGGGGTGGAAGGGGAATGAGAGGGTGCACACCGACGGGTGTGCACTCGGCCATATCGGTATGTGCTAAAAGAGGAGATGAGCATGCATGATGCATCATATGCATGTTTTATGCATTGATTATGTTGTATGGATATGAGATTCTGCTTTTGTATGGCATACTTGCATCTGTATTGCATTGGCACTGATGAATCATGTTTAATGAGTTGATTGTGATGTATGGATATGAGCTTCTTCTTTTGTACGTTATGTGCACTTGAGCAAGAAAACATAAACGCATTCCATTGCATTGTGTGTTGCAACGGATAAATAGGATTGATAGTAATGGGAAGAACAGGTTGAGGATTGAGGCGTGGACTCATCCAGAAATGTTTATTGAGGCAGAGGTAAGTTTTGTTACGCTTTCGAGTTGGTTGAGGTAAGTGGAGTCAATTCGCTCCTGCTTCTGGATGTTTTCGTTAAGTAATGATTATGGTAAATGATGGAGTAATCGTTCTCTTATGTTTTGGATCTTTTATGAATTCAATCGCCTTCATTTATTTATTTAATGCCACTTAAATAAAACCATTACTCTCGTTTTGAAGTAGTTGTATTTTAGTTTAATTTCAGACTTTGTCTACTTGTTGCACTTTTGTCGAGTCTTGGACTCACGCTTGTTTGCTTCTGTTCTAGGTACTTTGAAGTCGATTCTTCGGGATGGGAGTAGAAGCACGTGCACGACTTCAGTCATCATCTCCTTAAATTAATTCATAAAGCCTGATCGTATCTAATGTGGTTGTAAAGTGTTGTTTGTTGTGGTGTAATTTATCAATTGCTAGTGGGTGTGTGATTGATATCTAAGGACCTGCTAGAATGTTTCATCTTGGTTGAATGAATGATATCTATATTGCTATTGTTCTTTTGTCTGCAGAGTGGATGCCCTCTTCTAGAGAGGTCATGCCGAAATTTCTAGCTAATCCGTTAAGCTTGTTAATTGCTTTAGAATTGTCCTCCGCTAGCGTTATTAGAGGTCTTGGTAGCACTCGCGGTGTGGATGGCGCCGGGGTGTTACAGATGTTGCCGAAAATTGTTAGTGAGTTTAGAAGTTGGTAGCATTCGGGGCTCAATGTGGAGCCGGGGTGTTACAAATTCTACTCCACTACATCATCTTCAAGAAAGTAAGAGTAAGACCTCAAGCCATCTCAAGGACCGTCATATTCCCGGAACAACTCCTACCTTGACATCAAGCTTTGAACATAAACATCCTTTTCATGCAATTGCACCTCACCCTTATCATGGTATTGAATACGTTCCTTGTGTATTCAATTGTTGCAATCAATCCTTTTGATTTTTGAGTACTTCATTCCTTCATAATTGCTAAATCCAAATCAAAACCCTTTGTCTATCAATATGATTGACAATAATCCAATCATCAGAACCGCTCCATGATCCCCTTTCACTCCCTTGACCCGGCGAATCTCGGGGACGAGATTCCTGTTAAGGGGGGTAGTCTGTAACATCCCGAAAAATTCAAAAATAGGAAAAATAAAAGTTTTTGAATTTAAAAATGGAATTGAATAAAAATTTCAATGTAAATAAAAATTTTAATTTAAAATAATGTCTTTTCCTCATTTTCATGCATTCTAATTTTAAGAAAATTATGAATAACAATATTAAAAGCCTAATCATGAGATTTTTACCCTGAAATCCTGACAACCTTATATACCTCTGGTAAAAATATCAGAAAAAAACTTACATTTGAAGATATTAGGAATTCAAAAACAGAAAACTAGTAAAGTTGAAAATAGCAATGTCTGAATTTTTATAATTTAATTATTAAAGATAAAATGCTGAAAATTTTACAGAAGTATTATTAGCTCAAATAAATTTGAAAAACAAATTTTCAAAAATAAATAAAATCATTTGGACACTTTAATAAATCTAAAACAGAATAACTAGAAATTCAAATATTGCATTAACAGAATTTTAATAAAATATTTATGAATATTTTTTGGCTGAAAATTTTACTGAAGACTTACCCTTACCTTGCCGACCTCAGTAAAAATCGTCACAAAATCTGGAGATGAATTGGCACTCGAATCTTGTGGATCACCCCAGTCCTGTCTAGAACTCTTCATGTGTCGTCCGGTTTACAGGGCTTACAAGTGGGCCCATTCCTGTGTGGACCTCAGGCCGACTTCTCCCAGCCAGCTCACCCCCACACATCAGCATAGTCTCCAGCGCCTTCTTCCTTCTTCTCCTCTCTTCTTCCCCCTGCGAAAGCCTCAGCTGACCTCACCTGTTCTGCTGCCTCCGCCAAATTGCTGCCACGGCAAGCGTTTCATTGAAAACACACTGCCACGGCATGAATTGGGCAGCTCCCATCTCAGCCACGCCTTGCCAGAACCCTGCCATGGCAAACGTTCCAAGCCATTTTCTCTGCCACGGCAGTGAATTGTGACACCACCTCAGTGACCTTAATCAAATCACCTCACCGCCTCAGCTCGGATACAAAACCTAACTCGACTAGTCTCCAGAGCATCACGGCCACCCCTCAACTCGCCCCTGAGCTTCTCCTGTGCGAGCAACACCCCTTCTTCTCCAATTCCGGCAAAACCCGAAATGAGGAGAATCATCACGCGCACCTCTACACTCCAAATCAACTCGAACCATCAACGCAGAAGCACCCTCGTGATCCCTAGAACTCATCCCCGGTGTTGATTCGACCGCTTCTTCCTCGGCGAGCCACCGCAGCGAGCTCTTCCTTCCGCCACTCCATGCGTACGGTGAGAGCTCAACTCCGCATGCAATTCCTTTGAGAAAAGCGCTAAAACGTGATTGTTATCACCCACTGATGCTCACTCATCCACCCTTTCGAAGAAATTGTCAAAGAAATTGGAGGTTCACCTCACCAGTCATGGCACCGCCGCTGACTCTCAGCGTCCACCCACCTCCCGGCCACCTCCGACTACTTCAAGACCACCCCTAGATGCGAATCGATGCCCTGGTGCCCTCCGTCCAACCGATTCCACCGCTCCGGCCTTCCTCCGCCTTCGGCGAGCTTCGCCACCACGCCCTCTGCTCCGTCATTGCAGCCGGGCTCATCCAGTCAATCTCGCGCCTCTCCAAGCCATTGCCAAGCGGGCCCTCATTGTCACCACAGAGCTCGATTGCCACACGCCATCTGGGGCCCAAACACCCTCAATCTGATCTAGCCTAAAATAGAAAGCGATTCTCGGTGAGAAAGCGATTTTCCTTTTGGCAATTTCATTATTTTCCAAAGATTTATCAACCCGAATATATTCATTTACTTATAACTTTTGAATCATCAGTCAAAATGGAATGAAATAAATTCCTAAATTCATCTAAATTCATGTAGATTCACAATATGCAAAAATATTTTGAAATTGAACTATGTTTAAATTTGAATTCAAAATCAAAGAAATAACCCAAAATATGTCATGTATGAATATTTTGCAAACGACCTCTAAATTGAGTCAAATAAATTTTGTTAGAGTCCTTAAGCCTCTAGAAACCTGAATATGCAAAAATAATTAGGGTTCACTATAGGAAATATTTATGCTATTGTATTTAGCAAGAAAGTAGTCCAAAATTTGTTTAAGCAATTTTAGTTTTATGAATCTGAAATTATAAATAATAAAATGCATGAATATAGTATTCTGAAATTATAGAATATAGAAATAAAATTCATGAAACAAGTTTCATTAATACTTGAATCAAAGACTAAGAAATATATGCATATGTAAAGAATGAATTACCATAAGCACATAATACATAATATGAAACATAATAAAACATTAAGACTATACTTATTTTATGAAATTGTGTTATTTGAATTTTTCTATCTGTTTTCTCTTGCCTTATTGAGATTTATTATTTGCCATGTTATTATTGGACGACATGTAGAACCCGACAAGCCAGAATTAGTTGCTGACGATTGTGAGTACGACCTCGGCGACAATCAACAAGGCAAGCACCCTCCTTTGATTATGTTGATCCCAGTTTTATAAATGTTTTCATTAAATGTTTTTATTGCATGCGTATATTCACTAAACTCTGCTATATTGTGGGTAATGGTAGTTATACCTGTTGATTCTTGAAACCCCCTTGATATAAATGAATTTGTGAACCTTGATACCTTAGAACCATGGTTAGACAATATATGAAGTCAATCTGGGTATACACGATGTTGCTTAGCCATGCTTTAGACTTAGTATACATCGAATTGAGACATTGATCAAATGATATTTGGATATGCTGAGGCATGATGATGATTCATAGACATGTTGAGACATGATGGTGATTTTTGGTTATTTTAATTAAAAATAAAAATAAAATTATAATATTGATGTGGGCAATTATTGGCAATAGCCTGGTGTGCATGGATTTGCACGTAGATTAGGGGGAGATTATTGCCCGTGTCGGATTAAGGACTGAACTAATTGTACGTTATATCCAAGTAATTTCTGTACAACCACAAGTACTGGTATGGGACAGTCTTAACCTATTAAGTTCCTTAAAACTAGCTTTGCACATTGGTAGATTGGAGAATGGTATACGCCATATTATGGGAGAGGAGTGGGACACTCTGGAGTATCACTGATTGTCGTACTATGTACAAATATCTTCTGCCCTGTAGGGAGAAGTGGGACAACTTGGTACACCACTGTTTGTCGTACTAGTACAAATATCTTCTACCCTGTAGGGGGGAAGTGGGACAATTTGATGTAGCATCACTTGTCGTACTAGTACAAATATCTTCTACTGCCATAGTATGGGTTCACCAGGCTGGTGCAAAGTTAGGATTAAGTAATGTAACGGTTATGTCATGACTCTCTGCGGCACACCAAAGGAAGTGTGCTAATAGCTTGCACAAAGAGTTAAGTCATGTATTGTGGGTAAAGCTGTACAACTCTGCAGAGTGTAAAACTAATCGATTAGCCATTCCCACGGTCATGGGACACTTGGTGCGCCTGCATTAGTTAGCTGTTTTATTTTACAAAATGTGGACTTTGATATGTGCTGTCTAGCACCATGATTTGGATTGGATATCCTTGTTGGAAAGGAATTATTTTGGATTGACATGTGATGTCAATGATTGATTCATGGAGATGATCTGAGGTTCGTGAAATTTACTATTTTTACTTATATATTAAACTGCTTTTATTTAAATTCCGTTTATGTTCTACAATTCAGTAAATTCTTTTGCAAATTAGCTTTCTGCAAATTAACCATTAAAGCCTTTCCTTTGAAATGGCCTACATGTATTATAGGATTTGAAAAAGTCTTGCTGAGTACGTAATGAGGATGGGTGTTCCCGATCTTTCGGTGAGATGATGATACGTCGATTTGGGGGTGTTGATGGCACCGATCTAGGGCTTCCTACCAGCAGGTTGGGAGCTTCACAATCGCATTGCCAATCCACACAGATACAAGATCCAACGATCAATTGTTCCTGCAAGAAATCGAGAACCCGCAAGAACAAAGCATGAAGCAATCTGAATAGATAGTATTGAAATCAAACGAAACAAGTTGAGGTTCTGCTTCTCGGCTCAAGCGGTCTAGTCGACACGCCGCAAACACGAGGAGGGGCGCGACACGGGTCTACCAAACACAACAAAACCTAAGCATAAAAGAACGGTGGTAGCCACATATATATAGGCGGCCAGGAGGTGTAGGGCAGCCAAAACAGCGGTGGCCACCAAAACCCTAAGATACATGGGCCATAGGCCCAAAAGGAAGGTGACGCAGCACCTGGTAATTCTGTCACGTAATCTTGTCCTGTGATTTCCTATTGCTTCAGGATGAATTTGGAATTGGGTCTAGATCCATTGGAAAGCTTATCTCCTAAGCTTTCAAACGGGTGGTCGTACGCCGAAAACGGAGTCCGGGAGTCCAAGTTATGTCCGTTTGAAGTACTGCTGCTCCTGGATGGCCGAACCGGACTCGGAGACGAATTCCCGTTAGATTGTTCTGTGGTTTCCCATTGCTTTAGGACGAAATTGGAAATGGGGCCAGATCCATTGGAAAGCTTATCTCCTAAGCTTTCAAACGGGTGGTCGTACGCTGAAAACGGAGTCCGGGAGCCCAAGTTATGTCTGGCCGAACCGGACTCGGAGACGAATTCCCGTGAGATTGTTCTGTGATTTCCTGTCGCTTCATGACGAATTTGGAAGTGGAGCTAGATCCATTGGAAAGGAAATCTCGATACCTTTCAAACGAGTGGTCGAACGTCGAAAACGGAGTTCGGATGTGGCCGTGGCATCCGTTTGAATTGCTGCTGCTCCTGGATGGCCGAACTGGAATCGGAGACGAATTGAGCTTGATGTTGGGCCTTCCTTGGCGCGTGGGCTCTCCTTGGTGGATGTCATTGACGTGCTGGTCCAGCAAAGGTGGGTGGAAAGGCCTTGCTTCCGGATTAAGCCTTCCAGGCGTCGTAGACGAGATAGCAGCCGAAGCAGCGACGGTCGGGGACGAAGTAGTGGTCGTAGGGGAAGAAGAACCAGCGGTTGTATCCTTGGTTGGGATGTCCTCATCATCCTCCCCTTCTTGAATTGGAGTCGTCCTCGACTCCTTCTCATTCTCCTGCAAAAGGTTAGTGACAATAGGAGACAAAGAAACAGATGGTTGCAAACTTTTGGTGATGTCATCAAATATCGTTGCATTGGTAGCTAACAAAACTACACCTTTTAATTTACGATCAGATTTATCACTTGTTGCTTTAGGTTGATTTAGCTCATTAGCTACACTCTTCTTTTTAGTATCATTACTTTCGTGCTCTCTTTTTGTATGTTGTTCCAAAATTATTTTCTTTCCCTTAAACATGAAAGTGTACTGATTGGTCCGACCATGATGTGTGGCATCTATATCAAATATCCATGGTCTACCCAGCAAAAGAGAACAAGCATCCATGGGTACAACATCGCAAACAACATGATCATGATAAGAACCGATAGAAATAGGGACTTGAACGGTTTTTGTTACCTGAACCTTACCATTAGAATTGAGCCACTCAATCTCGTATGGTTGTTGTAGTGGACTTGTGGCCAAGCCAAGCTTCTTGACCATATCCACACTAGCAAGGTTGTTGCAACTACCACCATCAACAATAACATGCACCGCTCATTCGTTGACTACAAACTTTGTTAGGAAGATGGTATGGCGTTGATTTTGATCATCACGTGTGGGCTGCACATGCAATACTCGTGTGACAACAAGAGCTAGATATTTCTCGGATGCTGTAGACGTGATAATCTCTTCTTCTTGCTCTGCAGTGTTAGTGGCAACAAGAGCATATTCATTTTCATCAATGTCACTAGCACTAGTGTACTCACCATTTTCTCTAATTATTAGAGCACGTTGATTAGGGCAGTCTCGCATCACGTGCCCCATTCCTTTGCATCGAAAGCATTGTGTTTCCCGCGTGCGACCGGTGGAGGCAACTGAAGATGCATTCTTGGCTAACTTGTTTGCCTCCGGAATGCGTGATGGCGTCGACATAGTTAGAACAGCGGGTGTAGGTACACGTCCAGGAACAGAAGATGATGCCTTGGTATGGATCTGTACTAACTTGGTTGTGGAAGAGCCTCCAAGGTTACCTCGCGTCGCCGATCGTCGACCCTGCACTTCCCTTTCTGCTTTCAAAGCAAGATGGTACAAACGAGTGATAGAATTGTATTCTTTATAATCAAGTATGTCCTGTATCTCTCGGTTAAGCCCACCCAAGAACCTAGCCATTTTTGCATCTTCCCCCTCTTCTATCCCACAACGCAACATGACAATTTGCAATTCCTGATAATATTCCTCAACCGTTTTATCACCTTGATTAAAGCGCTGCATTTTATTCAATAAATCACGAGCATAGTATGTAGGAACAAATCTAGCCCTCATGGCACGCTTCAACCCATCCCAAGTTGTAGGTACATCACGGTTGGCTCTACATAATTCCTTCCACCAAATAGATGCAAAATCAGTAAATTCACTAGTGGCAGCATGAACCCTTTTACGTTCAGAGAAATCATAGCAAGAAAATTTTTTGATCTACCGCTAACTCCCAATCTAGATAAACATCAGGATTATATGCGCCATCAAAAGGAAGCATGGTAAATTTCATTTTTGCCATAGAGTCATCACGTTCTTCCCTTTGATCATGCTGATTTCTAGCCATACCTTGTCTATTATTATGAGTCGACGATGAGGTCGGTCGTTGTTCGCATGTACCTGTAGTCGCCCTCGATTAATGGCGGCGTAGTTGTTCTCCTCTTGATCCACCCCGTAAAGGAGCAGTGGAGCACGCGTTGGCCCAAAGCATGACCAGCGACACCATTGTTGGGGCCAGACCTTGAAGAAGTTGTGCTAGTTGTGCTTGAAGCTCGATGAGGGGTGCCAATTGCGCTTGAATCGCATCAAGAGTGTCACGAGTTCGCATCTCATGCTGATGGTGCATCCTCTGGAAATGAGTGACCCAACACCGTTCTTTGGGTGTGAGGGGGTCCTCACGTTCATTTTCACTGCCGACGTTACTCCCATGATTGCTTGGAATACCTGCCATGGTTAGTAGAAACAAAGAAACTCCACACAGATATGTAAGCTCCTATGAACTACTAGGTTTTATGAAGTGGCAAGCCTCACACACGCTCAAGCTTCTACCAAGTTCTTACAAGTCCTCAATGTGGCAAGCGATTGCAAATTCCTAAACCTGTGTGGTAAGAAGATGGTGGAGTTTGGACAGGCAATAATATGTAGCAAAGGAGGAACTAGTACCACTGAACCAAAGTAAGCTGAAAAGTTGTTCACAATCAGTACAGTGCTGGTCCTAGGCTAGACCGTGCTAGAGACGCAAGCCTAAACACCAACGATGCCACAGAGACGCAATGAGAACGACCACAACACAAAGCAAACAGCTAGGGCTCCTCTCTTTTCTTTTCCTTTTTTTTGATTTTTTTTGTTTTGCGAGAGCCCTAAAACTGAATAACAGACTCAAAAGGGGCTCCAAACAACACTCACCACACACACTTTTTTTTCAGCCGAGTATGGAAGGAATATGAATCCTTTTTGGTTTATGGCAAGAGCCGACAGATTGAACACGGATTCCTTTTATATGGCACGGCTTGACTCCTTCTCGGTTTCAGATGAGTTATGAGGGCACACAATTTGGAAGGAGGAAACCGAGTTGGTTGTGGAGAACGTGGGCTACTTGGGTTGATTTTTGCGTGCTGGAATTTGGGATGTGCTGGTGGGATGCAGATGGTAGGACAAACAAACTCAACTCCAATCTGAACTCTAGCAACCACCAAGAGTCCTGATCTGATCTACTAAGAGAAAACGACTCCAACTCGAATTGACGAAGAAACACGACGCTGTGACGAAAACGTGAATAGAACTCGAAACTCTAAGGGCACTAGACTCTAAAACCAGCAAAGACACGATTATGCAACCGACGATTCAACAAACCAAGAACAAGTAGTAAAAGTTATGGCGCAAATTGGCTTGGATAGAGGGACAAATCATATTTTTGTGGGGCAATTTTCTGGACTCTAGGTAGAAAACGAAATTGAGGAAAGATCTCACCGAGCAACCTTGAGCTCTGATACCACTTAATGAGGACGGGTGTTCCCGATCTTTCGGTGAGATGATGATACGTCGATTTGGGGGTGTTGATGGCACCGATCTAGGGCTTCCTACCAGCAGGTTGGGAGCTTCACAATCGCATTGCCAATCCACACAGATACAAGATCCAAATGATCAATTGTTCCTGCAAGAAATCGAGAACCCGCAAGAACAAAGCATGAAGCAATCTGAATAGATAGTATTGAAATCAAACGAAACAAGTTGAGGTTCTGTTTCTCAACTCGGACGGTCTAGTCGACACGCGCAAACACGAGGAGGGACGCACACGGGGTCTACCAAACACAACAAAACCTAAGCATAAAAGAACGGTGGTAGCCACATATATAGGCGGCCAGGAGGTGTAGGGCAGCCAAAACAGCGGTGGCCACCAAAACCCTAAGATACATGGGCCATAGGCCCAAAAGGAAGGTGACGCAGCACCTGGTAATTCTGTCCCGTAATCTTGTCCTGTGATTTCCTGTTGCTTCAGGATGAATTTGGAAGGGCGCTAGATCCATTGGAAAGCTTATCTCCTAAGCTTTCAAACGGGTGGTCGTACGCCAAAAACAGAGTCCGGGAGTCCAAGTTATGTCCATTTGAAGTACTGCTGCTCCTGGATGGCCGAACCGGACTCGGAGACGAATTCCCGTTAGATTGTTCTATGGTTTTCCAATGCTTCAGGACGAATTTGGAAGTGGGGCCAGATCCATTGGAAATCTTATCTCCTAAGCTTTCAAACGGGTGGTCGTACACTGAAAACGGAGTCCGGGAGCCCAAGTTATGTCCGTTTGAAGTACTGCTGCTCCTGGATGGCCAAACCGGACTCGAAGACGAATTCCTGTAAGATTGTTCTATGATTTTCTGTTGCTTCAGGACGAATTTGGAAGTGGGGCCAGATCCATTGGAAAGGCAATCTCGATACCTTTCAAACGAGTGGTCGAACGTCGAAAACGCAGTTCGGATGTGGTCGTGGCGTCCGTTTGAAGTGCTGCTGCTCCTGGATGGCCGAACTGGAATCAGAGACGAATTGAGCTTGATGTTGGGCCTTCCTTGGCGCGTGGGCTGTCCTTGGTGGATGTCATTGACGTGCTGGTCCAGCAAAGGTGGGTGGAAAGGCCTTGCTTCCGGATTAAGCCTTCCAGGCGTCGTAGACGAGATAGCAGCCGAAGCAGTGACGGTCGGGGACGAAGTAGTGGTCGTAGGGGAAGAAGAACCAGCGGTTGTATCCTTGGTTGGGATGTCCTCATCAGTACGCAAGTACTCACCCTTGCTTATTCGTGGTTTTTAGGTAAAGAATCAGAATAGCTCGACGAAACTCTTTGACGCAGGATTCGGGAATGTTAACGAGTTTTTCTAGGGGTTATGCCTTGTCAGTTGCCTGAGGGTTGGATGGGCGTACTACAAGACTTTGATTCTTTCCGCTGCATTTCTTTAAATTGTAAGACTTTATTGTGTATATTACCTTTATTATTTGCAATAAAGAGTATGGATGTGATATCAATTGTATAAATGTGCGTACTTGCTACTGATCTAGGGACTAGTACTGTGTGCACATGAGATTTCTATTTTTGCATTTTATGTAAAAATGGGGGTCACTACAAGGTACATCATGGTTGGCTCTACAAAGTTCTTTCCACCAAATAGATGCAAAACCAGCAAATTCACTAGTGGCAGTGTGAACCCTTCTACGCTCAGAGAAGTCATAGCAAGAAAATTTTTGATCTACCGCCAACTCCCAATCTAGATAAGCACCAGGATTATAAGTACCATCAAAAGGAAGCATAGTAAATTTCATTTTTGCCATAGAATCATCACGTTCTTCCCTTTGATCATGTTGATTTCTAGCCATACCTTGCCTGTTGTTGCGGAGTCGACGATGAGGTCGGTCGTTGTTCACATTTACCCTGTAGTCGTCCTCGGTATCGGCAGCGTAGTTGTTCTCCTCTTGATCCACCCCGTTTAAAGGTGCAGGTGGAGCATCGCGTTGGCCCAAAGCATGACCAGCGGCACCATTGTTGGGGGTAGCACCTTGAAGAAGTTGTGCTAGTTCTGCTTGAAGCTCAGTGAGGGGTGCCAATTACGCCTGAATCGCATCAAGAGTGTCATGAGTTCGCATCTCATGCTGATTGTGCATCCTCTCAAAATGAATGACCCAACACCGTTCTTTGGGTGTGAGGGCGTCCTCACGTTCATTCCCACTGCCGACGTTACTCCCATGATTGCTTGGAAGACCTGCCATAGTTAGTAGAAAACAAAGAAACTTCACACAGATATGAAAGCTCCTATGAACTATAAGGTTGTATGAAGTGGCAAGCCTCACACACGCTCAAGCTTCTACCAAGTTCTTACAAGTCCTCGATGTGGCAAGCGATTGCAAATTCTGGAACCTATGTGGTTAGAAGATGGTGGAGCTTGGACATGCAATAATATGTAGCAAAGGAGGAACTAATACCCCTGAACCAAAGTAAGCTGAAAAGTCATTCAAAATCAGTACAGTGCTGATCCTAGGCTAGACCGTACTAGAGACGCGAGCCTAAACACCAACGATGCCACATAGACGTAAGGGAAACATCCTCAACACAAAGCAAGCAGCTAGGGCTCCTTCCTTTTTTTCTCTCTCTCTCTTTTTGTGGGAGCCCTAAAACTGAATAAAAGACTCAGGAGGACTCCAAACAACACTCACCACACACACTTTTTTTGACCAGGGGTATAAAGGTAATTAAAAGATACTCTCTCTCTCTCTCTGAACTTTGGTTTGCAATTGATCTAGTGCGGCTTTTGAAGATTGCACTTGCCTTTTTCTTTTCTGATTTGGTGCGCACGGAGAGGAAATAGTCGTCAAACAGTCGGCGACCAGTTTTCCACGATCGGCGGCGGCCTAGCGACCAGATTCACGCGATGGGTGAGCGATCTGGCGACTGATTCACGCGATCGGCGAAAGGGCGACAAGTTTTCGCGATGGCGAAAGCGATCGGCGACCAATTTTCGCAATCGTGAGTAGTCTTCGGGGTTCTTTTCTTTTTTTGAATCGGTATCTACTAAATACTCTGACTCAAATTGCGTTTGATTCCTTCTCAGTTTGGATGAACACAGATTGGAATTGTGGGCTACTCGGTTTGATGTTGCGTGGGGGAATTGTGGGGCGTTCCGGTGGGATGCTCTAGGGTTTGCAGGATGCAGATGACAGCACAGACAGAAAACACGAAGAACACGACGCTGTGACAAAAAATGTGAATAGAACTTGAAACTCTAAGGGGACTAGACTCTAAAACCAGCAAAGACACGACTATGCAATTGACGATTCAACAAACCAAGAACAAGTAGTAAAAGTTAGGGCACAAATTAGCTTGGACAGAGGGACAAAATTATTTTTGTGGGGCAGTTTTTCTGGACTCTAGGTAGAAAACGAAATTGAGGAAAGATCTCACCGAGCAACCTTGAGCTCTGATACCAACTTGACACTAACCAATGGCACACTTTTGCCAACTCATGGTACAGTCGGCAAAAGGCATCTTCTCCAACCCAAAAACTATCGGCAAAAGTTTAGCCGACGGTAACTAAACTGTCGCGGTAGAAGCAGTCGGCTTAGGCTTTGCCGACAGATGATAGCTTTGCCGACAGATAACTTGATCATGGGGACGGCGATCCCGATCTTTCGGTGAGATGATGATACGTCGATTTGGGGGTGTTGATGGCACCGAATTTAGGGCTTCCTACCAACTGGTCGGGAGCTTCACAATTGCAATGCCAAATCCACACAGATACAAGATCCAAGCGATCAATAGTCCCTGCAAGAAATCGAGAACCCGCAAGAACAAAGTATGAAGCAATCTAAAAATATAGTATTGAGATCAAAAGAAACAAGTTGAGGTTCTGTTTCTCGGCTCAGGCGGTCTAGTCGACACATGCAAACACGAGGAGGGACGTACACAGGGTCTACCAAACACAACAAAACCTAAAAACGAAGAACAGGGGTGAAAACCCAATATAAATGGGTACCCACACAAGGGGAGGTGCCCAAGAGGGGTGCGGCAGCCAGGATAGGGGCGCCGGCCAAGGGGGGGTGAAACCCTAAGAGTACATGGGTCTTGGGCCCAAAAGAAAGGTGGCGCAGCACCCGGGATTTCTGTCCCGTGAGATTGTTCAGTAATTTTCTGTCACTCCAGTAGAAATTTGGCCTTGGAACCAGATCCATTGGAAAGATTATCTCGATACCTTTCAAACGGGTGGTCACACACTGAAAACGGAGTCCGGGAACCCGAGTTATACCCATTTGAAGTACTGCTGCTCCTGGATGGCCGAACTGGACTCGGTGACGAATTGGGCTTGATCATGGGCCTTCCTTGGCGCGTGAGCTGTCGTCGGTGGATGTTCTTAATGTGCTGGTCCAGCAAAGGTGGGTGGAAAAGCCTTGCTTCTGGATTAAGCCCTCCAGGCGTCGTAGATGAAGTAGCGAGCGAAACAGCGACGGTCGGGGACGAAGTAGCGGTCGTAGGGGAAGAAAGCGCAGCGGTTGTATCCTTGGTTGGGATGTCCTCATCATCAGCCGTAGTGAGTATGATCAGATCTCTCACTTGTGATCCGCTCATGAGATTTGGGTGACCCTTGATACTTACCATGAGGGCACTACCCAAATCAAGACCGTGAGGCAGGATCAATACAAGCGTGAGTATAACATGTTTGAACAACATGCTGGTGAGAGTCTTGACGAGTGTTTCGGTTGATTTACAAAAATTTTGAGCGATCTCTGAGCAGTTGGTTGCACATACCCTGACTCAGACAATACTCGACACTTCTTGACCGCACTCGATCTTCGTGTTTGGGAGATGAAAATGACCACCATCGAGAACACTACCGACTTGTCGACCTTGACTCTTGACTGGCTCTATTCCCGACTCAAGACTTATGAGATCGACGTCGTATCTCGTAAGACGAAATCACAGTCGATGGCTTTGGTCCCTGATCCCATTGGATCTTCTCTTGATTTTTCTGTTGGTTTTTCCTTCTCCGCCCTTTGCAAGCTACGCAATGACCAACTAGAAAAATTTTCAGAAACTGAGCTTACTCTTTTAGCTCGCAAGTTTTCTCATGCCTACAAGAGGGTGAGAGAGACGAAGAGAGGTGGTGGGATCACCTGCTTCGAATGTGGTGCCCCAACCACATTCAAGCAAATTGTCCCAAACTGGAGAGGGGCAAGAGCGACTCCGGCGGTTCTGGCAAGAACGACTACACTGACAAGAACCGCAACAAGAAACCTCCAGTTCACTAGCCGGTGCATGAGAAGAAGTAACGCAACTTCTCAAAGAACAAGAAGCTCTTCCACCGCGTCCTCGCCATCCTCGACGACATCAACCTTTCTGATACGAAGACATGGAGAGACGAAGGGAGGATGATCCACAAGAGAAGAAAGGCAGCGACGACTTCTCTGGCATGTGCTTCATGGTGGACACCAACGGAATTAGCGACTCCGAGCTCTACAGCGACTCGGAAGAGGTACCTTCTTATGGCCAGCTCAATGAAGATTTTTGCAAATTAGGGAAATTTCATGCTAGAGCTAGAGCTAGGTGTATGGAGCTTGAGAAGGAAGTAGATACCTTGACTCGGGACTTATCTTCTCTTAAATCTTCTCCCTCCCGAATCACTGATGATTGTTCTTTGTGTGATGCTTTGCTTGTGGAGCTTGAGTACCTAAGAACCTTGCATGATAGTGTGCAAACTGAACTTGAAAGTCTTAGGTCAAAGAATGCTAGCACTTGTTCTGTTGATATCTCCTCTCTAGATGCTAGTTTTCTTCATGCTCATGCTACTCCTTCATGTGATAATTGCCCTAAGTTACTTGCTGAAATTGATGCCATGAGCGCTCACCTTAAGAAGCTTTCTTCTAGAAATGACGAACCTGAAATGCATGCTTCTAAGGACCTTGTCAGCTCATGTGAGGGCTGTAAGCAACTAAAACTTGACAATGAAACTTTAAATGTCAAGTGTGCTAAACTTGATAAGGACTTACTAGATAAGTCACATAAGAGTTGCTTGCATTGTTCTGTGATTGAGGGGACTTGGATAAAATCCAAGTCAAACTTAGGAAGAAGTTAGAAGACCAAGCCCATAGGATTAGAGAAGCTCCTTGCATTTCTTGTGAGGCCCTCAAGATTGAGGCAGCCGTGCTGAGGGAGAAAAATGCACGTGCTAGTGTTTCTTCTTCTCTTTCTGGTTCTTCTTCTTCCTCTCACCCCTGTTCTTCATGTGCCTCTCTCTTCTGGGAGTGTGAGTATCTTATGAGCACTCTCGAGAAGTTTATATGAGGCAAGAAGAAGCTAAATCTCATTCTAGACCAATAAAAAAATAGCAGATTTAATCAGGGTCTAGGATTTGACTACTTGGAGCACGCTAGGACTCATCCTCCTACCATTGCGCATGGATCCAAGAGTGGAGAGATAGTGGTAGCTCCCAGGGTGAGTACCACTGTGTTTAGGTCTGCTGGGGTTGTTCATGGGACTTCTGAATAGAATGGTGCTTCTCTTGTCACTTCTGCCTCTAGCAAGGCGAAGTATTCATTCACCTTCTGTAAGAAGGATGGTCACCTAGTAGATTTCTGTTTTAGGCACGCCAAGATCACGAGGCGTGAGCGTGTTGCTGCTCTTAGGGTATTCAGAGTCATCCCTAGACTCTGAGTGCTCCTAAGGCACACATTGCTACTAGACAGGTTAGAGAGTCACCTGTTTTTGGGCAGTGTGTAGGATTCGGTTTTCATGCTGTCCAGTCGAGTTTTAGTCCTGGAGTTGCTCGTAGTCAGTCTTTCTGTCGTCATCTTGATATTCCTCATTTTTTCCATCGAGGTAGATATCAACGGCGTGAGGTGTTTTCATGTAGGAGATTTAGGCAGCCTCACTAGGATGGTCCGGCCTTTGCACCACGGCAGGCTAAACCAGTGACAGCTCCCAGATCTTCTACTAGAGTTGCTTCTTCTGATCTTGTGACAGTTGAGCGTCAGAGAGACACTAGAGTCCAGTCTTCCTCTTCTGTAGCTGGTACTTTGAGGCGTCGTGTGGTTTAGTATTAGGTTTCTAGGTCTTCACTTTATCCCAGTACTGAGTCCTCTCTCTCTTTTGGCTTGATCAGGTCCATCGGATGGGGAAGGGAGATGTTTGGATTGTTGACTCCGGTTGTTCTCGCCATATGACCGGAGACTCTCGTTGGTTCTCTTCCCTAGTCCAAGCGCTCGGTGATGAGTTGATCACTTTTGGGGATGCTTCTTCAGGTAGACTCATTGCTAAACGTACCGTCTACATTAATGAAAATTTTATTCTTAAGGACGTTGCCTTAGTGAGTAAACTGAAATATAATTTGCTTTCTATTTCTCAGCTTATCGATGACTCTTTCGAGGTAAGCTTTAAGAGTAATGCTTGTAGAATTCTTGATTCATCAGGAGAGTTAGTTTGCAGGATTTCTAGATTTGGGAGAGTCTTTCGTGCTAATTTTTCTGTTTCTTCTGAAGACTCTCTTCGGTGTTTGATTGCTTCTGAGTCCCATGATCTCTCCTTCTAGCGTAGGAGACTTGATCACATTGGTTTTGATCATTTGACTAGAGTTAGCAGCCACGATCTTATTCGTGGTTTGCCCAAACTCAAGTTGGTCAAAGACTTAGTTTGCTCTCCCTGCCGATATGGCAAGATGGTTATTGCTTCTCATCCTTCAGTCACCATAGTGATGACTGATGCGCTAGGACTGCTTTTATATATGGACACTATTGATCTAGCTAGAGTGCAGTCAGCAGGAGTGAAGTGGTATGTCCTTGTCATTATTGATGATTTTTCGATGTATTCTTGAGTATTTTTCATGGCCTCGAAGGATGAGACTTTTTCTCACTTCAGGGGATTTGTTAGTAGGTTGTCTATTGAGCTCCCAGGTGCATTACGAGCTATACACAGTGATAATAGCACTGAGTTCAAGAATTCCTACTTTGAGAGTTTCTGTGTGGAGTCTAGTTTAGAGTATCAGTTCTCTTCTCCCTACGCCCCTCAGCAAAATGGCGTAGTGGAAAGGAAGAACAGGACCCTGGTTGAGATGACCAGGACGATGCTAGATGAGTACAATACTCCTAGGAAGTTTTGGGCTGAGGCTATAGCTACTGCTTATCATGTTTCCAATCGTGTTTTCTTGAGAGCACATTTGCATCACACTTCTTATGAGTTGAGGTATGGGCGAAAGCCCAGTGTTTCTCATTTTCGCGTTTTTGGTTGCAAGTGTTTATCTTGAAAGCTGGTAACCTAGATAAGTTTGAGTCTCGTTTTTCTGATAGTATTTTTCTGGATTACTCAACTTCTTCTCGTAGCTATAGGATCTGGAGTTGCGATGCGAATAGGATCATAGAGACTTGTGACGTGACCTTTGATGAGGCTAGTCCAGGAGCTAGATCTGATATTTCGGGCTCTTCTTATCCCTCCGAGACCATCTTTATAGAGGATAAGGATGATGGAGATGATGGTGTTTCACCTGATCCGGTCCCCTCTACACCTGAGGTGCTTCCTGTTTCCATTTCTGCACCTCAGGGAGATCAGCCTTTGCCTTCAGACTCTCCTTCAGCGAGTAGCTCTGTTCCTTTCTCTTCTGCTCAAGAGGTAGAAGCCACTTCTGCTTCTGGTCCTCGCCACATTTAGTGTTCTCATCCACCCGAGAAGATTATTGGTGATCTATTTGAGTGTGTTACGCACTCAAAATCAGGCTTATCTTCTTTCTATCTTCACTCTGCTTTTGTTGCCCCTTTTGAGCCAAAGGATGTTACTCATGCATTATCCGATGAATCATGGATTAATGCTATGCATGAGGAACTGAAAAACTTTGAGAGGAACAAAGTCTAGCAGCTTGTAGAGCCCCCATCTGGTCATAATGATTAGGACCAAGTGGGTGTTCAAAAACAAGTAGAGTGAATATGGGGTTGTCATTCGCAACAAGGCTAAGCTAGTTGTATAGGGCTTCACTCAGGTTGAGCGTCTTGACTTTAAGGAGACATTTGATCCTGTAGCTAGACTAGAGGCGATTAGAATCCTGCTTGCATTCTCTGTATTCCAGGTCTACAAGCTTTCCAAAGACTTGTTTGGACTTAAGCAGGCCCTTAGAGCTTGGTATGAGAGGTTTAAATCCTATCTTCTCAGTCATGGTTTCAAAATGGGTATAGTAGACAAAACTCAATTCATTAGACACTAGGATTCTCATTTCCTTCTCGTCCAGATTTAGGTGGATGATATTATCTTTGGTGACTCATCTCAGTCTCTTGTGTCTCATTTTTCTGAGGTGATGAGCACAGAATTTGAGATAACTATGATGGGTGAGTTAAGCTACTTCCTCTGCTTCCAAATCAAGCAGACTCAGGAGGGTACTTTCCTGCACCAAGGTAAGTACACTCGAGACCTCCTAAGACGGTTTGATATGTCTGATGGGAAGCCTGTGATGACTCCTATGGCCACCACTGCTGTCCTCGAGCCCGATGAGGATGGTGAGCCTACTGATTAGAACGAGTTCTGGAGCAAGATTGGCTCCCTCTTGTATCTTACTGCCTCGCGGCCGGACATACACTTTGCTGTATGTATGTGCACTTGCTTTTAGGCTTCTCCTCGTGTCTCTCATCGCTATGCGGTGAAATGCATCTTCAGGTACCTTCGAGCTACCATTGATTATGGTATCTGGTAGTCTTCTTCCTCTTGTCTATCCCTTAGAGCATTTTTCGATGCTGACTTTGCTGGCTGTAGGATAGATAGGAAGAGCACTTTTGGCACTTGCCAATTCATTAGCACTTCTTTTGTTTCTTGGTCATCTAAGAAATCCTAGAGTCGCATACCATCACCGAGGTTGAGTATGTAGCTACTGACCAATGGTCAGAGCTGTGTGCTTTGGATGAGATCGACCTTGCGGGACTTTGGGTTAGAGATAGAGAGTGTTCCACTTTTCTGTGATAACATTTCTGCTATCAGCATTGCAAAGAACCCAGTGCAGCATTCCCGGACCAAGCATTTTGATGTTAGATATCACTTCCTTGTAGACCATGTGGAGAAAGGAGATATAGTGCTTCGGTTCCTTAGAGACCACTAGTTGGCTGATATCTTTACCAAGCCTTTGGATAGCTCTAGGTTTGTTGCCTTGAGGAGTGAGCTTGGAGTCGTGTGCCCTTACGGCCTTCTGTGAGGGGGAGCTGTTCTATATATTATGTATTATATTTTATTTCAGTTTTTACCTTCTTTTGTATTGCTCTGGGTGCTTATGGGTTTTATTCCTTAGAGTTATGAGTTCACATCACTTAGATTTCTGGCATGCTTTTGCATGGACCTCCCATCTTATGCTTTAGGTTGCTATCATGATTAAGTAGCTGTACTCTCTTCTCTTTAGGTTGAGTTCCCTCACAGTCTTATAAGTCTAGTAGGTGTTGGGCCCCCTGGGTAGACAGGGTCTGTGTGCACTCCTTAGTTTAGGATCTAGTGGCAGTTTCTCTATGTCAGTCATTGGGGAAGGTGAGAGCGAGTCTAAGCCATAGTGTTCTCTACTATCTTCTCTTTGCTCTATAGCTACCTAGTTTGCAATTTTTTATCTTCTTCTCTCCATCCTATGTTTCTGGTTTTTGATTGAGTTATTTTAGATCCTTCAATTAATATCATTTTTGAGCTTAATCTTGCTAATAATTCAACTTAAACCAGATTTGTGCTTAAAATTGAATCACATGTTGAGGGGGAGTTTCAGAATCTGTCTCATGCATTGCATATAGACTTAATTTTTCATTTTATGAGCTTTGTCTATTATGCAAATGATCCATGTTTCATTTTATACACCATGCTATATTATGAAGAAAATTACTTTCTTAGATATGTCCAAATTCATTTATCTTGCTAAGCTTGCAAAATTGAAAAATAAGCTTTAAAAGAAAAACTTGATAAAACATGTTGCGTTTACTTGCTAAGTTTCTTCTCTAGGTGTATTTGCCATAATTTGTGAAATTCTAAAATTCTCTAGAGTCCCTATAGCAACTTGGGTGAATCTTGTTTGATCCATATTTAAGTCCTTTACAAGCTTAACAATGAAAATACTAAAATAAAAGTGAAGCAAAATTGACTCTTTTTATTCGCATTAGACTCAATATCTCACATTCACAAGACGGCTTCTCATTGCACTGAGATGAACTTGGAGTGTGTTGTGTATGACCAAGATCATTCTCTTAAGAATCCCTCTTGAGATGATCGAATATGGCTTGAGTCACTTGCTTTAAAAAAATGAAAAAAAACATATGTGGGTAAGAATGCAAATAATGTCAAACATTTGCACCCCGCTATGTCCTTAAAAAATTCAAGAAAAATTTGCATACAATAAAAAATATAAGCTCGAATGACTTTATATGAACTTCTAGATTCCCCAAAGTGTTGAGTAGGTTGAACTCTAGGTTTTCCATTTGATCCTTTGAATAACTTTGCTTCTAGTTTTGAAACTAATGACAAGTGTTGCTCATGTTCATTCTTGCTAAAAATGATATGGTTTCAATTAAATCTTACTAGCAAAATGTTTATTTACACTTGGACATGTCTTAGCTTAGTCTATTTTTGCCATAACTTAGGTTAGTGTCATAACTTGTCTTGTTGCTCACTTAGATAATCTTCAAAGCTCTCTTAGGCTGCATTACTTGTATAAAAACAACAAAAAAGGGGGAGAAAAGAAAATGCCATCTTGATGCCTATATTGCCAAATGGGGGAGAAATTGTAGAAAAGGCAATATTTTGCATCTTGATTCATCTTAATTCTTATAATTTTTGTTAATCTTTACTATCTTTCATAGATCATAAGCATTTCTAGTTGCCAACTTGGTCATATTCTTCATTTCCATTTCTTTGATCAAGTTTGGCTTTGCATTCAAATTGCTTTCTTCTTCTCTTATTCAAACTCAAAACTTATGCCTTTTCATGTGTTTGTCAATATAGTCATCAAGGGGGAGATTGAAAGACCATGTGGAGGTCTATCCTTGTGTGTGATGAGTAATTGATGAGATTTGATATTGGTTTGATTTAAAATTGAGTTTGATTTGAATTGAATCTTTGATTTGAAGCAATTTGAGTGTTGGTTGCTTTTCCCAGTGCTGCCGGCATGGGGGCGGAAGCACCAGACCTTTGAGCAAAATTATGATTGATTAATAATTTTAGGATAATCATTGAATATCTTTGTGGGCATTGCTATGTGAAAGGTTTTTTCCTTATCTTTGATGGTTGTAGGGTGACGGTGCTAGGTCATGGTAAGGCGGAGGATGACCGGGACTAGGCGAGGAGCGTCGGAGGTCCAGACAGTTGGGAGATCGCTGGAAGATGATCGGAGATGGAGTCTGGGCAAGCCAAGAAGACAAGGAAAGTAGATGATGCTAGCTAGATGCCGCGTGGATCAATGAGGGCTGTTGGATCGTGGTCTAGTTGATAGGTTAGCGGGTCTAGATAGTATGCTTTGAAAACCGTGCAAGAAAACTCTTTGTTGGTGTGGATTTTGGTTAGCCCTTGCATAGTTGTGTGAGTGGGTAAATCCTAACCCATAGATGAGTTCTCTAGGGTTAAGGGCTGCATCCAAGGGTGGTAAATAGCCCAAAAGTAGTATAAGTAAGGGTGGAGGGGTAGCCTCCTCCCCTTGAAGGTTGTAGAGGTTTTTGTGCTCCTTTGAGTTTTGCCCACCTTGTTGTGAGGCTTTGTAAACCTCTTCCTTCAAAAAATGCAAATCTTTTTCATTCATACTTGAACTTACATTATGCACTTACTTTATGTCTTAAATTCAGTATTTAAATTCCTGCAATTTACTTTCTCGTAATTTACTTTCTTGCAATTTAGATTTACCTCCCCTCCTTCTAAATGCTGATCTTTGATGTTTTGAGTTTGTTCATATGGTTTTACATCTCTTTTACTCTCTAGGATAGAGTAGAGATCATCCTTTCTACTAAGTTGCAACTCTGTCCAGAACTTGTTCTTCACGTAGCACTCAGTGTTTGATTTTTAGAAAAATCTTTTTTGAGTCATTATTATTGGAGATTGTGAGGGACTCTCATATCCATCTGTGAAAAAATTTGGGAGTCCATTGGTCGCACTGTTTGGGCACCATGAAGTGAAAACCAAGCCCCAACTTTCTACTCGATGAAGTTCTTGACTATCTGTGTTCTTTGATTTTTTATGATTTTTTTGAAAGGATTTTTTAGGTGAACTTTGGTGGAGAACTTCACGACTCAATTGGTCATAGGGAGAAATTTTTTCAAAATTTCTTGAGTACCAGAAATTCACTAACCTCCTGCTCCAAGTGAGGACAGTTTCTAGAAATTCTACTTTTGTTTTTCTGAAAGTGATTTTTAGGATTTGGCTTAATATCCTTTCTAAAAGTAAGAGTTGAATTGATTTCTTTTATTTTGGACACTAGACAACCAAGATTGTGACTCAAAAATCTCCATATATCCCAAGGTTCTCATCCATGCAAGTTAGGGGTATACATAGTTGTTTAGCTGTATGGGTTTTTCACGATTTCCTTTGTGCGATCCTTTCGAGGTATTAGTTAGAGTATTTTGGGGGAAAATTTTATTTGCGATCATTTACCCTCCTCTGTTCGCCATTTATCTCGATCCTTCATGATTCTTTTAAATATTTTTTCTTTAAAGCAAAAATTAAGTAAAATCAGTATAGCCAGGAAAATACAAAAATAATTCAGATTAAAAATCTAAAATTTCCATTCTTGATTTATTTGAATTTATGGGATATTACAACTTAGCAATGCCGCAAACTGAACATGTACAAACACACAAAGCACATTAGAGATCACATATTAACACCGGACCTGGTTCTTATGCAATTCTTAAAGGACTGCAACATAAGCAACATAAGCAGTCATGTGCAAACCGTTGGATCGAAAAGTGATGGTCCAAATCGGTTTGGAGTACTATAGCAAATGGATTTAGACAATCTCAACTGTTTGTTCGCTCGATCGGATGGTTCACACCAGTGGGGACTACTTAAGTTGCAGTTCTCACATGGACTACACATCACACCCTTCCATTAACACCGTACGTACTATGTATCAACGATTGTCGGCGTATTTCACTGACAGTTTTCTCCCTGGACAAAGTCTGGGGTTCGATAGAGGGGGTTTTCGCAGCTGGACCGCTTACGGGTTCTCCCAAGGGATCCAAATGGACATAAATTCAAGAACACGCCGATATTACCCAGGTTCGGGCCCCCGATACGGGTAATAGCCCTATGTCCTGTTTGAGCTCCTGTTAATGTGCTTTGAGTGGATTACACCGTTTGCTTAATCCTCACTCTCTCTGGGTGCTTACTCTGTCTCCCCTTCTACTCCCATGCACCGGAGCTCCCTTATATAGGTCGGGCTGGCTCAGGCAAGTGGGAAGATGACATCACACTGATTACACTTTATTTATTACACCGATCGTTGTTGCCTCATCCCCTGGCCTCATTCTTTGTGCCACCACCTGACTCCGCCCGGTCCGCCCGGGAGGCGACCTGCATGCAAGACGGGTTAGGCACAAGATGTCAGAGGGATAGGCTATCGTGCCGTCAGCAGAGCCACGCGCATTCAATGGTTCTAACATGGTGTGTTGGGGGAGAAGACTTCGAGGCGAAGCTCCCCCGCTCCTTCGGCATACGCCTCCATGCCTGACCGACAGCGAACCCCCAAGTACCTTCTGATTCTGTCGGCCGACCACATGGCCCGGTTGCCTGGCGTCGCTTCGGCACTCTTGGCCCCTCTTGACCGTAGCGGAGATGGTACCCCAGCGTAAAGTACGCCAACAACGATGTTCAGGTTGAAAGCCTCGATGAGCGCCACCAAGGTTGAGCCTGAGGCTCCAAAATACTATTCTTTGTGTTGAGAAATGTGAGATGCATTTTAATTTTGCATAAGGATTAAGGTGGATTAAGGTAGTTGTGAAATTGATAAATGTATAAGAGAAAATGACTTAGACACCCATGCATTAGTTTGGAAGTCCTTCAATATTCAGAGTGATACGTACGTCAGGTGTATACAGAAAATTTCCAGGATGCATGTTTTCATGAGCAAGACTCGCGTCGTAGTGTGTCTCCTAGCACTTTAAATTTACCTTTTGTTTAGCTAAACCTTACAATTATCTCTCCATTCAATCTGTTTAAATGAGATTTAAATATTTGTTTTAATTCGGTGTTATTATGCAGTCAATTACTAGTGATTTAATTGACATTATGCAGTCAGTTACTAGTAACTGCCACATTCAAATTGTTAGTTACTAGTAACTGTCATATTTAATTGACATAATGTGGTCAGTTACTAGTGTGCGTCTATATAAACTCTTGGAGACGTCCAGGACGAGGACACCGAATTCTCCTCCGTTCTTCCTCTTCTCTGAATTGTTGTACTGTTGAGTTGAGCTATTGAACCTCACCGGCCTTCTTCCTCGGCGTGCACCATGAAGGAGGGTGAGCGATATCTCTGAGCCATTGCTGCAGAGTTTACCTGCGTGGGGTGGCAATAAGGTTTCTGGACAGCGTATCAACGCGACCGCTTTGCTTCTTCCACGACATCGACTACTTCCACGACCGCGTCTACACTGCGCTGCCTTTTGTTCTTCAACAAGCCTAATAGTAAGTTGTTCGTGTGTTTAATCGACTCTATTAAAATACAATTCTTGAGATATTCTGAAGTACAATGTGTTGCCTGCTGTTTTGTGCATCTCTAGTCTTTTATTATCTTTACCTCAAAATAAAAACTAGAATAAAAATATTGCGCCTATTTCCAACATGTTTAACCGTCGAGACCAAAATACATACATGGATGCATGGCACTATGACATGAACAGCATTACTACAGAAACTAACTAGCTCTGTCATGTTCTGAATCTTTGCCGGCAACATAATCAATATTAACCTTCTATTATTTGGAAATTTCAGGAAAGTTTCGATCAACTTTCAGTAAACATTCTTGTACACAGGCTCTCCCAGAAGCTCTCACAATAACGCCATGCCTTCACCAAACACCCGGTTATCTTACACAAAATCTCATGAGAGATTAATTGATTGAACTACAAGGAAGATAAGCACGTCTTTGGTGTAGTATTTGACCATTATATTGTTCGTGGCTGTGCACAGTTGGAAGTTTTGTTTCACTCAATTAAGAATCGGGGGAGAAGACCAGTGTCGACATCCATTTTGCCATATGATGTATCCTCGTATCTACATCAAATTAACCACAAAATAAGAACACGACGCTGGTAAATATATAAGACAATTTCCTTGCATTTTCTTAGAACGTACTACACGCGCAATCGAGGGAGCAATAAAACTGGTACTAGTTAAAAGAAATGCAGAACAAAGAAACCAATTAGATGGGGGTTTCCAGACTTCCTGTACGTACAATATGGGTTTCAATTGACTAACGGTGAACAACCTAACCGAGACCAGATTACCAGAATACATACATGGATGCATGGCACTAGGACACAGAAACTAACTAGTTTTGTCATGTTCTGATTCTGTGTCGACAACATAATCAATATTAAGCTTCCATTATTTCGAAATTTCAGGTAAATTTCGATCAACTTTCAGTAAACATTCTTGTACGCAGGCTCTCTCTGTAGAGTGTACCCAAAAAAAAAAGAAGGTCCGAATAAGTCTAGTTTTAGCGTTTGTTTAATTGTCGCACAGGGTTCACGTTTTCGCGGTTTACCATGCGAAAACCGCCCGTCTCGCCGCGGCTCAGTAATAGAAACCGACCGGTTTCTCGCGTGAGTTCAAATTCAAATTCAAAAAATTCGAAAAATTTAGGAAAATTTATCCAAAAAATTCCTAAAATTAGTATTAATTGTTTGATGAGCTGTGGTGTAAATTTTTTTTGAAAAAACGAATGTATACACTTTTTTTAATACATTCAAAGTCTTGAATATTGAAAAAGCAAAAAAGAAAAGAAAATCTGGCCTGTGGGCTTTCAGCCCACAGGCCAAACCCCATTTGGGCCGACTGCCCGGCCAGGCCCAGCTAGGCCCAGCCCGGCCAAATGGGGCCTACTCCAAATGGCATTAAGTGCCAAAACCATCCTGATGCCCGGACGCAGCTCATCTTCACGCAAACACTTTCCCTACTCCCGTATACGACGACCGAAGTTCCTCCGCTCAGATCCGGCGTCGCCGCGCCAGCAAACCGCCGGCGAGAGCTCATTTTTCGCTCGGGTTTGCTCAGAAACCGCGCGGTTTCTGCGGTTTACCGCGAGAATCTCGGTTTTCGCGAAAAGCTCGAAATTCGCGGTATGAACTCCATTTTTCGCTCGGTTTGATTCGGTTTTCGTTCGGTTTTTTCGAAAATCGCTCGGCATTTGAATGAGAGAGTAAGAGCACGTCGATTTGTGTTTAGGGTTGTGAATTCATGTGTTGCTTGCTAATTAGGGTTAGGGTTTAGGCAGCAAGAGCATATCATTGAAGCTAGGTATATTTGTATATTTGTAAGTTAGTTGTATATTTGTAATTTTGTATATGTTCATGTTGAATTAGTAGTTGATGGCTTGATGTAATTGAAGCTAGGTATAAAAGTAGAAAATGACAGTAAGAACATATCATTGATATAGTTGTATATTTGTATGTGTTCATTGTATATTTGTATGTGTTCATGTTGAATGATTAGTTGATGCGCTACTTGTTGGCATGCTGTCCGTGAATTCACTGGAATACTGGATTGTATTGTTTTGCCATGAAGTTAAATGAACATATAATAATATATGTGTTGATTAAAGTTTGTACTTATCGTTGGATGATAGATGACGGTGAATGTGACAAATAAATTGATACACGTGGTGATTGTGAATTTGTGATGCTTGTGGCTTGTGAATTGTGTGATCATTCGTTGAGTAAGTACTAAATAGTGATATTTGTACATATGCTTAGTTTTGTTGCGTTGTTTTAACAGATGGCAGATGCCGATGTGGTGTGGGAGCACGGTGATAAGGTGGGTGCTGGATTTCGATGCAAGTACTGTCTCAAGGAGAAGAAAGGAGGCGGTGCGACCCGATTCAAGCAGCACTTGGCAGGGCGTGGTATGAGTGTCGTCCATTGTAATAAAGTTCCAGCGGACATTCACGAGTACTTTAAGCGTGAGCTGGACAGGACGAAGGATAAGAAGAGGGAAAGGAGAGATGAGATGATGAGAAAAGAAGCAGCAGCAGCTGGAGAATCCCCACCGAGGCATAGTGCATACTCTGATTACACGGGTGATGCTGATGAGGAGGCCCAACTGCAGCATGCCATGGCTGCCTCTAGGGCGGAGGCAGAATTTAGAAGCCGGGCAGGTGAGAGGTATGAGTATGGTGGTGGCAGTGGTGCCTCCAGGGGAGCTGGAGCTGGAGATGATCGCGGTCTGTTGGCCAGGTTGTTACATCGCAGTTCATCGCGTCGAGAAAGACAACCGGCGGTGGGAGATTACAACATTAGTTCAGCCCGTGCCCCGATACAACCAAGGATTGACACACATCCGTGGACACAGAAGGGGAAGAGTGGAAAGGATGCAGTCTATGGCGGGTGGGCTAGATGGTTTCTATCTGCTGGTATCTCAGGGCGGAAAGCAAATAGTCCATATTTTGTTAGCGCCATAAGGGAAACACAAAAATACGGTAAGTGAGATTTGAAATACTCGCTCAGTTGTACGGCGATTCATAGCTAACATTTATGTTTCATTTGCAGGCGAGGGTATCCCCTCCCCGAGTGGACGAGATATAGATGGAAAATATTTAGATGCCAACGAAGCAGAAATTAAGAAAAGCTTCGCGAAGTTCATGAAGGAATGGCCTACATACGGAGTAACAATCATGTGTGATTCTTGGACAGGGCCAACACGCATGAGCATAATAAACTTCATGATTTACTGTAATGGCACAATGTTTTTCCATAAATCTGTCGATACCATCGGTGTCTCCCAAGATTCCTCATACTTGAGAAAGGTAACTTATTTTATTTGTACTCTTCTGAAGTTGAATTCATGTAGTCACTATGTTTTGTTTGGTCACGCAGGAAATAGATTCCGTAGTGAACGAGATGGGTCCGAGTAATGTGGTGCAAATTGTGACGGATAATGGTACGAACTACAAGAAGGCGTGCAAGCTCATCGCACGGCAGCACCGCAACATAGTATGGCAGCCTTGTGTGGCCCACACCATCAATTTGATGCTGAAGGAGATCGGAGATTTCTCAGATCACACTGCGGTCATCGAGAGTGCAAGGAAAATCTCTCGATGGATATACAACCGTTCCAAGATACATACTATGATGAAAAAGTATATTGGAGGTGAGTTGGTCAAGTGGAATGCAACTCGGTTCGGCACAAACTATATGTTTTTGGACAGTTTTTTCGTCGCAAGGAGAAATTCATGCAATGGATAGGTGCCGAAGAATTTCTATACTCTCACTTTCTTGATACCACCGAGGGGAGGTACGTGCATAGCTGCCTCTCAAGCTTGGAATGGTGGGATAATCTTTAATCTGTGGTAAAGTCGGTGAAACCATTGTACGCCTTCTTGTGATTCGCCGATCAGGATAGAGTACCCACATTGAGCGAGACGATCCTGAGGTACACCATAGTGCGGCAGGAGTATGACAGTTTGTTCCATGCGTCACCATCAATAAGAGAGATGTACATGGATGTGGTGAACCGACGAATGGACGACTTAACGCGCGAAACTTATATGCATGCTAGTAATAAATTCTTCCCTGCAACATATTACATTATAGTTGTACATATATATACATATATAATGTACTTGCACTGACATGCTTCGTTTCACATCATACAGCTGCCGCCTTAAACCCGTGGACTGTCTTCGCTTACGGAACAACCAAAACCTTTTTGCCAAATCTCTGAGATGCGTTCGAAGCGCTTGCTGGTGATACTGAAACTGCCGCGCAAGCTCTTCAGGATGCCGATATGTTCAGAAGGAAGTTAGGATCATTCTCAACACCTCTAGCTGCGAGGATGGCACTAGATGGCAAAACATCCCCTGGTACACCTTCTTGCACCGTCTCAAATGTAATGGTAATCTCGTTAGTACTAATTGTTTTGTTCGTTAATTTGTAGCACATTGGTGGGATGTGTTCGGATCGGACACACCAACCCTTCAGCGGTATGCCGTACGCCTCGTGTCGCAATGCGGGTCATCTAGCGGTTGCGAGCGCAACTGGAGTACATTTGCCTTCATCCACACAAAACTCCGCAATCGCTTGTCATACAAGAAGCTACATAAGCTGGTGTACGTCAACTACAACCTTTGTCTTCGAATTCAAGCTGCAGAAACTCAAAAGTGTTCAGATGAAGACGATCCATTCCAGCGGCTTATGGAGCTAACATTATCCGATGACACAAACCCGATCCGCCAATGGATGGAAAAAGGAAGATCCAACGGTGAACTATTACTTGATGAGGAGGATACAGAGAGTGACACTCCTCTTCCATCACAGCTTATCACAGATCCGGTTCATCCAACTGATCTAAGAAAGGACACGGGAGCTGCAACCATCTCTGAATGGGCAGAAAAGACAGTCGGGGACACTCATACGGGGAAGAGGAAGCACCAATCAGTCCCGAGAAGGGATACAACAAAAAGAAGAGCTTCCTCCGTAGGTGAAACCCGTTATGTAAGGAGTGATGACTCTACTGAGGAGGGGGATTGTCGGAGCCCAACATACCAAGAGTCCAATGATAGCAGCTCCAAGACAGACACCGATGGCGGTGGCGATGAAAATACCCCGAGGCCTACCGCACAACAATCAGAACAGCCTCAACCCATCCAATTTACAGGGGAGTCGCATTTCACTCATGCGACACAAGATAGAGATCATGGCGCTCCTTAATCACAAACAACAACTGTTAAGGGAAAGGGGAAGGGAAAAGCCGCACAAGCACCACAGGATAGCTGCGCACCACAGGACAGCTGTATTTCCTATGGCGTCGCTGAGACGCAAGGGAGCTATAGCTCATATAGCATCCTGAAAAAGTGTTTTTATTTCTCTGACAGTAGCCCCAGAACTTCATACGGTGTATGCGAGTTAACTAAACCAACCGACTTAACTGAAGATCTTGGTTGACGGCTACTTGTCACACGCTAGTAATAATATACATCGATCGAGTAATACAAACCGTTGAACATTAGTTTGTCCAATATGGACACAATAAGTTAGCTACGATCGAAGAGAAGCTATATATATACTAGTAAACATCAGCACCGGCATTAATTACTTCGCATGATTAGGAATTTTGTATCTGTTCTCTTCTCTGCTTCTATGAAAGAAATGTGAAGGTCAATCTGGACGAGTGAGTCTAATTGATCGGTCTGGAAAACCGCGGTGGAGAAAAAGTCTAGAGGCAGTGCACTACAAGAAACAGGGAAAAATTCGTGGGCCAAAAACCCACGAATTTAGGTCAAAACCCACGAATTTAAGTTAACCTTCATCAATAACAATTCTAGAAAGATGGCCTCGTGAATATACGTTTTCTAATTGTCTCAATAGAGCATCACTCCTGGTTTCTCAGGAAACCACTACCAGTTATACAAATACCTTGATAGAACACATGTAAATGATACATCGACAAAAGAAGGTCAGAATCGCTATGCCAAACTAACAGAGAAATTAAGACTTTGAATATATTCAGGAGTACCAATATAGCATGCTAGGGAAAACAATAATTGTAACAACAACCAATTTTGATCTGGAAAACGTGATCTTCTGGATAATAGTTGCAGGTCATATGAAGTTTTAAGTTTGAGAGTTACACTATATTACAAAAGGATAACTTTGAAACGGCGGTCAGGAGATGATGTTACTGAATCCAAATATAACCACATCAGACTTGTAAGCCACAATTTGCAACACTCCACTTAGCTATTTTTTCTGGAGTGACATACAACAACTTGTAGGTGCATGTACAAGACATTAGTCCTCTTAATATTTCCTGCTTGCTCGCACCACTCCATGTTGGCATCGAGATAAGCCGCAGGAATATTTGCTCGCTCCAGATAGGTGGTGAATAGTCGAAATGCATCAAGAAATATGTACAAGGAAATGGAACTATGAAACAATTAATTACTTGTAAAAGATGCATGATCTGGTCTTGGATGAGTGAAACCAGAGGAGAAACTACTAATGTTATGCCCGCGTCAATAAGAGCGGGAAGCTGCAAATTAATATGACTATGAGCGTTAATGCCGAATTGAGGAAATAAAATCATGTAGATGGAGTTAGCAGTCAATCCTGAATAAATCACTATGTTGAAATTTCCTACAATAACATTGATTATCTCACAACTAGCACCCGATAAAACACGAAGGGTGTTTGCACAATTTGTTTATGCATGAGTAGAAATGTTAACACTTAAGGTATTTGAGCTAACATGTTTTTATATGTAGAACATAATGAAGTGAGGTTATTTCTTTAGAACATAATTAATATACTGGACAGGCTACCAAATTCAACAAAGCTTTACATAGTTGGTTTGCCAGAAATATTTCTAGAAATGAAGCACAACACCACCATCCTAAGCAAAACATGGGCGGTTTGAGCAAGATGGAAATAAATAATTTGGACACGGAACCCCTTTTACAGGGTTTCATCACAAAAGTATATTTGGCTATGTGAGTAAAACAACTGAAGATAGAGGTAATTTCCAGCAGTAGGAGATATATTTCTCCATCACTCACACATACCTAGGAAGCCCACGACATTTTGGTAATCCCCTAGAAAAGGCACTGCTCTTTCTGCAATGCTTTCAGGATTAGATGCTCTTAACTTAGGGTGCTAATTGAGCATATAGTTTAAGAGATGAGTCATTAGACACTTCTACACTAGCATAATAGATCTCTTCAGCTATGGCACTGGATCTTAAGATAGAATTTTGAGTTTGGTCTACCAACCTTTAACTCTTTAAAACCGGCTTAAAACTAAGTCAAAGAAATATACAAAATTTCGGCATGACCTCTCTAGTAAATAGGACATCCACTCAGCAGACAAAAAAACATTTGCAGTTATAATATATATATCAATCTCTCAAACCAAAAGAAGACATTCTAGCAGATCCTTAGATAATCAATCACACATCCAACGACAATTTGTAAACTACACAATGACGTACAATACATTACAACCGCAAAACACACCCTCCTAATCATGCCTACCCAAAAATATAATCGGCTAGGATGCTAAATAGGATTAGTATTGCACTTGGAAAGATTACTATCACAGTTATTCAGCTGATGATGATTCAGGCCTTCTTCTTCGCATTCGAGCTCCCCAGGATAGGTTATCTTTTGAATTCTTTCTCATGCTCCTATCCTTGAGCTCCACAATTTGGTCTTCCCAAGATCTCCTCCAGCCAAACTTCTCTTCCTGGTCCTATGGTTAACACATGTAGAGCGTTAGTGTGGAAACAAAGCAGCGCTAAATAGCCCCTTTCCATCGTAAACTATTATCCCATCTTTGTTGTAGAACACTTTAGTGCCACCACACCAATTAGCTAGAAGAAACCAAACTTCACCAACTTTGTGACACTTTGAATCATCCATTCAGGATTTACCGAAACAAGGACCGCCAAATCATAACACACACATATGAGATAACTGTTCAAATGCATGCACCAAAGGCAAAGAATAAAGACACGTTAATAAGTATAGCATAAATATCACCATATTTTCACAACCGGCCTATAGTAACAGCAAAATACAAAGAGCAACAATTCTTTTAGCATCCATCTTGATATCCTCATCTTTTTGTGCAATATAGCTGGCTTGCTTGTATAGATTAAACTGGAAATTGAAAAAAAAACTATAAAATTAGCATGTGACTTTTGCCATGATGTGTACATTGATACAGGGAATGCTTCTGCAACTTATTCAAATATGCCCATGATTATGTATTTCTGTGGGTTATGGATAAGCTAGGGTGCCAAATTTTATCAGACCATTGATGAGGGACCTGACAATGCAAATAACTTCATTGATTTAAAATTCATTTGAGCACTAAGCTAAGAATGCAGATAGAGTTCATACTTACAATTTCAGAAGTGTGGTGATATTGCCATAAGATGGAGGAATTGAACTTCCTGAGAAATTATTATTGTCTAGCTGACTAGAATCGTTTGAAAAGATGTAGTTAGACAGGCAGTGAATGTATAAATTTCCAAAATATGACATTTCAAAGACATGTAAAAAAGGTGAAGAAAATAAACTGAAAGCTACTCAGGCTGCATGGATCTTTCAATGCATGACCATATGGCAACATAAAGCTAACTCAGTAACTAATTAGCCAGCTCAAATCATTCCACTTACATTATTAGCATGTGAGAAAGCTGACCAAGCTCAGAGGGAAAAATATGCCAAGTCCTATGTAATTATGTAAACACACTTTGGATCTTTTTTTATTGCATTAATAGCTTCATCATAGCTTCCAATACTTCAAATAATATGGTTTATTTTGCAAATGGCAAAACAATAAGTTGCGAAAGTCAACAAAATTATATGAAAACCAAGTTCAGGTTGTCCATTCATCACCAAAAGCATGCCATAACAGAAGCACATGAGTAGTGTAGAATGTATGATAAGCGCATGATTGACAAGGAGATCACTTATGCTCATACAATTCCTGTACATGCAAGTATCCATCGCTTAATGTTGCATTGTGGCAGATAACGTGGGACCAATTTCCTCCCATGCATGGATCTCCACGGTTCCAGCTGTTTAAGATGTCCCTGTGAATCTATCAAACGGCCTTTGATAGCTTTCAGGGCATCCACTGCAGACCAGATGAATCAATTGAACACATAGTTTCATAATGTAAGCAGAAGAAATTAACAAGCCTATAAAAAAATATAGAACTAAGAATATATGTAGCATTCCTGACTTGTGCCCTCCTATGCATATCTCCCCGAGTGAGGATCGTGCTTATGAGGCAAAAGATAAAATGAACATGAATTTGCAGAAATGGAACAAAAATAAGTAGTCTGGAGGCAAAGTACGGTGATTAAGATGGATTTTACCTTCCCATGGTGATGTGATCGGTGCAGTCGTTGGTTGCGCATTGCCAAAAGATAATGAGAAGATAATGGAGCAAAGATAGAATAGTAGGGACCGTGGCATGACGCTGTCGCATAGAAAATTTTCCCAATTTGGTCAAAATATTCAGAGTTCACCGGTGCATGCTCTCTCTGATAGTGGAGTTCATTCCCTGAAAGAGAGCAAAGGAGCAACGCTTACTTGTCCAGATCCAAAAATACACAAAAGACAATATAAAGCCTGCGATGCACCCCATTACTGGTCAAATTTCTCATCGAAGTAACAAAGTCATGAGTGGGAAAAAGAACCTCATACTAAATGGAAAATTGTTGAAATATGCTAATTAACGGGCACACCGTACACCCATTAAAGGAGGAGGCACTACTGTTGCATCCCTTGCGATGATGATAGCATAGAACCATAGCATGAACGAAGGGAATCAAGGAAACAAGCACGGCATGGCATGGTAGTATGGTACTATGTTGTGGAAGAACATGCGTGCAGAAATTGAATGAAAAAGAATGAAATCATATTTACTGATTGATAACAATATGGTGCAAGGAAGAAATAGACGGATATAAACATGCAAATTAAAAAGGAATTAAAGCTGAACTCACCAGGTAGGTAGCAAGCAGGACAGAGCAAGTTAGCAGCAAATTAAGCAGAGGAATCGGCAGATGATGGAGTAGAAAGGACAAAGACAGAGAGTTAGCAGCAAATTTTACTTTGGTATGCTTATATGTTTCTTGATCAAGTTCAAGATCTCCATAACCTGTGAAAGAGTAAAATTAACAAAGAATAAAAAGATCATAATTCATAAGGATATAGGAAAATAATGCTATTGGGATGGATGCCAGCAGTTGCTAACACATTGCATGCTATGGAGCAGTAGTTAGACCTAGACATGCTCATACCTAGCATGTAGATTTTTGCAAGAAGATCTGTTAAGGCCTCAACCTCATCACCAAGTAAATCCACCGGTAAAAATTGAGAAATTGCAGCACAGCGCATAACTCTCTTTTTCCTCCCCTTTGTAGGGTACCATCTAGCATCTAGGTTGTATGCCTTGTTGCAGTTTTTGCAGGCTAAGCAGGTATATTTGGATAGAGGTGAAGCTTTAAAGCATAATTCACAAACACATTACCTCGAGCTCAGCTTTACGAAGATTAGAGCCCCTCTCAGATATCTCCTTTAAAGCATAATTCACAAACACATTGCGATGAGCATCACATGGGAAGTCTCTAGTCTCTACTACACAAAACAGCAACAATTTCGATCTACAGGATGTGGTTCTGTAAGCATTAGAGTGATTAGACACAGGCAAGACCGATCATATATTAGCTAGGTCAAACCCAATCCTTTGAAGCCAGATACCTAACACAACATGCCCAACTAGGAAGTAGGAACCATACCCTCGTCCTTGTAGCAATCACACCAAAAGGTGGAAGCATACTGAGAAAGAAGTTGCAGGCTAGGCACAGACCGGAAAAATCAAGATGGCTGTAGCACATTAGCCTGCCCTAAGAGTCAAGAGCCAAGAAGCATTCAGGCATTTCAATCGAGCAGTGGCGCGCAGAGTAATTGGGTGTTTTTGGGGAGGGTGGGGTGTACCTTCTTGGCAGCGAGGACGAACGCTGGCTCATGGCCTTGGGGTGCTCGGCGAGGTCGAGCTGGCGGCCGGGCTGCGGTGGCTGCTGATGTGGCGCACTGAGACCGGGCTGGTCTGAGGGGGTCAGGCTGGGAGGGCGAGCACAGGCGGCTGGCGGCGGCAGCACAGGGCAGGCGGGACGGCGGGGCGGGGCGCGGCCGGGCGGCGCGTGAGAGGAGCAGAGAGAGAGAGAGAGGCGTGGGTCGTGTGAGAGCAGCGGGGGGGCGTGAGAGAGCGAAGACAGAGAGAGACGCCCACTCAGCTAGCCCTAAGCGTGCATAAATTCATGGGTGCTGTTTTGGCCCACGAATTTAAATAAATTCGTGGGTAATATTGTAAGTCATCGAATTTAAATGCATAAATTCGTCGGTATTTTTTTGGCCAACGAATTTAATTAAATTCGTGGGTTTTTAATAAACCGACGAATTTAAATACATAAATTCGTGGGTATTTTTTTGGCCCATGAATTTAAAAAAACCCACGAATTTTTCACTGTTTCTTGTAGTGGTGGGGAAAAAGTCTAGAGGGAAAAGGGCGAAAAATTAACACTCTACGCGTTCACCGAGTAATAACACATGTTCTAAAAAATATCAGAAACCGAGATGTGAAATCGAGGTGGGGAAAAAGTCTAGAGATAGAGCTGCACAAATTTTTCTGGCGACGAAAACATTTTTTCCTGGGAAAAACAGAGAAAGGACCTAGACGTAAGGAGTAAGGACCTGTTTGTTACGTTTTTGGACCTGTCCGCTATCCTGAAAAATTAGAAAAGGGCTTGTTCGCGATTTGAATATAACGGGAGTTTTTTTCCGTAAAATGGCGCACGAGGGACCCAAACGCGATTTTAGGGAAAAATATCTTCCTCTCACAAAAAATTGCGAAGGGCCTATTCGTAATTTATAAAAGGACCAAAATGCGTTTTTTTTAGCCGAGCCGGTCGGCCGGCTCGAGCCAAGCCGCCGGCTCGGCTCAAATCATTGTGGTGGCCGGAAGTTTGCAAACTTTAGGTAGGTTATAATTCTCTGCTTCTATGAAAAAATGTGAAGGTTAATTTGGACGAGTGAGTCTAATTGATCGGTCTGGAAAACCGCGGTGGAGAAAAAGTCCATAAGCGGTGGGGAAAAAGTCTTGAGGGAAAAGGACGAAAAATTAACACTCTACGCGTTCACCGAGTAATAACATATGTTCTAAAAAATATCAGAAACCGAGATGAGAAATCGAGGTGGGGAAAAGTATAGAGATAGAGCTGCACAAATTTTTCTGGCAACGAAAACATTTTTTCCCGGGAAAAACAGAGAAAGGACCTAGACGTAAGGAGTAAGGACCTGTTTGTTACGTTTTTGGACCTGTCCGCTATCCTGAAAAATTAGAAAAGGGCTTGTTCGTGATTTGAATTTAACAGGAGTTTTTTTCCGTAAAATGACGCACGAGGGACCCAAACGCGATTTTAGAGAAAAATATCTTCCTCTCACAAAAAATTACGAAGGGCCTATTCATAATTTGTAAAAGGACCAAAACACGTTTTTGTTAGCCGAGCCGGCCGGCCGGCCAGCTCAAATCGTTGTGGTGGCTGGAAGTTTGCAAACTTTAGGTAGGTTATAATATAGACACAAGCTAGCTCCAGTGCCTTGTCATCTCAAGGCGTCATGACTCAGAGTCAGAGGAGACCAACATATTTGCGCCTTGTCATGCAGTTGACATCCAGGTGGCCATCTGTATAGATGACACCTAGTTGTTATGCAGAATATTAAGGCTTGAATAAACTTTTATATTCTAATACAAAATAAATATGATATTCTCTCTATCTCCTAATAAATATCTACATTTACTTTATATTTTCTACATACATGTATTGAATACAGTGCTTAGTGATAATAATTAGACGTCATCTAGTCATTTTTAATATTTTCTTAGTCTACATACCAAAATGAAATAACTTGGACGGATCGAGGGAGTATTAATTTGCATTGAAAGATGAAGGAAATTACACGATCAAACTCTGCTTACAAGTTCTTACCCAGTTTCACGCTCTGACTTTCAGAAAACGACTACCCGTACATGCATGCGTTTATGTCATTTTCAAGATCAAAATATTAGAAATAAAATAAAATTAAGCTAATAGTTTGGAACATTTTTCAACACGCGGATCACCAGCGCATTCAAGACTAGGGTTACAGGAAGGATCGATGAAGGAAAATGCATGCATGACAGCTGTCTCCTGCATTGGTTAGGAACCTAATGATGTATGTATGCTTTGTCATGTTCAGACCTTTGTGGGTGCATTCTAGAAGGAAATAGCAACATTTGAATCGAAGCTATTTCAACTAAATATCCGTCTACATGTGAAATACATACTGGACATATTTTTTTAGATAAAGAATTAAAATCCGGCCTCTGCAATTGCACACAGCCGAGTTCTTACAAATATTACATCCGCATAGCATTATTGAATAATAGAGACAAAGAGAGTGTAAAATTAAAAGCAAATTCTATAATTGCTTCTCCATCCATTCTTGGAAAAAATGTTCAACGCCAGTCGAATGGTCTCCCTGTTGTTCTCAGACTGCAATAGAGCCCAAAACTGCATAATCCAGGAAAAAACACAATGCTGGGTTTCTACGTGTGCATGTCTTACTTAATTAGGAAGTCTTCTAAGACCCAACGACATTGGTGCTCTTCACAGAAATATACATACAGCACGGTAGGTAAAACCTTAATGACATTACCAAAAAAAAAAAAATATCCTCAACAGAAGCCATGCATGATGCCGATTCAGTCAGGTGCATGAAATTTCCATGAATTTCCCGTCCCGTCCGTCTGCTACTATATAAGCCACATTTGCCGAAGCATTGAGCAACAGCTCAAAACACGCACGAACGCAGAGGACGGCCTCGAAAAAACTTGTTCGGCATGTCGAAGGACCCGAAGAACATCGCGAAGGGTGAAATTCCAATTCCATGCAACTAATTAAATTCTACTCATGTACATTTGCTGCAATTGATTGGCTTTATACACATGCAATTAAGCTCTTCGGTAGTACTAGTATCTTTTTAATCCTATTACATGTATGCATGCCTTTAATATATAGTTTCACCCTTTTCTCTGGACACGCCATGCAGGGATTATTAAGCCGCCGCCTGTGCCTAGCCAGCTTCCTGGCTCCCGTGAGCTTGCACCTGATCCGCGAAGGCCCTCTCCTACAGGTTAATTAGTGCTAATTTCTCTATTTTTTTAGTGATATAGGGGGAGATGATATACTTCACAATTCATATTACTTAAGTACTCTTATGCGTACTTACACGTCGTTTGAACAAGGGGATAATATGAATATATACCTGCATGCATTCATGTACTAGCTACAAAACTACTATATTTATCTTTTTACCACTGCATCCTTGCCGTTATATATATATATATATATAGGAAGCCTTTTCCGTTACATACTCCCACCTCCAATATACCACTTAAATGAACGCTTTATATTCCTTTATCACTTTCGGTATACTCCAATAATAATTCTAAGATACTCAAATGTCAAATGCAACATGGTTGAAAAAATTTCATGAGAACCCTTTATTTTTTTACTACATACCATTTTCCATATGTAAAAGAAATATATAAACAACTATTGCTATAAAGGGTGGACTTTAATGAATTTTTTCGTGGAATTCACTTTTAAGTATCTTATAATTAGTATTAATAGAGTATACTTAAAAGGATAAAGAGGTATAACAACATCATTTAAATAGTATACTAAGGTGGTAGCACGTACACCCAGGAGTATGAAATCATTTTACTATATATATATATATATATAGGAAAATGATTCTATACTCTGGGTGTACGTACTCCCACCTTCAATATACCGTTTAAATGATGTTGTTATACCTCTTTATCCTTTCAAGTATACTTTATATATATATATATTCTATACTCTGGGTGTACGTACTCCCACCTCCAGTATACCGTTTAAATGATATTGTTATACCTCTTTATCCTTTCGAGTATACTTTAATACTGATTATAAGATACTTCAAAGTGAGTACTATGAAAATCCTCCTTTTATAGTACAATTTGTTTATATATTTCTTTTACATATGGAAAAGAGTATGTAGAAAAAAAATAAAGGGTTCTGATGAAATGTTTTTCAACCATGTCGCATTAGAGTATCTTAGAATTATTATTGGAGTATACCGAAAGTGATAAGGGAGTATAAAGTGTTCATTTAAGTGGTATATTAGATGTGAGAGTATGTACTCCTGGAAGCACGGAAAAAGCTTCCCCAGTTGATGACAGGGTATACTAAGACTCTATTTGGAACACATGCATGATTTTTTTTCTAATACTTAAAACTGCTATATTTATCCTTGTACGACTGCAAAAAGCATTGCCCTATATATGTTTATCAATCTTTCCCCACTGGATGACAAGGTACATTAAGATCGACTCCATTTGAAACACAAGTTTTTTTTCTAATACTTACGAAAAATTAATTATTTTTTACAAAATTCTTGCGTTCCAAATAGGCTGAGCTGAAGCCAAAACTTAGCGGGCCCAATTTAGCTAATTGTGCTCAAAATCCTAATAAGCACTTACCAACTTACTGCTTGATTAATATATAATATAAGTAGCAACGAATAATACTTCATAGTGGGAAAAAGGGAGCCATGACCTAAGCTCCGCCACACTACGTACGCTCAATTTAGACGTGCATGCATGCACTGAAATATCTATTATTGTTTATACAAATAATAGTAGATAATGGATAAAGGGTGAAACTTTACAATTGAAAGGACATCTGCACGTAATATTTATAATTAATTATTAGGAACGGTGGAATCATGTAAGATATTGCTGGGGCTACTTATTACTAATATGCCGAGAACGCGGCACCTTCTGATGGTTAGTACCCGATCACTCGAGCATGAAATACGCATTAGCTAGCTGGATTGAATATATAGTTTCCAAGCCTCCAACTTAATTTTGCCTTAATTTGCAAGGAAAATAATCGAAGTTGGCAACGGCGAGATTTATTAATGAATCAACACGGGCGTGCGTGCGTGCATGCAATCTGCCCTTTTTTCCGCGCCTTTCTTTCTTGCTTTCTTTCTTTCTTTCTCTGTCTGGAATTGTTGCGCTTTCTTGACACGACCAACTTCCCTTTCATGTCTCTCGATCTTGTGCATGCATGCAGGGAAGCCTAAAGGGTTGACAAAGCCTCCGCCGAGCACCAGGAACGCGCATGGTTCGAACCACCTGCAGCCAGCTGGTCAACCTCAGAACAGAGGTCAAGAAAAGGCAAGAGCAAAAGGTAATTAAGTCAATTATTAACCTAGCTAACAAGCAGGCAAGCATACATATGTATCTACATGTATATCATGAAAATTCGATCCCATTGTTCGTCTACACATAGTAGTCATACGTGGTGCATGCTGGGCTTGACGAACATTGACATGTTTAAATCTTCTTTTTTTCTCTCTCAGGTATAACTAAGTGGCCGTGAAGGATCTGCATGCACATGCTATATATCCAGAAGAACAACCATATGATTTGTGAATATCAGTTGTCATACGCGTCTGTCAGTTACTACATATACATATAGGTGGTATAATAAAGAGTTTATATTGTAACTTCTGAGAGTGGTGGCACTACTGCAGAACGGCACATCAGAATCGGTTCTTTTTTATCATTAGAATCGGTTCTAGTCGCGATACGATGTCCTTCGATAGTGATGAGGTGGAGCTATCAGAATCGGTTTTGACCCGATCGTGATAAAATGTCATCAGAATCGGTTCTTTAAGGGAAGTGATTGTGATGATACCATCATCAGAATCGGTTCTTTAAGGGAAGTGATTCTGATGACCCCATCATCAGAATCGGTTCTTTTAAGAAAAGTGATTCTGATGATATACTCATCAGAATCGGTTCCACAAAAGAACCGATTCTGATGATTGTATCATCAGAATCACTTTTCTTAAAGAACCGATTCTGATGATGTGGTCATCATAATCACTTCCCTTAAAGAACCGATTCTGATGAGTGTGTCATCAGAATCACTTTTCTTAAAGAACCGATTCTGATGAGGTGGTCATCGTAATCACTTCCTTAAAGAACCGATTCGATGATGGTATCATCACAATCACTTCCTTAAAGAACCAATTCGATGACCCATTGGGGTGTGCCATTTTTGCAATTTCTCCAAAAAAAGCACAGATTAAAACAATATGCACAATATATATATCATCACATTCACAACACGTAAGATGATGCATATATCACATTCACAGAACAGAAACGCTTTAATTACAACACATATATATCATAGTCGTTCACAATAGACAACACAAACATGACAATCAGTACATGGACTTCCTCTGATACATATCACATTGACATATATTATATTGTTTACATATGGACTAGTACGATGCGTCAGGATCTCTAAACCTGCCATCCTCTGATATAACTTCTAACCAGTACCACTGGCATAAGTGGTCTCGTAAATTGTTGAGTGCTTTGTTGTCTAAACTCTTCTGGGGGATATTGATCTTCTCGCAAAATGAAATGATCAGATTAATTTCAGTTTCAAAATTTCTATGTAAAGGCTATGTATATTATTATGCACGTACATAAAATTAGGGAAACATAGATAAGTATTAGGGGCAATCACAAAAATAGACAGGAACTACAAGCAGGTTTAGAAAATATTTGGATTATAAAAGATTAATTCAAAATAGAAAAAATTCCAAATGTGAGAAGCTAATATTCTAGTAAAGACATTGAGTAATGCCTCAATGCGCTGAAAGGACAAATGTAAAAGCTACTCCTTCATGCCATTATATTTGTCTATAGCGTTGTAAAACGTTGTCGAACGCCCACGATCAATCACAAATTATAGACGCAATCGCGGGATCAAAAACAATAGACACATAATGTAAGAGGTGAAATTCTCTCTCGCTTTTTATTGATTCTATCTTTTGATTCTCAAATAACAAATATTTTAAAACAGATACTCCTAAGGCCAAGCAAAAATATAGTGATGTAATTTTCTACTAAAATTCAAATGGAACAATATTCGTCATGTAGCAATCCGTCTTTTAGAAGCTTCACGTTTTGGATTGGACCACACTAGTGTTTCATGTAGAGCTAACTAATACTAGTGCTTTTAGATAATGGCAGTGTTCCAATAGAATTATTTTGTATTACTTCATAAATCTAATACTTGATCAGATTAGAAAATTATACCTTAGGAAATGGTGTGAGTTGCCGACCACGATGAGCATGTCTTGCATGACATAGAAGCAAGAATGGTCACCGCTGCCTGTTGATGGCACTCGCGAAGAAAGAAAAGAAATTCAGCCCACGAAGATTAGATGTCAAAAATTAATCATATATATGCTAGGCACTTGTACCTTAAATCGCTTATATTTGCAGTGTCTTGCCCTTTTTGTCGTCGTATGGCCCTCCTTCATCGACATAGTCCGAGAAACCCCTACATACATTGGAGAGCACCATTGAGTCAAAAAAATAAACGTAGTTAAATTCCTCGATGTGTTAGGTTTCAATAATGCGCTTATTACGCAAGGAGGCTTGATCGCGTATGCCATCGGTCTCTTCTCGTCGAGTTAAATGTGTAGATCGTGTTTTCACTCGGAGCGAGGACGAGTAGAACCCAATGGTTGCTTATTAAATAAAATGTAGTGCAAGGAAATAAGTTCACGAGCGGTTTTAAGTGCGTACAAGTAATTGAATCGAAAAGTACTACTTACTCCTCGTGGTGCGGCAATACAATGAAGTCCTTCTTCGACTCACTTGCAATACCCCTTGATGTAGCTAGCAACGAACCCGGTTGAAGCCTAGCCATGATCGCAGACACAAGCTCGGGTCGACAAACCCAACCGTGTAGATTCGTCACGGCTCGTTGTCTCATTATCCCGCAACTCGTGTTGAATGTGAGAAAACATAATGCAAAATCCTATAAAAGTCATGGCGCAAGCTATATGGTGTGATACTCACAGCGTCCATGATCGTAAAGTAGAAATATCGGCGGCTTTCATTTGGTACACACGAATAGATCCTCAAAAGCGGCGGGAATGTTCCATTCTCCTCGCGGTGAAAATGTACCATTTATACTTCACGTTGAAGTCGACTCGGCGCTCTTCCCCTTCACCTTATCAAGGTACCATCCATGGAGGAGGCGAGTCCACTTGCCTAGCTCATTCAGTTAAATGCGATGCAATCGGGGGCTTTCCATGCTCGTAGGCCTTATAATCATCTGAGGTGCTCGTGGCTGGCCGACTCTTCTTTCGGGCGAAGGAGTGTCCGAGGTCGGGCAATGGGCTTTTCGGTACCTTAAGAGGCGTTGTGGCCTCTGTCGGCTTTGCCCTCTTGGCGGAAGGAGTCTCGGAGGCCTCTTGTGGTTGTCTGAGAGTCTCGGAGGCCTCTGTGGTTTCTACGGAGCGAAGCGGGAGCAGGCGGTGTAGCAGGAGCGGGATCAGCGCAGGAGCGAGGAGCAAAGGAGGAGCGGAGGCGCAGAGAGCGTAGCAGGAGCAGGAGGAACCTCTGAAACGCATATATTTAACTTCTGCGGTAATCTATGGAATGGTAGAGAAGGCGTGGAGGACTTTTTACCTTGACCAAGACGACACCGTCGTGGGCCACTTGATGAGCGACATGCGTGCTTGCCCAAGAGTGGTGATATCTTCGTTGGGGGAAATCGATCACATGTGATAAGAAGTCTTCGTGGGCGTAGTCCACCGCACCCTCATGTAGCCCTTCCCCACAGTGACCATGCACAAGGTCGGTCTCGTTGCATGGAAATGCAACCCAGCGTGCAACCTCAGCGGAAATCCATCCTCCGTCAAGATGGTGGTGGCACTTCGCAGCACTGCAAGAAGTGTACAACGAGGAAAAACATTGCGGAGTTACACTCGTAGCTTGAACTCAGAAAAATTAATTATTACCTTCACCGGGGACGGTCAGATCATTTTGGAACCGCGGTGATAGGTCGGGCACGAACTTCTCTCACGAGTCGAGGGCATCCGCTCGACTCGGGAAATCATCGCCATCATCTCGGCCCTCAGGCGATCCTCACGTGCCGCCATCTCCCCTCATCTCCCTCTTATCTCTTCCTCACGTGCAAGATCTCCCCTCATCTCCTCCTTAATCTCCTCCCTCACCTACTCCCTTAGTGCGTTGAGGCGCTCACGACGTGCTGCCATGACCTTGAGTTGGCACTTTCAGAGTCATCTTGAAAGTAGGACTTCTTCGTGTGTCCCGCCTCACGGCAAGCACCGCCCTTATGGTCGGACTTCCGATCGCAGACGACAGATGTCCTGCGACCCTTAGCTCAAGAAGGTCCCTGTTCTTTTCACGGCTTACCTCTTCCCGTAATAAGCGAGTACGAATTAGATTTGAAATACAACAAGTTGGGTCAATTGTATTGTACTAAGTTAGATGTCTTACGATGGTAGAGACGACTTGAGCGGTAGCGTGGTTTGCAACTACAAGCTGCCCGTCGAGTTTTCTTTGTCCTCGCTAATACCCATTCGTGCGTCTCCTCCTCGATATGTGGGAGTAAGGCATCACCATCCGGAGTTAGCGCACTCCTCGGCTTGTCGCGCCTACTCGCCTTCTTCCCCTCATAGCCGCATGTACCGAGGTGGTGCGGGTGCGTGTTAAGCCTCACGACAGCGGTGTTCCTCTCTCTCATACTTTTGCCTCGGCATACCCTTCATCCTCGTGAACTCCGCCCAAACATCGGGGTCACAAATGGATACTTCTCGAATGGTGTACGGCCTTTCAAAGACGTACTCGGCGTGCATAAGGGTCTTGAAGTGCCTCAAGGCCACACCCATCCTATTCAAGGCGTCTGCCTCATTGTGGGTTCATCGTCTGCTCTATAATCCATTTACTCTTAACCTCGTCCCACAACCGATTCTTACGCTTTCGTGACATCCTTTCTCCAATCCTTAATTGTTATGGGCACTCTCTCCTCACCAATTGGCCAATAAATGACCCAGTATCGCCCTTGTACTTAGGAGGGCCGTGCAGACCCCGGCATTGAAGCGGAGAACTGCGGCGTTCTCCTGTAGCCCCTTTGTTTGGTCCTCGGCTCTTCCTTACCTTACTCGGCCCTTGAGTAGTTGGAACCATGCTCGGCCCCGAGCGGACCTTCTACTACTGTCATGCGACGAGCCGATGCTCTCTAGTTGCGACATTTTGAGTTTTCTTATCGACAAGTTTGATTTCACAACATCAACAGAGAATATGAGCATTAAAGTACTAATGCAAGAATAGCAACACAAGAAGGTCAAGTTAGTGTTTACATAACATGCAATATCTGTTGACCAACTAAATCGCACCAACGATAACCCTAATCTCTAAATAGGTTTGGTCCTAATCCCATTCGAGGATATGTGGTTCGAGCAGTTCTAAGCCGTTGTACAACCGGAGAAAATTTGGCTGACATCTCGCCTGTTCTCTAGATACACGTCTCGACAACAGTCAAGAGGGTGTGTATCCGGAGAACACCAGGAAACGCTACGAAATCAACTCTGAGTTGTACAACATAGCTCAGAACTTGCCCGAACCACATATCTCGAACTATCAAAAACGTGGACAATTCGAGATCGCTTAAACATAAATATGCTATTCCAAATATTTATAAATAAGCACTCTCGAGCGGGAGACGAGGTTACATAACCTAAACTCTAACATATCTTTGAGATAAAAACAAAAGTAATATGTTGAAAGTAAACACATGTCTAAACAAAAGTAATATGCTAAAAGTAAACACATGTCTAAACAAAATTAATATGCGAAAATAAGCCATTAGCAAAACTGTGATTCGTATATCTACATATAACAAAATGGAACTTAACAAAGACTTGTAAAATATAGGACACACAGTTTAGAAATTTACCACATTGAAATCTATATATTGTAGAAAATGACGACATTGTATGCTCCTAATAATATAGCACCATTTCTATAACCGATAGCACGCAATTCAATACTTAGAGTGTAAGAGCAAGATCTTTATGATTAACCCAAATAACAATACGATTACATATACATGTTTCAAAATTGACCAATCTAACATAATTGAGAAGATGACACAAATTATGTAGACTATGGCATTCGGGAGATGAAACATGTCTACCATGGCGAAAGAATGTAATATATTTATAGATGTTTGCTCTCAGATTTTAAGTGTTTGAAAGAAGATTAGAATCTTCACTTCAATCACAAATAGGCTAGACAAATTAATTCAACAAATTGGGCCTTGAACCCTTACCACCTTAGCACAAGAATGATTGTTTTATTCACTGTTATAAGCACCTAAGCACAGAATGAACTTAGGTCTAACAGATGTGATAACCCAACATCAAGAAATGGACTTACTGACAGTAAAGTACCAACAGTAACAGAATTTTAACTGGAGAAATTTAGTCCTGCAAACAGTTAAATATCTAACCGAACCTGCTAATGTTCAGATCAGCAACAAGGTATTTCCAGCATGCAGACTACTGATCAACAATTTATCAATTTGGCTAGTTAAATAAATCAATTCTTTCTAACAAGTGATCTACCAGTTCAAGGCCTAATTCATTTCATTAATTGTCATGATCATAAGATAACCCAATATCATCACAGAGCAAAACCTCCCTTCAGCCAGCAAGAATCAAGTGCAGTATCAAAGTGGCAAACGAAATGCGATCGGGGGGAGACTGGAATCCCACCTGGGAGGAGAGGTCGGCGACAGTGAAGATGGCGGCGGCGGTGATGCTCTTGAAGACTGGAATCCCACCGGGGAGTGGGGGCGGCGTCGGCGTCGGGGCGGTGTGGGGGTGGCGTGGGGGCGTCCTCGGCGACGGCGACGGGGCGGGGAGGCGTCCTCGGCGGCGGCGGCAGGCGAGGCGTCCTCGGCGGCAGCGGCGAGGTCGGGCGGCTAGGGTTAAGCAGCGTGGAGCGTCAGCATGAATGGTTATGGGTAGGGTTTTAAGAATTGCATTAGTCATTAGTATCACTCTTTTAAGAAAACCGATAGTGATGCTTAACCATTAGTATCACTCTTTTAAGAAAACCGACATCGATGCTTCATCAATAGTATCACTTTTTAATAAAACCGACATCGATGCTTTATCATCACTTTTCTAATAAAACAACGATGTTAGTCATTAGTATCACTTTTTAATAAAACCGATCTTCGATTCTTTATCATTAGTATCACTCTTTTAAGAAAACCGACATCGATGCTTCATCATTAGTATCACTTTTTAATAAAACCGATCTCGATGCTTTATCATCACTTTTCTAATAAAACACGATGTTAGTCATTAGTATCACTTTTTAATAAAACCGACATCGATTCTTTATCATTAGTATCACTCTTTTAAGAAAACCGACATCGATGCTTCATCATTAGTATCACTTTTTTTAATAAAACCGATACTGATGCTTTATCATCACTTTTCTAATAAAACACTGATGTTAGTCATTAGTATCACTTTTTTAATAAAACCGATACTGATTCTTTATCATTAGTATCACTCTTTTAAGAAAACCGATACTGATGCTTCATCATTAGTATCACTTTTTTTAATAAAACCGATACGGATGCTTTATCATCACTTTTCTAGTAAAACACTGATGTTAGTCATTAGTATCACTCTTTTAATAAAACCGATACTGATTCTTTATCATTAGTATCACTTTTTTAATAAAACCGATCTCGATGCTTTATCATCACTTTTCTAATAAAACACCGATGTTAGTCATTAGTATCACTTTTTAATAAAACCGATCTCGATTCTTTATCATTAGTATCACTCTTTTAAGAAAACCGACATCGACATGCTTCATCATTAGTATCACTTTTTTTAATAAAACCGATACTGATGCTTTATCATCACTTTTCTAGTAAAACACTGATGTTAGTCATTAGTATCACTCTTTTAATAAAACCGATACTGATTCTTTATCATTAGTATCACTTTTTTTAATAAAACCGATACTGATGCTTTATCATCACTTTTCTAATAAAACACTGATGTTAGTCATTAGTATCACTTTTTTAATAAAACCGATACTGATTCTTTATCATTAGTATCACTCTTTTAAGAAAACCGATACTGATGTAGTTTATTACACTATTCCTTTTCAGACATCTGGCAAGTTCTGAATTTTCAGCATTTCATCAAAAGAGAAAATGGCATAACTTTGTCATACATTGTTGAAATTATTAGAAATTTTGCGTAAACATATTTCAGATACCGCAAAACTTTTCATAAAATAATTTTTGGAAAAAGCGACCTCATTCAAGAAATATGCCAAAATTCATTTCGTAGACATGATTTGTGCGTAAAGCGTAGAAAAGTCAAAACTTTTTCAAATTAATTTGGAATTGTACGAAAATTTCCGAAATGAACTTTCGACTATTTACAAGCTTTCCCAACAATAATTTAGTCAAATGGAATTTTCTTTCACAAATTATGGCACAAAGTGCAGGCATAAAGAGAAATTGCATGCATTTCCATGAAGCCTCCAAACAGCAATTAATCACCTTGGATTTACAATACTATTTTACATACATTATAATAGTCCATTTATTTACAATATTGCCCTTCATGATGATCTACTGCATGTAATTGGCTCCATGTGTGTCGTCATCCCCGCTAAGATAAGCCCCATCGCAAATGAAGGTATCTCATCGAATTGGTTATACTCTTCTTCATCTACAACATCTTCAACTCCTACGATCCGTCTCTTGCCATGAAGAACGGCGTGCAACCTTGGATTGGCCGGATCGCGCCGTAAAAGACTTGAGTTGCTTGCCCGCAAGGACAAACGGATCATCTTTGTGGCGAGTCTCTCGAGATCCACAATAGTAAAGCCTCTCTTGTCGACCTTCACTCCATGTGGAAGTCGTACCCACTTACATCGAACAATGGAACTTGGTATATTCCGTGTCGAGCTCCCAAATTTCTTGATCATCCCATAGTAGGAGTTCATTGCGGTTGGGGAGACTGCTTTAAGTGATGATCATCGGAGAAAGCATTTATACTCACACCACTGTTTTGGACAAGACTCTTGGCATCTTGACTCTCGATGTAAAAGGTGTAACCATTAATATCGTACCCTGCCATATACGTACATTAAATCTTGGTCCGTCGACCAACCATTTTACATTCTCGATAAAGAGACCTCCGCTTTTCTTTGAACCATGTGAGGAATCGATCATTGTGTTCTTGTGCGATGGAAAGCTCATCCATTTGTGGATTCTCTTCCGTAATATCAACTTATCTTTGCTCGATGTATGGGCGAACCTGCGCTATTACGCAAGATCGTGAAATCGCCTTGCAATACATATCAAACCTCGGACTCATTAGTTTGGACCCAACGGTTCCTTTACCAAAGAAGTCTGCCCTCATGACGAGATACAGGAACACCGATTGCTTGTCTTTTACCCAGGTAGTCCACGCAAAACTCAATAACCTCTTGAGTCCCATAACCTTCAACAATACTACCCTCAGGCTTCGACCGATTCCTCACGTACGACTTTAATATACCCATGTACCTCTCGAACGGATACATGTAACGTAGGAAAACGGGTCCACATATCTTAATCTCTCTGACAAGGTGAACAACAAGGTGGACCATTACGTCAAAGAACGGCGGTGGGAAATGCATCTCAAGGTGACACAGAGTCTGCACCACCTCACTCTGTAAGTTGTCTAGTACATCGGGGTCAATAACTTTGCAGGAGATCGCATTGAAGAAATAACACAACTTTGTGATTGCCAACCTGACATCCTCTGGGAGAATATTTGGATTGCAACCCGGAGCATTTGGGTCATCAAGACATGGCGGTCATGGGACTTCATGCCCAACAACTTCAAATCATCCATAGACACAAGCTTCTTAATGTTCATGGAGTAGCCAGATGGAACTTTAATACTTTGGAGACATTTGCAGAGATCTTCTTTCTCCTTCTTGGACAGGTGTAGCATGCAGCGAGGATGTACTGGGCCTTTTCCATCCTCCTCTATCACCGCAAGTCCGGGCTCGATTCCCATGTAGGCCATGTCGCGACGAGCATTGACACCATCTTTGGTCTTCCTGTATGTTCAGCAGGATGCCAACCAAGTTGTCGCAGACATTCTTCTCAACATGCATGACATCAATACAATGCCGACATCTAACTCCTTCGATGACGGTAAGTCCCGAATATTGACCTCTTCTTCCAAATGGTCCTAGGACGAACAGATTTACGGCTCTTTCCATACTAAACATCGATATCCTCTACACGTGAATACACTTGGCTTCCACTCATAGGCTGCGGTGCCGAACGGGCTTCCCTCTTCCCATCAAATTTGTCATCCATCTTACGGTATCGATGACTTGAGGTAGAAACCTCGGTGACCCATATACACAGTTTTCTTGGAATTCGCAGCCATAGACTCTCGGTCTCCTCTTCACAAATAGGACACGCTTTGGCTCCTTTCAGATCTTGAATTCGCCAAATTACCAAGGGCCGGAAATCATTTATGGTGCAAAATACCATAGCCCGTAGGGTGAAATGCTCTCTTTGTACGCATCCCACACGATTTACCCCCTCATTCCACAATTTTACCAAATCCTCGATCAATGGTGCAAGGTACACATCAATATCATTTCCGCTGTTTGGGTCCCGAGATTAGTAATGACATCATGATATACTTCCGCTTCATGCCTGACCAAGGAGGAGGTTGTAGATACCTATGAATCGGCAGTCTTTGTGACGATCGCTCATGTTACCAAACGGATTCATTCCGTCGGTACTCAATCAAATCTTATGTTCCTCATTTCGCACCAAACTCCTCATGTTTCCAATCGATGTTTCTCCATTGAGCCGAATCGGCGAGGTGTCTCACCTTGCCATCTTCCTTCGAGACTCGTAATGCCAACGCAACAATTTTGCCTCTCTCGGATTTGCAAACAACCGCTCCAGACGGGAATGATGGGCAAGTACCACAATACCTTGGCGGTGCACCTTTAGTGATGACCTCTTCACCGTCGTTGCCCGGCTCTTCGCTTCTTGTCGTTCGCTTCTCCTTTTGTTTGTACCGGGCACACCGCAAACCGGACAAGCGCAGCTCTCGATGTGCGTTACGGTACAAGATGCAATCATTCGGACATGCATGTATCCTTTCTATTTCCATTCCCATGGGACATAGTAGCTTCTTCGCTTCATAAATGCTTGTTGGCAACTCGTTTCCCTCCGGAAGCGGATCCGATAGAAGAACTAGTAGTGCATTGAAACTTGTATCCGTCCAACGGTGTTTTGCCTTGATTCGAACAATGTAAGGACCGAACCCAACTTTGGTGTATTCCGCTTTGCAACTTTGTGAGCAGTGGGTTTGGCATCGTCTTCTATCAAGCTTTTAAACTTTTCAAACTCTCTTTCCGTGTAATTACCCTCCACATCCCGCAACATTTGCTCCAAATTATCCTCCTCAAACATATCAGTCTGCAACTCGTCATCCGGTTCCACCGTATCTTCGTTGCATATCGGAGTGGTACTACCTGCCTCCCCGTGATGGATCCAACATGTGTAATTCCTCACGAAGCCACGTCGAATCAGGTGGTCCTCAATTTGAGATGAGTTGTTAAATCTCCTCAGATTGGTGCAATCAATGCAAGGACAATATATGAAGTTTACACCCTCCTCACCATGTCGATCTTCGCAATTTTTTGAACTCCTTAACACCCTCTGAAATTCAGCACTCACACGGCTTTTCCGATACATCCATTCCTCACGGTCCATCTGCAATTAAATTTCGCACAATAAATTAAGGAAAAAGCGAGCGACAACTAGCTATAGCTATTTTAAATATTGAGACATCATTTCAATTAATATTACCTTTGCAAAATAGTGGGCGGGTTCCAAGATATATAAATGTACTCACGATCGATACCTAGCTTCTTCCTGGTTTAAAGCTTCCGCCAATTCCCTACATAAGAGACATAAATTTTTAACAACAACAACGATATCAAATAATCTAATTATATAGCTAGTGCAGTAGCTTGCAAATCTTTCTACTACAACTAAACAAATCAAGGGTACCAACGATGACTCCTAATCTCTACATAGGTTAGGTCCTAATCCCATTCGAGGATATATGGTTCGGGCAAGTTCCTAAGCCGTTGTACAACTCGGAGAAAATTTGGCAAGACATCTCCTGCTTTGTTCTCCAGATACACGTCTCGACAACAGGTCAAGAGGGGTGTGTATCCGGAGAACACCAGAGAGACGCTACCGAAATCTACTCTGAAGTTGTACAACATAGCTCAAGAACTTGCTCGAACCATATATCCTCGAATTGTCCAAAAAACGTGGACAATTCGAGACTGCTCGCCACTTATAAATATGCCCTTTCGTTCAGCATATTTATAAATAAGCACCCTCGACGGGAGACGAGGTTACCGCCTAAACTCTAATAACAGTTACCACATGATAGCAATAATAATTCCATATATATAAACAGGAGATCGCACTACAAAAATTAAATAGATATGCGCTTGTCAAATAAAGAGTGTGAAATCTGAAAGCACGTACACAATTCCAGTGCAACCTAAACTTTATTGACGACATATTGAAATTACCAGAGCAAAATTGAAGGGGTTTAAAGAATTGCTGCTCACATTTTGAAGAAAACCGCAATAGAGAGCAAAAAGAGGGGAATCTCCTCAAGATAGGGTTTCAATTTTGCCCTCTTAATACCCACCCATGAGGACTTCAAATTTTCTCACCCAACTATTGCTTCCAACCACACAATATGAGCTATTTTCTCGGTGGCGGCGGAGAAATCTCCTCTGGAGCAAAAACAGAGAAGAGTTCAAGCTGAGTGGTATATATAACCTAGCGAGGCACATCAGAATCGGTTCTTTTCAAAAAGCGATACTGATGTGCACGGCCATCACTACATAAGCACGAGCACATCAGAATCGGTTCTTTTCAACAAGTGATAGTGATGTGCACTGTCATCACTATCGCTTCTATAAAAAGAATGATAGTGATAACCATGTGCACATCAGAATCGGTTCTCTACTAAAAAGTGATACTGATGTGCACGTTTATCAGAATCGGTTCTTTTCATAGAAGTGATAGTGATGATCACGTGCACATCACTATCACTTCTATGAAAAGAACCGATAGTGATGATCGTGCATATCACTATCACTTTTTAGTAGAGAACCGATTCGATGTTCCTGCTACATCACAATCACTTATAATCTCGTAACCGACATCTTGATTATTACTAACACCTCTCGAAGTTACTTATCACAATCGTTTTTTTCGAAAAACTTAAGAACCGATACAGATACAGTGATAGTGATGTGTCGTTCTGTAGTAGTGTGGTCAAGTAGTCACAAGATAGAAAGAAGATTAAAGTATTTATTTTGTTCATGTGTTGCTGTTAGATTGTACATACATTGGTTGGGGACTATGTAAAGTCTTATATATTCATATAATAAATAATATATTTGGAAGTGTATGGAGTCGCTTCTGTCAGTGGCGGAGGACAGAACAAAATTAAGGTATGGCAAAGTTCGTACCATAGATTAAGTACTATCACATAAAATCAAAATAATACACACATTAATAAAAGTGCATAACACTAAATAAAGTGACAAATAGTATTATATACCATAAAAGAAGCAGTTTCTCACCGTATAATGTGAAGAAGATTTGATACTTGATAGATAATTAGATAGTAGTACTGGCGTAGAAAGTAGAAACTCTTGCGACTCGCGTCCGGCGTCTCACCGTCACAGCCTCACAGGCTCTCAGCCCTCAGTACTTCTCTCGTGAGTCGGCGGCGTGAGCGTCGGCACGATATTGAATCTGAATATCTGAATCTGGGCGTCGGCGGTCGGCGGCGATATGAATATGATCTGGCGTCGCTCGATCGCTTCTCGATCGATCTGCGCGCATCTGCTGACAAGTTATGGCCTTATGGGCTTGACCGGTTGGCGTTGGCCCAATAACCAATTACCTCGCACGCAGCAGGCAAAGCCATGCACGACACATAGTTTTTGGTAGCAACTAACTAGCAAAGGCAAAGCCATTAGGCATGCACGTATTGCACATTTGCACGTGTCGTTATGCATGCATCAGAAGTCAAATGTGTGTGCTCTCTACAGCTCTAGTCGGAAGTGTCTAAGGTACGACAAGAGCTGTACCTCGCCATACCGGGCCCTCCGCCCCTGGCTTCTATTGTTTGTTGCCACATTCTTGTATACGTGGTATTTATCATGTTTACGAATGAAGTTTTCCAATTAAGTGAGCTATCTTTAGTCCAAGAAAAATTAAATGTCCTTTTTACTGTACCAGACACCAAGTTGCAGTGTTGACTGTATTAAAATTAAATATGCTTCTGGTTACAAAAGTGGCGTTCGTTTGGACCACAGGAGATCTACTCAGACGTACGTACGTACACATTTTGTCAGGTAGCGACAACGAGTTAGGTTACTTATTTGGAAATTTTCAGCGAGTCCAACGTGCGCTCTCTCTCTCTCTCTTGTTACGTAAAATGGCAACTGTAACAACCGAAGTGGTAAATGAAACCAGACAGATGTCAACCAGAGGTGAATTTAAAAGGAAAATAGAGAAATAGCTCATAATTCAAAGGCAATGTATTATGTGCACACAGGTCCTCCCTTGTACACACCGTACGTACACCAACTAAAAAAAGTTGTGAAAAATTCGGAAAAAAATTGTAGATGTACTTCACAGATTACTCTACCTATGTATAAAATTGTAGATTCAAATTCATTATATATCAAGAGTTATAAAAAAGAGAAAATTCTGACAAGTTTTAATTGTCAGATTTTTCTCTTTTTTGTAACTCTTTATATATAATGAATTTGATTTTGAAACTTCATACATAGGTAGAGTAATCTATGAAGTACATCTACAATTTTTTCAGAATTTTTCACGACTTTTTTTAGTTGGTGTGTACACGGGATGGCCTGTGTGCACAGGATACGTTGCCTAATTCAAAGCTTCTCCGGCTGTCTGTGTCAATTCTATAGATGGATACACGCATGGTCAACACCGTTGTCACTACAACTGAACATGTGATTACTGCCGGGTCCACATCGGCATCACTGTCGGATGTGGAACCGGCACAACTCACTGCCGGATATAACCGGCAGTGATAATCACTATCACTGTCGGTTTATACTTAACAACCGGCAGTGATAATAACTATCACTGTCGGTTCATACTGTCCAACCGGCAGTGATAATAATTATCACTTGCCGTTATTATTTACAACCGGCAAGTAATAAGTAACTATCAACGCCACATTTTCAATAATATCCAAAGGTGATAAGTAACTATTCTTGCCCAATTGTTATCAATATCCCAGAGTGATAACTACTATCACTTGCCCTTTTTCTTGTTAACCGCGGTGATAACTCGTGTCATATTTTGATGATATCCAAAACTAGCGAGATGGGTTTTTAAACCTTTTGCATATATATTTTTGCAAGATATGTTGTAGCATGTATATATATTATACAAGAGATGTATTCTGTACGGTATACGTTGTGCACAATAGTACTGAAGCATCGCTAAAGTGTAATTGAAATACATTGAAGCATCATAATATTTAATTATTACATTGTTCATTCACTTTTGAAGCATTACATTGTTCATTCACAATTGTTGGCATGTCACTTAAGCTACAAATGCTCGTGAAACTCGCCCTTCAGGTGGATAATTTCTCAAATGATGAACCCAGCTATCTGCTCTTGAAAGGCGTCAATTTCGTGGTCGAGCAGGCTGCTGGTGCCCTGCTTGACGCGCTGTCATGGGAGAAATTGAAGCATTAATTAGTGTCATCGTCTTTATAAAGAAAAGTACGGGTCAACATGTAATGATCGATATACCAGCTGGCCGTTGTAGTCCGTATTGTCGGTGATGAACGCGTGGATATGTGTCATTGCGTAGTATCCACATAAATTGTTCCCTTGGGGTTGTTTCAGGCATGGAAAATCGGTGTATATTTTGAAATTTTTCGTGTATGGACGATACCGTTGGCTCTTCTTGCGGTATTTTTTATACACCCTGTTCATGGTTTCGAGTAGTCATTAAAATTAATTAGGTGCAATGGGATGGAAGATTACTGGAACAATAATGCAACAACTGAGTTTACTGTCTAGCAAGTCTAATAATTCTTGTCGGTTTCCTCAGCGAGTCCAAGATAGTGATGTTGCTTTCATTTAACATGATGACAAGGACGATCCAATGAAAACTGCAGAAGCCAATTAGTCGTCACATAGTGTTGCGCATCAAATATACGAGACTAGTAGGCAGGGAAATATGTACTCAAAGATGTAGGGTAAAAGTATGTAGTCCTTGTATTGTACCTTTAGCAACGCCTTGAGTACGTACGCCTCAACATCATTTATTGTTCTTGGATCTGTAATAAGTTTGCAGTTGACAAGGCCCGGGTCCAGGAATCCTATCTTTTCATTTTTGTCCGCTCTAAGTGTCATTGTCTCCATTCTACGTAAAAAAAAGTCGACCCTAAGTTTAAGATGCGTGAATATCAAAGATGAATTATACAAGAGACTTACAGAGTCCACATTCTTAATATAGACATGTCCAGGGCGTCTCGTTGGTACATCTGATATAGTTCTCGGTGTTCTACCCAGAAAAAGCCATCATTGTTGTGAAGGTCCATATCTTTGTATTTGATGGGGAAAGCAACGTTTTGTGTCTCTTGGACATACTGCAGGTACCATTGATGTAGACGTCGTAATTGTGTGGTCAGTTTGAGCTCCTTATTTGGATGCAGCAAAGCTTTCCCGTTAACGAATGGCCACTTTAGAGGTGGCTCCTGCTCTTCAGCACCACTTTGGCCTTTAGCAATAGTTGCTTTACCACCATCTCGTTTAGAATTCTTCCTAGAGATGCGATCGTAGTCTGATAGTTGGCTAGGTTGAGGAGCTTCAGTTATCCGTCCTGTCTGTTTAACCTTCGCTATGTCCAGGAAGAAATCCCGTTTGGCAGCTTCGATTTCAATCTTAGCAGGTGGTGGCGTCTTCTTGAAGTGCTCTACTACATAGGCGCCTACTTCTTTTTTTGTTTCTTCGTCGGTCATTTCATATGGTCGTTTCTTGCTAAGAGTTTTGGCTAGCTTCACAGATAACAAACTTTTCCCCCCTAACCATGTAGAATGTTCAGATCGCGGTGCTCTTTGGCTATCTTATGGCGCTGGAGCAGGAATTTTCTTGGGTGACAGCGAAGGACTTTTCCTGGGTGGCGCTGGAGTAGGAGAAGGAGCTTTCTTCGATGACGCCGGAGGAGGAGGAGGACTGTTCCTAGATGGAGACTCCGCCTCGTCATCGTTGTTAAGATCATCGTCGTTGTCATCTTCTGAGGCAAACTTTATATAGCGCTTGCGCCACGCAATGAATGTACCCATGCTTTGTCCAAGACTTTGCCCCTCCTCGCCCGGGATCTCAACCTCCACTTTGCGGTATCTGTCAACCACGCTGTCAACTGAAACTCTGGCGTATCCCTGAGGAATTGGGCGGTTATGTAACATCTGCCCCTCGTTGCATGGCCAAGCCATCCCTTCAGCCACCTTGATGGTAATGTTCGCTACGGGCAGGTGCAGACTGCAGCGTGTCGGCTCTATGATTTTGTCCACGAGGAAACTACACGCTGAGTCCTATTCAGGAGGGCTCGCGGATGCTTGGCTGCTTTTGTGAGCTCCAGTGGGACATTGGTGCTGGTGACCTACGTCATGTGACTGACGTTCGCTAAGGACCTTTGCTACCATTTCTCGCATCATTTTCATCTGTTCTTCAAATTCAACTTCCCTTCTATGCAGCCGGTCTTCTATTTCTCGTACACGTTCATCCAACTGTTGTTGTCTGGATTTCTTTAGTCACTTGTACATTTCGGCATCCTCTGGGAATGCTGCTTTCCAGGGCACCAAGCTAAACCCTCTGGTGCGACCAGGGTGCTCCTTATTACCCAAGGCGCGTGTTAGCTCGTCGTTCTCCCTTCTTAGCTGGAAGGAGCCCTCAATAGTTTGGGAGTGGGCATCTGCGATCTTCCTTGAGATTTTCTCGTCTTTTTCGCTTCTGAAGCTCAAGCTGCCATCATCCGACAGAGTAGCTCCTCATAAGCGCGATGATTTGATCTTGGGGCCATCCGAGGCGTCCACAATAATAACTCCACTAAGTGTTAGCTGTTCTTCCCGTGCATCCCACTTGGGTACTTTCCTCACGTAGCCACTGGTGCCTAGCACATGGGGGTAAATGTTCTTGTCCGAATTTGCCTTGTTCTGCTGGCCGCTGATAGCTTGGGCTTCATCAGATTTCTTATATTGCTCGAATTCATCCCAAAATTGCTCTAACCTCGGGTATCTATTAAAATCCGGCGTTCGATCCTTCTTGACATACTCCTTATTCAGCTTTGTTTTCCAGTTTTTCCATGCAAATCCCATAACGCTTAGTGCACGTTTCCTGGCAAGCTCCAACTGATTTTCAGGAAACTAAAACTTCGCTGTCAACTCTGTCCACAATGTTTTCTTAATGTCATCGGGAACATACGACGGGGAATCGTGCTGACGTGTCCATGATTTGTAGATGATGGGCACATTATCTCTAGCCAAGACCCCGCATGCTGCCCGATATGGCCCAAGCAATGACGCGGGTATAGCTGGTTCTCCGACTACATTAAGCTCAACTATCACCTTTCGTTCACCTGTGCGTATCTTGCTGGGACCTCGCCCACGATGCTGGCTCGGTGCACCAGATGTCGAACCCTGCATTTTGATTGTTTCATTAGTCGTTTGGCTCTGCTCTAATTTCATCGGGAAGCACATCCTACGAAAGAATCCTAATAAAGACTTACCTCGTGTACATTTGTTGCCTCGAGTTGTTCCATGTTGAGGAATCCTGTTAGGCTTTGCTCTGGGCTTTGGTCCATGGGCTCAGCGCCATCCGGCACTTGTCCATTGTGAGAGGCCATGTGCGGCAAATTCAATTGACAATTCTAGTAACAGATTGCATAAAGGAAATTTAATGTCATTCATATAACTAATCATGTCTAGCATGGCAATATGGAGATAATTATGTATGATTGGTCTCAGATTATTGGGTTTGATTGAATATTAGAATCTTCACCTCAATCACGAATCGGCAAGACTAATCAATTCAACGAACATATACAATTGACAATTCACATATACTTATACATTTCACATGATACATATACAATTAACAATTCACATATACTTATACATTTCACATGATACATATACAATTGACAATTCACATATACTTATACATTTCACATATAACACATAATACTTATACATTAGAAAAATTCACATGATACATATACATCTCAAAATGAAAAAATTCATATATTCTTTAGAATATTATTACTTATTTGCTTACTAAAAAATAATGAATCATTCTTATTCCACACTAATATGATTTTCAAAAAAAAAATAAGGTTATAAATCTACAACTAGTATGTTAGTAGTCTATTACACCAAAAGAAAGCAAAGCAAGCCAGGAGAGCGTCCGGTACACCGAGAGGCGGAGCCACGAGGTGAGGTGTTTGGTTCACGTGCTTGGTTGACATTGAACCATGCAATGCACGCATCTATTGAATCCTTTTATAGTCTGGCCCGAAAGATTGCCAAGAGCAGGGTAATCATTGATGGTTACGAACAACAATGCCCGTACACTACACCATGACCCAAATATAACGACAGCATGTCTGTCGGCAAAGGGCATATATAACATCGGTCGATGCAGTCGGAAAGGCTTTCCGACAGCACAATGCTGTCGGGAAAGACACATCGTTAAAGACCTTTGCCGACAGACAAATATTTACCGACAGACAATTTGTCCATGATACTATACTTTTACCGACAGACAAATATTTACCGATAGACAATCTTTACCGATAGACAAATCTTTGCCGACAGACATTTTGCCTGAGAAATACTATTTGCCGACAGACTGTTAGACAGCATAGTGTGTACCATTGCAAACAACATATTTTTGTTTGCATGAATCAGTAATATACATTTAACCATACAGTTCAACACATGGAGAGAAAACATAAATGATCATTCAGTGCTCCAAGATCACATAGTCCAAAAAGGCATAGACTCATACATGATCATTCAGATTTCATTCCTTATCATAGACTCATAGTCCAAAAGGTCACATGAATGCATTACATAGATATATGATCATTCAGTAACAATACTAATTGTCCAAAAGATCACATATAATTACTAGTAACAGAACTAATTGTCCAAAAGATCACAAGGGCTAGAGCTCTTTTTAACATGTCACTAATTGTCCAAAAGATTAGTCCATCTATATAACTAGCTGGCTATACACTAATTGGATCACCACCACTTCACAAAAAAATTCCTTTCTAGAAGCACTGGACAACATCATTCCTGCACACCCCAAAAGTTCCTTTCTCAATTAGCGCATGATGGTCTCACTCCTGCACACCCCTGCAAAAGAATAAGTGATATGGTTATAATTAACAAACAAGAAACTATTAGAAAAACTCTTAGACAAACCCAGAGCAGATGGAGAACAATGACATGTATGCTTTCAGAGCATGGGTAACATGTCTGACGTCTTTTGCTTCTTTCGCCATGCAGTTGGAGTAAGTCAGAAGCAAACCACACCATAGGTACCACAAGACGAGGTGCTTGCTTCATTTGACAGTGATAACCATTTTTTTAGATCAATAGGACATCGAGCGATGTCCCAGTTCCATTCAAGAAACTGAACAAACAGTTATCGTTCACAAGATTTAAACAAATCAAGGCTTAAGCACCACATGGAATGACAATAGCCCCACAAACTTAAACCAAGAGCTCACAAGCAGCCACACGGCGTAACTACAAAAACTAAAGGACACCAACAAGGAATTCTAACCAAAAGCTAAAAATATTAACCCAACCAAGCATCCAAAAAATGCGCAACAAGTAGGGCATCAACATCCTTCCAAACCACAAAATTTTGTGCAAGCAATCCCTTCTCCTCTTCAGAACTGGGCGCCACAGAACACAACAAAACTGGAACTTCAGCAATCAATTCAAACAACGACAGACTCAGGCAGCCGAGAGATCACTCCTCATCACCAAAAACAGGGCGCCAAAACTTCAGCACCCAGAACAATAGCGCCAGCTTCGATCAGGCATCATTCTTCATTACACCCCCAGACACAGTGATAACCATTACTCATGCAGGTGTAGCAAAAAGTAAAAATAGGCATTACTCATGTATGAACGGTGAGTTTTCATTAAATCCAATACAAGATAGACTTCAGGTTCATACTTGAAGTTTCAGGACACTACCATTGGAAAAATCCTTGTAAACTTTTTTAGACACAAAGCTCAATAATAAATTGAACATGTTCACAGATCCTTTAACCAAGGGAGACTATCCACTGACTAATTAGAGAAGTAATCATGTAAGCTATCTGTTTTATGTTCTCCTTCCCAAAAACTTTGGTGAGCTAATAGTTTTCTCTACATGCAACAACAGTAGAAAGAAATGGAACAGATATTGGCCCAAAGGTATGACTTGCTCACAGAGAGATTGTCTTGCTTCTTGTTTGATAGTTGTAAACGGTAGATAATAAAAGACCCATTTTACAGCTTAATTTAGCATAGAAAGAAATTCCCAAAGTATGCAAAAAAGAACAACGATATATATCTCAGATCCGGGTTGGTTCTTCTTGACTCTACATGATAACACCAAAATTGGACAGATTACACTCAAGTTTTAGTAGCTTGTATCATCCTCCAACAAAACAAAAAGTGAAAAAATCTTACCATGTATGCAAGAACAACGATGTGCAACGAGAAAAGATACAAGTTTGCAAATAGAGTGCAACAGAAAAATCTTACCATGCATCTCCTCTCATTTTGCAAAGAACAATAGTGTGCAACGAGAAAAGATACAAGTTTCTCCGAGGTGAAAGTTTATCCTTTTTGTTTAAATCTGTGAAGCTTATGTTAATTGGCAAACACCCTTCACAGTATTAATTTGTTGTATAGCAAGATGACTACTGACTATATTTCTAAAAAAAATTCCAGATTTTGTTCCATAGAAAGTTGCAGCCAGAGATGTGTGCAGCATTTAGGTTAAGTATTAGGTACCTTTCTCAGTTAGCACCTGATGGTCTCACTCCTGCACACCCCTGTAAAAGAATAGGTGATATGGTTATGAGACAAAGCAATGATGGGCTGATTAATTGTTAGTTGACATATATATATATATATATATATATATATATATATATGTGTGTGTGTGTGTGTGTGTGTGTGTGTGTGTATAAAAGTATAGAAATTTAGCATCAATATACGTTAACAATGATAATTAATGGATGTGCATGCATAAAAGTAATCAAGAAATTCATAGATATTATATGATAACAGTAAAAGAATAAGACACATCATGCATGCATTTATTTATTTATTCTTGAAAAACACTTTATTGATTATCTGTGGTAGCATTGTGCTAGAGTTGAGAAAACCTTAGTTCATTAATCTGTTTCTGAGCAAGCTCAGAGTTTATCACTTCCTCAGTTTCAGTCAACAAAACTTTACAAAGAAATCACCAAAAGCTACCAAACCAAACAGAAGCAACTTTTGCTATTTCGCTAATTTGCTCCAACAAGCAAACTGATCCCTATCCTTTAGAAGAACTGAGATAATCAATGCAGCTCTCATCTTTTGCCAAATAGTCGAAATCATCAAGTGCACACTGACATAAGAAAAGAACCATGAGCAGTTCATAAATGGTAGTGTAAATCAATTGAATAAAATGTACTACTTGAAAAATCAAGTAAATGAGTTTCTTAAACTTATTTGACACGTTATCCATGTGCAACTCTGTTATCCATGTGCAACCTTATTGACAAAAAGCAATAGGGTGTAAAGTGTAGATTGTGCAGAAGTCAGGTATTGTTTGTCACTTTCTCTATCTTAAAAAGTTGTATGCATGGCAGAAGAGCACAAAATCCCAAATGGTTTTGATATGTGTAACTTGCCTGATTCTTTGTTAACGAAGCCACCATGAGAAAATCAACTAGCTAGTAGCTAGAGTAAGTTTCTTTGTAGAAATATAGAGCAAGTCTTTTAATTAAGTGGATTATATGCTATTAGTGCTATGTTTTTCAGCATTGATCAACACTAAATTATATCCACTACAAGGTAGGCAACTTTTCCCGACGGGTAGAAACAAATGGCTAATAGTTCTAAAAACTCCTGGGGATTACTAAACCTCCTGGAAAGTAAAGATTGTATGTGACTATACCTGTGCCTTGGAATGAGTTGACTTCTTGGGAGCTCTCAGCTGCCATTGTCAACATCACATAGTTAGCATTTGAAGGTTACCATTACAACTAAAAAAGAAATAGTAAGTTAAATCTTACTTTATTGTTTGGCCATGCAATGGACATATAAAGAGCATCAGCCATGGTCTCCATACCATCATATGGACGAGGAAGCAAGGCATCTCTTTTCAACACGACATTCACAACATCTTCATAAAATTGAACTCCAAGAGGTTGACCTCCCACTAGAGCACTTAGTTCGGTTGATACAATTGTTGCTTTAGCCACAGGGATATCATTTCTTACGACAGCATATAGTATAACATCCCTACCAACCTAAAGCATAAATGTTACATTTCAACATAGTGACAACTACAGAAAAATATTCAAATGAGTAATTAAGAGCTGGGATTAAAAGTCAAAGAAAATAACCAAGCTTTCTTCACTGCTTGAGGCTTCATGGCTTCTTCTTGTGGCTGCATTGTTCATTGAAGGCATACTTGGTGTAACAACTTTTTTACGGATAATGGAATTGTTCTCATCATCCAATAGTGTATTATCTATATCCCTATTGTTGTTAGCCACACCATACTCCTCCTGATATGAATTGTTAAATTCTCCTAGTTTTTGTTCAATCCTTGGGCTCTACAACCAAAGCAACAAAATGTTGGATTTTCTTTTTGTTTAGGACGACAAGAGATTGATATGGACATAAACGACTTGATAACAACAAGAGAAAGATCAAGGTAGGAAAGCACATTACAGAAGTATGTCTTGAGTTAGAAGCATGGTGCGAACTTCCTTCCACATTCTGCATGCCTTGTGGTAGTAGCATACGCTCCATCAAGTTAAATGTTGTTGCATTTGGTCCATACGTTGGGTTAGAGAATTAAGTTGTTGCTTAGTTTGACTATGAGCTTCTATTTCTAGCTGAACTCTTGTTGGTATTCTTTTGCATGCTCCTGGTGTGCCCACATCTTGAGGAGTTGGTCCCTTCCCTAGAACACGAACACGACCTCTTGGCTCCTTCTCTCCACATACATGTGAAAACAAATCACCCTCTGGATAGTTTTTTCCTCAATTCCGGTAAGTTTTTGCAGCCTCTTTTAGCTTTTCCTACAAATGTAAATATTATGTAAGCAAGTAATATTCGACGTGCAAGTATGTTTTGCAAAAAACATACAATTGTTGATTCACTTGTGGAATAGGTTCTCCATTTTTTAAGTGAATGTGTCACAATCCAAACTTCATCTCTCCTAGCAAAGATGCCCAAGTTTCTCACCCTAAAATGAGATATGTAATTAACTTTAAAAGACTCAGATATGTAATTAACTTTAAAAGATTATCCTACAACTCAGATATGGATAGTAAAAAACATTATCTTACAAATCAGATATGTAATTAACTTTAAAAGACTCATTAAACTATTTTTTACCAATTCATGGCCAACACGAGCATGGCTTTTGCTACCACTTGTATGTAAGGTACGTAGCTTTTCTCGATTCGCTTTTCCTCTTATTGAACGGGCCTATACCATAATTGCATAAATATGAATATAATTTTTTAAGCAACTACAACCAAAGCAAGTAACATGACATATCTTACCTCGACTTCGGAGATCTCCAATGATTAACAAGCCACTCCCAATCATTCACATTAACTCTTTAAATCACGCCTTGCCATAAGTTCTTCATCGATCAGTCGCATCATAATATGTCTTTTTTAAATCAGCCTTAAAGTCCTTCCATTGCTTTGTTGCTGTTGCCAAAACATAATACATACCCGCGGTGTTGATCTCATAATATGACTGTTTTAAAATGAAAAACATTGTTTCAGCAGGATATACAAAATAAAACAAGAAAGATAACTAACAATCCACCTACCTGTATAGCAGTCCACACTTCTAGCTTCTTTTTTAGATCAATTTCTCTCCAATCATCACATGCAACCGATATTTTCTTTCTCACCATTGTTCCAATAACATTTGCAATTTCTTTAGAATAATGCCCTACAGGCTGACCATATTCGTTAAGGACAATTTTGATTTTTGGTTGCCCCTCTCTTGAATATATGTTGAGCTTTTTAGTGATACCCCTTCCATCCTTTTTGTTTTGTTGTTCATCATGTTGAAGTGCAACAATTTCTATCATCATCCATAAAATGCTAGCATGTGTCAATTATACAATCACGATCTGAATTGAAAGAAGTAACACATATCTAACATGTTTCCATACCTTCATCATCACTCATTGGATCTTGAGGTGGCTGGTAATCAGGATCTCAACCAACATGTTCATGTTCCTCTATGTTTTTCCTTAACCCGGACCGCAAGTTATGATTTCCATGTGGCATCAAAGTTGTCTAGAAAAGTTAACATGCTTGTCAATTTGATGATATATGTTGTAGACAAGAATGAAATATGGCTAAAAGTGACAGGCACACATGACCTTAGCAATTTTCTTAGGCCGGTGTTGAACATCGACATTGCTACCACCCATGGGTGGGAGGTTAAGAGATTGCAGCTTCTCATTGTTTTCTGCAATTACACCATTCGACATATTTCATAGTCGAGAAGTGTAATTTGCTTACCCTTCCCTCCTTTCTTTCCATTGGAACCGCTTTCTTTATCTCTTCCTCGTCGTTTTCCATTATTTTTCCCGCAACATGAGATAAAAAATTAGCAAATATTGATTAAAATATTCCTTTGCAACACAACAATATAGATATACATGACTTACTTTTTAGGTTTATTTGCATCAACAATTATTCCATCTATATCTGTCCTAACACAAGTAGTACCACCAACAGAGATATTCATAGGTAAATTAGTATGCACATTAGGCAAAATTATAGGCATTTGAGGGTCATGCTCTAAATCTCCATTTTCAGCTTCACTCATGTCATAAAAGTCACGTGGTTTTGATTGAACAACAGCAAACCATTCAGTATCAATAGGGTCTTGAACGTAGTACACTTGAAAAGCCTGTGATGCCAAAATGAAAGGCTCGTCAGAGAGCTTGTCACCGGTATTGAATAAATGCTTGAAATTCACAGTAGTAACCCCAAATTGATCTTTTTTTACCCACTTGTCTTGTATGCGGTTGTCAACCCAATCACACTTGAAGAGTACTATCTTCCCTTTGTTGTTATAATTCAACTCAATAATTTCTTTTATAATACCATAATATGTCTTGTTTCCTATTATGCAAGAATCATTATTGCTCCTTTCAAAACATGTGGTCTGTGCAATTAAAGATACACCACTACTTTGAATAGGTCTTCCCTCATCATAGGACTGTGTATGAAAATTAAACCCATTTATGGTGTAACTATTATATTTAACTACAACCATGGATGGCTCTTTGGCTAAAATTTTTATCTCTTCAGGTTCATCCTTGCCCATCTCAGCTACCTGCGATTATGACATATTTCTTGAGCTTAACTTATTAACTATAATAAATTACACATTAGTAGGGGCATTTGCATACTTACATGCAATCTAAACCACTCATGAAAGGTTTCGTGATGCATACGATTGATTTCTTGCTTGTTTCGAAGTCCAATTGAGGAAAGATAGTTAATGTGCTTGCTGCAAGTGTTCAATTTGTCATTTTAACAAAAACAAAAAATTTCACAATGATAAAATAAATTCAAATAGCTTACTTCAAATAAGGATCTATATTGTCATAGTTGAATAGGACATATCTATGAGCTTGCAGCCAAGTTTTGTGATCTAAATCCACACTGCATTTCCCAGCCAATCCTCGACCAAGGTTGCGAAAGAAAGGAGTAGTACTACCAACTTCCACAGGCAGGCCTTCATCATTTCTAACTTGTCGAGTAAATCGAGTCATCCCATTTAAATAGCGAGAATGAATGTAAGACTCTCATCGAATAAATAGCTCTCTGCAATTGAACCTTCGGATGGCTTCTAGTGCGTACATACCCTTACACCTCATCAAAACCTAAATCCAGATTGCAAATAAGTTAATTTGTAATAGGGCATGACTACGATTCATAGATTTGTTGTTCCGCACAATTACCTCTCCACAGGATACATGTTACGAAAATGTACAGACCAAAGAATGCGTGCTTGAGCAGGTAGATGAACCATCAAGTGTATCATAATATCAAAAAATGATGGTAGGAATATTGTCTCAAGAAGGCATAAGGTCTCAGCTATCTCAGCCTCTAGTTTTTGCATATCACTTACACGGATAACATGTGAGTACATTTGCTTAAAAAAATTGCTCACACGGATCAATGCTACAATAACATTTTCTGGTAATATCCTTCGGATAGCAAGTGGAAGCAAGTGTTGAAGAACAACATGGTTGTCATGACTCTTAAGCCCAATTATCTTTTTCTCATTGACAATAACATTATGGCGTATATCAGATGCATAACCATCGGGAAATTTAACTCCCTTTAAAACTTCACAAAACATTTTCTTCTGTTTAGAACTCATTGAGTATTGTGCTGGTGGTAAGTAAAATCTATCTTCTACTTCAATCAGATGAAGATCACTTCTTATGCCTAGAGCTTGAAGGTCCAACCGAGAATTCAAGTTGTCCTTAGATTTCCTGTCCATACCCAACAAAGTATTAATTATGTTATCACAAACATTTTTCTCAATGTGCATCACGTCGAGATTATGACGCAAAAGCAAGTCCTTCCAAATTGGAAGTTTGAACCAAATAGACCTCCTTTTCTAGATTTTAATTGGATCCCCATCGCGCTTTCGCTTTTTTGTTACCTTCTTTCTAGATGGATCCTTCCCAAAAATTGTTTGCATGCCTTCTGTCTGCTCTAGAATTTTCTATCCAGAAAGTGGACTAGGTGCTGGCCGAGATTCAGTAACACCATCAAATGAATCAGCATCAAACCTAAATGGGTGGTTTGCATGTAGAAACCTACGATGCCCCATGTAGCAAGTCTTGCCACCATTTTTCAGTCGAAGAGAACATGTAAACGAGTGACACTCAAGGCATGCTCCTTCACCAGAGGTAGAACATCCAGCCACATATCCAAGACCTGGATAATCCAAAAGGATGCATAATATGGCAGCATGCAATTGGAAGTACTCACCCTTGGAAGCATCCCATGTTCTAACACCATGGACAAACATATCTACCATATCATCAACTAGTGGCTCATAAAGACATCCATATCACTACCAGAGCATATCGACCAGGAATTATCAAAGAAATAATGAAGTTTGGTTGCTTCATACAGATCCAAGGAGGAAAGTTGTATGGAATTAGAATAAAAGGCCAAATACTATAAGAAATATTCATGGATCTGAATGGGTTAAAACCATCTGTAGCTAATGCAAGTCTAAGATTGCGACTATCGGAAGCAAAATCTGGATACTTGTGGTCAAAATCCTTCCAAAGAGGAGAATCCATTGGATGCCTAAGCAAACCATCTTTTGTGCGCTCTTCATCATGCCATCTTGTTTGAGCTGCTTTGTTCTTGAGCACATAAACAACCTCTGTAACCTTCTCTTTATTGGAAAATAGCGAAGAACCTTATTAGGAACCTTGTGTGTGTGTTTCCCATCTAAACTCTTCTTTTCTGATTTCCATCGAGAAGTTTTACACTTTGGACAACTATTAGCATTAGCATTGTCCTTCCAATAAAGAATGCAATAATTTATACATGCATGAATACTGACATATCCAAGTCCTAGGCATTTTACTGTTTTCTTAGCTTCATTATAATTCCTAGGTAGCGCTGACCCTTCAGGAAAAGCTTCATTAAGAAGATCTAGTAGTAGGTCAAAACTCTTATCGGACCATCCCCAAGCAATTTGATGTGAAGTAACTTAACTATGAAGCGTAACTTTGAGAACTTGTTACACCGGGTATAGCTCTTGGCCATAATCATTTGAGAGCTTCAAGAGCATCTAGATCTTTATTTGTTTGCTCTGAATCACCCTCATCCTCAAAATCCCCACCATGATCTACGCCGATGCTAAGTCTCAAAGCAAATCAGATATATCATCATCTTCACTTGACTCTGCATATCTCCATCCCCATCATTCTCGTGCATAGCTTGTCCATGTAATATCCATGTCTTGTACCCTTCTTGAAAGCCCTCACATATTAAATGCTCACGAACTTCGCATTCATCTCTCCAAAATGAACTAGCACAAGTTCTACAAGGGCACTGAATTTTGTTGCCTACCGATGAACTACTAAATGCATGATGTAGGAATTTGTCCAGCCCTTCCAAATAAATTTTACTGTGCCTAGCTACATGCAGTGTATTAATATGTATCAGGTTAAATAAAACGTGTGTGAATTGTAGAGACCTAAAATGGTTTGAAGTGTTTCCTGTACCTGGGCTTATCCATCCACTGTTTATCCATTGGCACTGTTTATCCATCCACAATTTAACCATAGCATTAGCACAGCGTATCAAAACAAGAACGATCACTTAAAAACATTGAGTAAAATATTGGGTGCTTTCAATATTAAATACCGTCGATTCGCTTATTGTTCTACCATTCACTTTCCAAAAGCCCACTCTCAACCATAATTCATCTAAATTTGCAGAGCAATAAATGAAACAGGACACATCATTTATTATAAAACAGGAAGTATCACCTATTCCGTCAGCTAAAATGCAGATTGGATACATTTGAAAACGAACAATAATATTTCAGGATAAAGAATGCAGATATTCCCGGTTCTCAGTGGCAGTTCGATATTACAAATTTACAATGAAGACTATGCAGTATTCTTTGCCGGGCCAAAAAGGTTCATGCAAACTTCATTCAAGAAATGATACTGAAACTAAACCACAGGGGTTCATTTTCAGTTGAGAAAAAGGACAGTCCAGATTTAATATATTAACTCCAAGTAGGCTTGCCAAGCATGAAATGAACATGTATCGAAAAAAAGAAGCAGCAGAAATGTAAACCAACGAGAAAAGACATACTAATCACAGCACATTATATATATATAATTTCATTCATCAATTGATTCAAGAAAATCTGAAAGGCATGGTGGGTCAAAGCATATTGACATCTATTCATGCATGTAATTCTTAGCAAATCACAGCACATCATATACTAAATATTCCAATCTTTGATAACCAAGTATAAGGATCAATATCTCAGCACTTGATCATGTACACTTGAATCACTGGGACACAGCACAAGCATGCAAAATCATTTCATTCTCATAAAAACCTAGCTAGGCATTTCATCAAACACATGACATGCACAAAGAGACCAAATGCCACAATCTCAATTGATTGAGCTCTCACCACAAGGATGTCGATACCACGAAGTTCAAATACGTAAAAGAAGAGAGTTTAAGCAGGAAGAAAGTTTCAGAGGAAGAGTGAAATTCAATGGCATATAATAGAAGTAGTATTTACTAAGGAGTGGTAATTTCTATTGTCGTTTACTGCTGGTAATAACCAACAAACTCCTGAAGTTATCGCTGTAAAAGTGAACTCTGGCGTATATAAGCCAAACTCTAACAGAAAAGGGAATTAGAATATACTTTCCCAAATAGCTCTCCTGATAGATAAGTCTGTAGTTCTTTACCTTAGCGTCAATCTTGTATCGTCGAGTTCGAGATTTCTTGAGTTGATCAGAGGATCGACAAAGGAGGCAAGGGAGAAACAAGGCTACATTCTTTGGTGTTCTTTGCTTCTTCATTCTTCTTTGGGCCCGGCGGGAGGAGCGCAGTCGAGGGAAACCGCCGGTGCTTGAGCTGCTTCTTTCTCTTCTTCTTCTTCCGCCGACGAGGAAGAGGCGCCGACAGGGGAGGACGCCTTGAGTCGGCAGGAGGAACCGCCGGGCCGAGAAGAAGGCGCCGTAGGGTCGGGCAAAGCGCCAGAGGAGCTGGGAAGAGGGTCGCCGTGGGAAGAGCTAGGGGACGCCGTAGGGGAGGAGATGGCCGTGCGATCAAGGGCGATGGTGGTCGGTGATTCGGCAGGGCGGCGCCGGTAGGAAGAGCTGGAAGCCCAGGCGCTTGGGAGAAGAAGAAGCCAGGGCTGGGCGCTTGGGAGAAGAAGCTGAAAAATTGGGGAATTTGGGGAAAAGGCGATGTGGAGGGGAATTTGGGGAAAAGGCGATGTGAGCTCGGCGCGTGATGAACTCTGCCGCTGCTGGTGGCGGCGATGTGGAGGGGGAGTGGGGGGGCAGAGCTGGAGCGGCGATTGGGGGTTGGGGCGGCGGGGCTGTGGCGTGAGAGCGGGCGAACCTGTGGCGGCGCACTTGTGGAGACGATGGGGATCTGAAATAGCGAAGCAAAAAATTTTGGCCCACCCCGCGCTAAGTTAGGGCAAAGTAGTGATTTCACTTGACTTCACGCGCTCGCGTGTGTGCCAGGCGGGAGAGATCAATCTTTTGCGATAGATCGCTTGACCGTGTAAATACTACTACCGACAGACAGTTCGACCCTATACGTTCTCAGTTTTGCCGACAGATCGTTTGTCCGTACTCAACGAATTATCGACATATAATCTGTCGTAAGGAATTACCGATAGACTGTTCGACATTGAACATCAACCTTTCCCGACAGAAGTCTGTCGCTATATTTGTGTCATGGTGTAGTGGTAGCATGAAGTTCTCTCTTTTGTACTCATCCAAAATCCTAGCCAAGGCCTACAGTATTACACTCTCCCCCCTTAAAAGAATTCGCCCTCGAATTTGGAACTCCTCAATACTCACCCACAAGAGCGATAGAAATCAAATTGCAAAACCAACATGCCCAAAAACAACAAGTCGGGTACTTCTCACGCAAGAGAAAACTCCACAACTCAAACCACGGCTATCGCCAAATAAATGGAGCAAGCAACTGAACTCATTACATCTATCAACAAATCAACACTCACTCTAACTCTTTAACTCGCATGGCACAAAACTCGGAAGCCAAGCCTTACTCAAAGACCAACACAAATCTGATAACTCAAACAACTCTTCTTTAATGTTTCAATACACAATCTCCTATCAACAAACGATTCTTCCCGGAAGATCATAATACTAACTCCCAAACTCAATTTCTCATTTCTCTAGTCAATTTCACTCACCCAACTTAAATTATCTCTCTAAGACTCCATACCATAGATCAACCAACTCGTGATGACAGGAAAAACACGAGTCACAACACTCTATTAAGCATCCAGCCAAATATCATCAAAACACCCAAGCTATCCGATTAAACAGTTGGGTTCTAAACTTGGATCCCCTACGAACCAATAAAAACACTGATTCCCATCTCTCCTAATTGATTAACCTTGCTAACCAAAGAGCCACACACAAAATTCTTTATTCCAACAAGCTTCTAACCAATTCCGAACATATCATTACTTCTAACCAAGTAACACCGGAATTTTCTAGGAATCAAAACACAATTTTTACCTTTTCAACAGTTGCCCTTGGAAACAACAGGATCAAGAATCATTCTCTACTATCGAAATGATTAGCCCCACAGGGCACCAATCATATTCCCTCATAACCCAACATCGTACATGACCTTCTTTCAACTTGTCTCATACAATAAGACAACCACGCAAGGAAAAGGTTCACAACTGAACCATCCATTTCCGACTAACCCACATTGAGTCTAACCTATGAATCCGAGGGTTCCAACAAACTTAAAAAAATAAAGCATTTAGTGACTGATTCCACCCAGCCCACCAACAACAAAGTCTCGCAAATCCCAGGGACAATGCGATCAAAATGATCCTCCCCCAAAGGTCGGAACCACAACAAGGAACACTTCTCATTACTCTCCACATTAAATCCATATATCGTTAACACTTAACCCCAAGTAGGACTTCATCAAATCCCATCCACGCATGCTTCTCCTCCTAGGACAACCTTGTCCGAAGAACGAAATCAAAGAGCATACTATCAAATTATACTCAAGCAAGGAACCATAACTAAACACTTTCTTTTCTCACACTAGAAAGCAAAGAGAATCTCGATTCTCTTAAAAAGCTAACCACTTCCTCAATTTGAAATCAAGGCAATAAAATGCACAACAAGAGATGACTCAACTAAGAAGAGGAACTTCACACAAACTTTCTTCAAAAACAATCACAAAGTCGAAGAGAACTCCATTCTCTTTAACATCATAAACCACTTCCTCACCTTAAGCCCTAAGGTGGAAAGCTTCACATCAAAGAATCACTCGATTAAAAAGCAACACAACACACTAATCCCCAAAACCAACATTTCGGGAAAAGCAAACCGATCCTGAAATCCAACATTTTCCATTACATCTATTTATTTCCTTTAAATGGCAAGTCCAAAGACTATCATCACATTATTCCATAAGTATGTATTCTTTCTTCCTCATAATCTTTCATCTACTAACTTCACCACTTGGCGAAACACAACTCATATGGCAACTTCAATTGCACACCGAACAGAACGCCTTAAACAAAAAGCATACATCCAAATGATTACACTGACAACCCAATTTCATAGGTATGTATATCTAAGCTCATTTTACATCCCATTATCTCTAAAATTCTTGCACCTTTAACAAAAAAGGTTTCAATGTTCACACTTAGCGCCTTTGGGAAGCCCCAACAGGACTTAGCAAGAATTGCATAACCACTCTTCCTTGGATCACTTTCTCCAGAATTTATCCTTTTGATTAATTACATCCGTGTTCGGAAATGTTATCACCAACATTAAACAAATTCTCCCCCATCAACTCATCAAAGAAAAACAGGTTGAAATTTTATTCCAAATTAACCTACCATCCAAAATTCCTATCCGTCAACCATATGACGAACACAAAGATCAACTATCTAAATCTCCAATGATTTAGACAATTGAACCCCATCAACTTATTTAACAAGTTCCTCAACCAAATTTGTTATTACTTCTTTGACACAATCATTTATAACCTTACGCAAACACCATTCCCAAATCTCCACTTATAATCGTGGATCACCATGACCCACAAAATACTTCTTGCCATCTATCCAATTAGGGTCGACCACCTTAACCCAACAACAAAACATTCTACTAATCCTCTACAGGAAAATCGTCAATCACCCACAACTTACTCTAGCTGACGTATTTTCCTTTCCAGAAAAAAAATCAACCAAAACTTCCAAAGAAGCTCAACTCTCCAAAAACTTAGGAAATGACAGGACTCAAGCCTTGTCATTCAACAGAACTCCAAACCAATCATCAAACTCTCAAAATTCCACAAAGGAAAGGACTTACACAAATCAATTCACGGAAAGGAAAAGCGAATTGGTCGAATTACACATTTTTTTCCTTTAAAGCCCCAAACCTTAAGTTCTCACAACTTAAGTTTTCACCACAACTTCAACTTAGAGAATGACAACATGAAGAAATCCCTCTTCTTTGACTTAAACCCCAAAAAGACCAAATAAATCAAAACCCGGAAAACTTACTCCATCCATTCTCCCATCTACAACAGAAGTACAACAGCTCCTTTTAAACTGGGGGAACGTCCAACACAAAGAGGAATCCATAACCTTCACCGCAAAGCAACCAAAAGAGGAACAACAGAATTCTCTTTTCTTTGACTTAAATCCAAGAAGACCAAAGAAGACAACACCCAAATAACGTACTCCATCAACTCTCCGATCTACAACAAAATAACAAGAACTCTCCTCACCCGAGGTTATGAATCCTCCGATGCTGGCTCTTAACTGCCACACCGACCAACATGGCTACACGACAGGGCCGACATACCTTCGGCACAAAGAGTCCCACCGAACCCCACAAGACAATATACCACATCAAAATCATAGCCATCAATAATACCATAGCCTTATCAAGACTAACATATAACCTACCAACAAGTATCAAAATAGCAAAATAAGCAATGCAGCATACTGCAACGATAACCCATCCCTTTCCTACTGTGCATCAGAGTGTGTCAAGTTTTAAATTAATTAACCATTCTACGTCAAGTTTTTACAGTTGTTGCCATAGGGCCAAATTTTACAAGTTCAACCTATACCAGGTTTCTACCTTCGCTTAGCAAAATTTTAATTCATTCTAGAATTACTAACTACATCTAAGCACCACGGACCTGAAGCCCACTCTGATACCAACTGTAACACCCCGACGCCAACGCGCCACGGATGCTACCAAAACCCTACTTCACTAGCGACACCCCTCGGACCCACACAGGACCAAAGGGTTACCAAAACACGATAATTCTCCACAACAAGATCAATTGAACTGGGAATTACCGAAGAAGACATAAAAAAACCTAACACCTACGAACTTGACTGCAATCAACCACTAAACTCTAAAACCGACTTAAAACTAAGTCACCGAAATTTACAAAATTTTGGCATGACCTTTCTAGAAAATAGGACATCCACTCAGCAGATAGAAAACATTGCAGTTCTAATATATATATCAATCACCCATTCCAGGATGACACACTCTAGCAGGTCCTTAGATAATCAATCACACCACCAATCGACAATTAGCAAACTACGCAACTGCGAACAACACCTTACAACCATCTTAGATACAACTAAACTTTACGAATCGGCAAATGAATTAATGACCGAAGTCGTGCATGTGCCACTATTCCCATCCCGGCGAGCCAACTTCAAGGTACCTAAAACAAGAAACAAACAAGCGTGAGTTAAACTCAGCAAAGTACACGAGCGTAACAATTCTAATTTATCATAAGTAAAACAAGAGCTTGACCATAAGAGCAAGTAATACAAATGAAGCAACAACCGAACAATACGCAATTATACCCATTTAAAGCAATAACTTGACCATACCAAAAATTACCGCAATCAGGTCATCAACTTGATAATAAAACCATTCAACACCAAGGAAGCATCACTTGACGCTAAATCACAACGTCTCTCGACTCAACCACCCCTTATTCCAACTCAAACCATTTTCATCAATTGAATTTGAGTTCATAACTCGACTTCACTCCACGATATTCATACAACATAATTAGCAAGGCAAAGAAATGCGCTAATTCATCAAATTCAATTCAATCTTCCCTTTTGGGTTGAGTCCACGACTCAACCTTCCTTTACCATAATCGCCACCCATATGATATACCATTTACCACAACACTCATTATTAAAGATGCAATGCACATGAATGCTCTTTTCGATGCACGTACCGGTACTGCCAAGTGCCCACCCATCGGTGTGCACCCTCATGTCCCTTCCATCCCGTGGAAGGTGCCTACTCTTACTGTCTCGCTCCCATTCGCCTCGATGAATGAGACTACGAGGTAGGACTTTCGTGTTCACTACGTGTGAACACAGAGGCCCGCATCAGTATGGGTCGCCTCTTCCTTTAATGAATGCACAATGAAATTTACATGAATGACATGCGACCTTTCCTTCATTGCCAAGAACAACATAACCATAATCACATACATAAACATAGCCAATTCTCACATTCATGAGTTGCCAGCGGTACTAATCTAATCAGATTCAACAATAAGACATGGCAACACATTGCAGCGTTTTTGTCATGCAATTAACGCACTTAATTTCAAACTACATTCATAAACATCTAATCGATTCGCACACATACTCAATTCCATTCTCCAGACGGGGCACAGTTAAGGACAACCCTTGTAAATTATCCACGAGTATCCACTTACCCCATATTCGCTACTCACTGCAATATTAACAACGGTACAGTAAACTCACCGAGATTAAGGCTTACTAGTGACCACTCGAATCCAGTAGCTAATCACGTCCTCGAAGGGACGATCACCAATATAACTCATACTTGCCACAATCAATAGAAATTAGCCATGAACAGATAAATAACAATGAACAACTCAATTAGGCACACAACTCGATGTACTTGCCTTTACCGATGCGTGAGGCAACTCAGGGTCGAGACCACCCCCGAAGACACTCTCCCTGAAAACAACGTTGCGCACAAGAAACAATCAAAAACTGACTCAGAGCAACATTGCTTAACCCTTCCACAATTTAATCCAAAACAGTCCAAATTCCAACTAACGAAATTTAAATGCGGCAAGACCTTGAAAATGTCGTAACTTTTAAACGACTAATCCAAAAAGGATGAGCTCAGGCTATAAACGATCAAGAGACAAATCTACAACTTTTTCTACAGCCAACCAATCGGGAAATGCACCGATTAACCTCAGATTTGCGACGAATAGCAGACAGCCACAAAATAACTAGCTCTGGACAGCACGTGGTAAAATATCCATAACTTTTAAATGGCTGAACGAAACTTAATGATTTTGGTCTCTATTGAAAGATAATTCAATTATCTACAACTTTTGCAATAGCCAGACCCCCAGGAAACGCTTGCAGAATTTTCAAATAGTAGTTCTAACCGTGGACAAAAATCTGCCCGAAACAGAAAATTCCCAATTACTCTAGTCTCTCCATTCCCCAACCCCCCACAACTCAAAGTCCTGAATCCTAGCTAAGCATTAGCACAAACATCTTGCAAGCAAGCAAATAAAACCCCAAAACCTAGGGTTTTTACCTCAGAACTTTTACTCATGGAGGAAAGGGAGGTGGGGGAGAGCTGCCGATCGCTGCCATCTGCCGATTCTCTTTGGTAGCTATTGCCATGGCTGGGCACCGACTGGGGGCAGCACGGCCAGGAGGAGGAGGAAGGGAGGGCCTTTCTTCTTGATCTTTGTTCTTTCTTTGCCTTCCGATCTTCTTCCTTCAAACTGCCGTGAAGCCTTCGGCAGCAGGGGAAGGGGAGAGCAGGGGCGCCTGGGAGACTGCAAGGCGCTGGCCAGGGGGAGGAGTAGGGCTCGCCGGCAAGGGGGAGGAGCAGGGCGCCATGGGGTGGCTCAGCCAGGGCAGGAGCAAGCGCCAGGGAGTGGCTCGGCCAGCAAAACGAAAAAGGGGGAGTCGGCAGGCTGCCTACAAGCAATGACAGCCACACAATAAGGAAGGAGAGATAAGGTTAAGTGGGGGAGGGAAAATTCCTAAAAACCCCTCCTACAACCAAAGTCCAACTTTTAACCATTAGCGCTGTGGAAGTCACGTGTCTAGGGGTCCAGCTGGTGGGCCAAATTGACCAGCCCATGAAGATGGACCGAGCCCACTGGACAAAAGGGATGGAGTTCCAGAAGGAGCCGGACGGGTGCAGAGAAAGCGAGGCGGGAACGCGGGTGCAGGAAGCAGTGGTTAGCAGTGCGCCTCACCTGAAGCGGCTCTGCTCGCATGGTATCTTGTGCTTTGTCGGACGCTACAAGACGGTCTTCCCTGCCATCTCCAGCAGCTTCCCACATTACAGCCGACTGATCGCCAAAGAACTCCCCGCCATGCCTGGGGGTGCCCCGTCCGGTGTATATAGAGAGAGAACCCTGTACAGAGAGAGGAGAGCCTCCTTGTAACCAAGAACTTCAATACACTCACGGCAACAACGAGAGCAGGACTAGGGTATTATCTCCATCGGAGAGCCCGAACCTGGGTAAAAAACCTCCTAGTGTTCTGCTTTACCATCGGGCCAGGATCTTCCGCCTTCCCACACTCCCTCTTCTTCATTGCCGGTGATAACCACCGACAGTTGGCGCGCCAGGTAGGGGTGCGCGTGAAGATCACCCTCTTGAGCCCGATGGCACCTCTCAACAAAATCACCATCTCTTTCGCTCCCAGCCAGACTTTCAGCTTCGGGAGCCTCGACTTCATCGCCGACAGCTTCGGCAAGCTGGCCCTCTCGCCAGAGCTTTAAGCCGGCTCAAGCGGCACCATGGCGGTTCGTGCCCAAGAAGCCTTCCGCGGAGTTTTCGCAATTGAAGACGACCGGACTGACACCCTGCACCAACAAGAGGCAGCGGACACGGCGAAGGCGGATCGCCAGCGTCGTGCGGCGCGAGAGGAGCGCGCCAAGTCCCTCCAAAGATCGAGGCGCATACGTCAGCGAAGAGTTCTGCGGCGAAAAGAGATCGGTTGATCTTTCACACGCCGACAAAACATCGTTGCCTCCAAAACGCCGCGACACCCTTGGGCGATTCTCGGCCAGACAATATGCCCGATCGTGGCTCAAGTGAAAGCCATGGTGACGGCGGCGGCGGTCTAGCAAAACCAAGAAGCGCCCGTGGAGAAGACGCACTCCCGTATCCGCTGCCACTCGGATCGGCGGCGGTCGGATCACAATAAAGCCGACCGAAGGCGGTCGAGTTCGCTCGTCGGGCGAAGACGCCCGCCGGAGTCTCAACCGAGACCTCCGTGTCGATCTTACTGCCCGACGTCGCGATCGAGAGGAAGGAGAGCGGCGCCTGCGTGAGGACAATCTGGCGCTTCCGGCATTATACGGCGGTCGCGGCGATCGCGGTGGCCGGCGTGAGGATCACGCCGATCGCGGGAGCCACAGTTGCCAGGCCGAGAGCGACAATGGGAACCGCCGGGATAGGACCCCCTCGTGCCGGTCACCTCGGCGGCGCAGCGGTGGGCCTATCGATGGGGTTCGTGCTTTCACGCCCCGGCTTCGCCGAGTGGTGTGGCCCGAAGGCTTCAATCCTAGGGGCATCGTTAAGTTCGACGGCGAGAGAGATCCCGAGGTGTGGCTGCAAGTATACGCCCTCGCGGTCAAGGCGGCGGGGGGCGACCAGAGTGTGATGGCCAACTACCTGCCGGTCACGCTCGCTCCCTCAGCGCAGGCTTGGCTCACGGGGCTCCCAGCGGGTTTGATTGATTCCTGGGGTGACCTCTGTGAGCAGTTTATCTCGAATTTCCAGGGCACCTTCGAGAGGCCTGGGACGGCGTGGGACCTCTACCAGCTTCACCAGAAGAAGAACGAGTCTCTACGGGAGTTCATCCGGCGCTTCATGCAGAAGAAGAATACGGTTCGCGATGTTTCCGAGGCGGTCGTTATAGCCGCCTTCCAGAAGGGAGTCAGCGACCCCGACTTAATCAAGAAGATGTCTCGAAGGCCGCCGACTACCGTCAGGGAGATGTTCGCTTTGGCTGATCGCTACGCCACTGCCTCGGACGACCTAGCGGAGCGCCAAGAAGACCGCCCGCGGCAGAAGGACAAGAAGGACCACGCCGAGTCCTCCAAGACGAGGGACAGGAAGCGTGGGTCGGGAGAGCTAATCGCGGCGCGCCGCTTCGTCCATGAGTCCGCGAGGTGGCGGCTATGACGAAGTAATGGACGCCATATGTCCTTTCCACCCTCAGGGGAGGCATGCGGCCAAGGATTGTTACACCCTGAAGAGGTTTGCCCGAGAGAGCTGCAACAGAGCGAACAAGGGCAAAGGTGAGGCGGAGAAGAAGCAAAACCCGCCCGAGGAGGATGGAGGCGACTACCAGGTGACCGAGCGCGAACTCAACTACATATTTGGGGGTTCGGCATCTGAGTCCAAGCGAGCGGCTTACCGCTCGGGAGATCAATGCGATAACGCCGGCCACTCCCCGATACCTGAGGTGGTCCGAGATCCCGATCACGTTCGATCGTTCGGATCACCCCGACTGCGTTCCCTTCTCGGGAAGATATCCTCTCGTCCTGGACCCCGTCATACGCGGCGTCAGGCTCAAGAGGGTACTGGTCGACGGGGGGAGCGGGCTCAACGTCCTTTTCTCCAAGACCTTCGATGACATGAAGATTCCGCGCTCCGAGCTAAAGCGGGGATCATCACCGTTCCACGGGGTGATCCCGGGGACGTCGACAATGCCGCTTGGGCAAATCACGCTCCCGCTAACGTTTGGAGCCAGGGAGAACTACCGGACGGAGTACCTAAACTTCGAGGTGGCGGATTTCGAGACGGCGTACCATGCCATCTTGGGAAGGCGAGGGTTGGCCGGTTCATGGTCGTTCAAGACTACACATACCTCGCGCTCAAGATCTGGGGCCAGCGGTGTCATTACCGTCAGAGGCGTCAAGCAATCCTTCGCGTCGACGAGGAGAGCTGCGACTGGCGAGGCATCGTGGTGGTTTGGAGAGCCGAGATGATCAAGCAAACAGCAGCCCTCTCACGAGGCGAAGACGATGTTCCGACCGCAAAGCAAACCAAGTCCGGCATGAAGCCCGACGAGGGAGTCAAGCGTGTGATCCTCGGCCCTTCCAACTCGGCGCAGGCCACCCTGATAGGGACTGGGCTCGATCCCAAATAGGAAGAGGCGCTCGTCACTTTTCTTCGGGCAAACCGGGACATCTTCGCCTGGAAACCGTCCGATATGCCCGGTGTCCCTAGGGAGGTGATCGAGCACTCACTCAACGTGGATAGTAAAGCTAAGCCTGTCAAGCAGCGGCTCAGGAGGTTTGCGCAAGATCGCCGCGACGCCATCAGAGAGGAGATCACCAAGCTTCTGGCGGCTAAATTCATAAAAGAAGTTTATCATCCCGACTGGTTGGCAAATCCGGTCCTTGTACGCAAGAAAAATAAAAGTTGGCGCATGTGTGTTGACTACACAGATCTCAACAAGGCGTGCCCAAAGGACCCCTTTGGTTTACCCCGCATAGACCAGGTGGTAGACTCCACCGCCGGGTGTGAACTCCTGAGTTTCTTGGATGCGTACTCGGGGTATCACCAAATCCGGTTGAAGGAGGAAGACTGCATCAAGACATCCTTCATCACACCGTTCGGCGCGTATTGCTATGTCACGATGCCATTCGGGTTGAAAAACGCTGGCGCGACTTACCAACGCGCTATTCAGCGGTGCTTTCACACCCAACTCGGACGCAACGTGGAAGCATACGTAGACGACGTCGTGGTTAAGACCCGAGTGAAAGACGACCTCACCGCCGACCTAGCCGAGACATTCGAGAGCTTGCGAGCCTTCCGGATGAAGCTTAACCCGGAAAAGTGCGTCTTCGGAGCTCCCTCCGGGAAACTACTCGGGTTCATCATATCACACCGTGGCATTGAAGCAAATCCTGAGAAAATCAACACCATCCTCAAGATGAAGCCGCCGACTTGCCAAAAAGACGTCCAAAAGCTCACGGGGTGTATGGTGGCACTCGGCCGGTTCATCTCCCGCTTGGGCAGTCGGGGAATGTCGTTCTTCAAGCTCCTGAAGAAGCAAGACAACTTTCAGTGGACCCCAGAAGCGCAACAAGCCTTCGAAGACCTAAAGTCGCTCCTGACCACTCCACCGATTCTGGTCGCGCCGACATCAGGAGAGCCGCTCCTGCTTTACATAGCGGACACGACCCATGTGGTCAGCGCGGCGATTGTGGTAAAAAGGGAGGAGGCGGGGCGCTCGCAGAGGGTTCAGCATCCGGTTTACTTCGTCAGTGAAGTATTGGGCGAGTCTAAGGGGCGGTACCATCAGGTGCAGAAACTTCTATACGCGGTACTGCTCACCTCTCGGAAGCTCAAGCATTATTTTCAAGAACACCTCGTCTTAGTGGTGACATCCTTTCCGATTGGGGAAGTACTGCATAATCGGGAATCCACCGGCAGGATCGCCAAGTGGGCGGTCGAGCTCGGAGCATTTGAAATCTCCTTCAAGCCCCGGACGGCCATCAAATCTCAAGCGCTGGCCGACTTCGTTGCCGAGTGGATTGAGACACAAGAGCCCGCAGCCGTGGAGGACCTCGAGTACTAGACGATGTATTTTGATGGCTCCCTCACGCTAAACGGTGTGGGGGCGGGCGTTGTGCTAACTTCTCCGACGGGGGAAAACCTCAAGTATGTCCTTCAGCTCCACTTCCCGGCATCAAATAACGCCGCCGAGTACGAAGCACTTGTACATGGGCTTCGCATCGCCATATCGCTCGGTATCCGGCGATTGACGGTTCATGAGGACTCGGCTTGTAATCAATCAAGTCACGAAAAGAGTGGTCGTGCGTGGATGATAGCATGGCGGCGATTGCCAGAGGTGCATAATTTGAGAACAAGTTCGACGGACTTGAGCTCACCCACGTATTGCGTCGGGACAACGAGATGGCGGACGAGCTCGCCAGGCTAGGCTCGATCGGGCCACAGCTCGTAGGAGTCTTTGTGGAAGAACTTCCGGCCGATCGCGGCCGCCATGAGTCGGGCGGTCGAGGCGGAAATCTTGGTCGTTAATCTGACCGACAAGGCCTTACCTAGATTACCTCCTGAGGGATGAGCTCCCCGAAGATCGCGTGCAGGCCGAGTGCATCGCACGGCGAAGCAAAATCTACGCGGTCGTCGGGGAGGAGCTTTTTCGAAAGAGCGCTTCCGGGATCTTAAGGCGATGCATACCGGAGCAAGAAGGGAGGGCCCTCCTTAAAGAGATTCACTCTGGAATTTGCGGACACCACGGCGTCGATAGACTGTCGCAAAGCCTACCGGCGAGATTCTTTAATAGCTAACATCACAGACGCGGAGGATATCGTCACGCGCGTCAGGGTGTCGATTTTGCCGCAAATTCACATACCGCGCAGAGCTCTGAGACCATCCCGATCACCTGGCCATTCGCGGTCTGGGGGCTTGACATTGTCGGACCGCTAAGGAAGGCCCAGGGTGGCTTCGCCTTCCTCTTCGTCGCCATTGACAAGTTCACCAAATTGATCGAGGCCAAGCCGGTCGCAACCATCACAGCGGTCAAAGCCAGAGAATTCTTTCAAGAAATCGTCGTCAGGTTCGGCGTACCGAACAGGATCATTACCGACAACGACGCCCAATTCAGAAGTGAAGAATTCCAGGACTAGTGCAAGGACCTCGGGATCAAAATCTGCTTTGCCTCTGTGGGACACCCATGGAGCAACGGGTAGGTCGAGCGAGCCAACGGCATGGTGCTACAAGGCCTGAAAGCCAGAATATTCGACCGTCTCAAGCCATACGCGGCGCGGTGGTTAAAAGAATTGCCTTCGGTGCTCTGGGGGCTGAGAACTACCCCCAGTAGGGCTACCGGGCAGTCACCTTTTTTCCTGGTATACGGTTTCGAGGCGGTTCTGCCCACCGAGCTAACATTCGGATCACAATGGGTCCGGAACTACAGAGAAGCCGAGTCAGAAGAAAGCCGATTGGAGGACCTCGACAAGCTGGAAGAAGCCAGAGACGTCGCATCCATCCAATCGGCCAAATACCTTCAAGGTCTCAGACGCTACCACGACCGAAACATCCGGGGCCGAGCTTTCTCTAAGGGAGATCTGGTTCTTAGAAAGAATCAGAAAATTGAACATAAGCTCTCCCCGGGTTGGGAAGGTCCTTACATCGTCGACGAAGTGGTGCGCCCAGGAGCCTATCGACTCAAACGTGAAGACGGCGTCGCACTCGGCAACACCTGGAACATAGAACAGCTACGTCGCTTTTACACTTAAAATATGCTTTCCACTGTATCGTTGTAATTCCGGTCATTTTTTGACTTCCTACTCACCTGATACTCAAGTGAGCAGTAAGTCGGGGGCTACCAATCCCTAACAGTGTCCGAATGCAAACATTTACCCCTTGCTTTCTTGACTAAAATCTGCTGTTTTTATTCCTTGGCAATCGTGATTAAATTCTAAAACCGTTAACCTCAAGTAGCAAATTCCGAACGATGGGGCATAGCTGCTTGAGTACATGTCTAACAGTTAGCCATACACTCGGGGGCTACGCCAATCATCGTGCGGAATAATCAAACAAAAAGACATTGTGCATATCGGATAAAATCAGAAGGCCATAGTTCACATATGCATATATATATATGTAGGTATCGCCATAAGATCGAACATTATGTATGATCGCATGTTCCCCTACAAAAGTCCTTCCTAAAAGCATCCAAACCTACGCAGTGCGGCGGGCTCGAGCCAAAGCCCTTGCGAGGACGTCGGCGACCTCGGCAAGAGCCGGAACAACCTCGAGGAAGACCTCCAGGGCGGCGGTGTCGCGCGCGGCGGCCTCCTCCTCCGCCGCCAACTCCGCAAGGATGAGGTCGTAATCTGCCCAAAGCTCCTCTTCGGTGACCTCCGGGGCGGGATCATCGTCCCCGAAGCCGAAGACCAGTGGCAAGGGAGAAGCCGGAGCACCTTCACCATCGGGAGCAGCGGAGCTCGATGAGGATGCCATCGGAAGCGAGAAGACGATAAGGCGAAAGCAAGAAGAATGGGCGGTCGCACCGATAGCAGTAACGCCCTTAAATACAAGCCCGAAGACAAACAGACCCCGGCCGTACCATTACGGGAAGTTGGAACGCCCCTGACAGTGCGTGGGCACCGAGGCAGCGATTAAAACCCACTAGCGTCCGGGGGGCGGAACGAGGCGCCAGCAAGACATGACGCAAGAAGTAATCCTCTCCGACGCGGTGATGCCACTCATGACCAACAGTAACAGCGTTAGGGGAAAAAGTAATAATTACAAGTCCAAGTCAGCATTAGTCAAGGGTAGAGCTCTAAATTCTCCACCAAGGAGGAGGCCACACTCCGGACTTCTTCAAAAAGCGCAGCAGCTTGATCATCGTCGACGGTACAAGCGAAGCCCTCCTTAATGACCTCTAGCTCCACCCCGGGATAGAGCGACTTCACGATAGCTAGCACTTGGCTGGCGCTCGTCGTCGATGTTTCCTGGATGTGGGCCCTGAGCCTTTCAGGACCCGCCGATAGCAACGAAAGAGCCTCGTCATTGCCGTCCGGCTCGGCTCCTCGGGGGCTCAGGAACTCGGCCATCCCCTTGATGGAGTCACGGAACCTGTTGTGAAGCTCATGAGCAGCCCTCACCTCCCTCTTGAGGGCGTCAACCTGCTCCTCCGACTCCTTCTTGACCACTGCATACCCTCAGGATCATCATGAAAAACATTACTAGCGCGGGGGACACGGTACTGAGCGAGGAAACAAGCACCTTCCAGTTTCTGCAGCAGTCGGGCGTTGTCGGCTAGGGCCCGGGCTTCAGAGTCCTTCAACGGTTGGACCTGTTCACGGTGAATGCTCTCCAGCTCCCGTGCTAGCCTGGAGTTGTCGGCCCGCATCTGAGACTCGGAGTCTTGCAACGCCTGGGTCCGGTCGCGGAAGCCTGAAACCAGAGGCAAAGTCGGGGGACAATGAGGAACCAGTCGGCAAGCCGGAAGGAAGATAAGGCACCCACCTTGGATCGCCTCGGTCAGAGTTTGAACTTGGGTCCAAAGCTCCAGCCGCTTAGCATCGCCATCGCGCCGGACATGCTCCAAGCTGGCTTCATACTCCTCGTGCCCCCTCACCTTGGGAAGTATTTTCTTGAGGAGCGCGTCCCTCTCCTCGGAGCATTCTCCAAGCGCCTGGGAGAACACAGGAAAAATGAGGAATATATGCCGCCCACCATGAGCATAAGGAAAAGACGACCGCTCACCTGGACCAGCTGGGCGCCCTTGGCAGCGTGCAGATAAAGCTCTTCCCTTAACTTCTCGTCCCTCTCGCCGAAAGCTCTCCATTTGTTTTCATGACAGGAGGAGATCCGGGGGGAGGGTTGAGAACTGGAAGCGGTCGGGGATTGCCGGGGGATCTCCTCCACGGGCGGCGAGGGGTTGATATCGGTCGGCTCGGCGGCCCCCGCAGGAGGCGGAGTGGTTGCCCTGGGACCATCGGACTCGGCGGGCGCTGTCAGGCCAGCATCGGCGAGCCCCGACACAGAATCGCCACCGCCAGATTCCGGGTTTGGCGGCAAAATGTTCTCTCCTTCGCCCACTTTGCCGCGGAGGGTGGCAGAAGGGCCCTCAGGGGAGTTCCCACCCTCGGAGCCCTGAACGCCAGGAACAGCTTGAGCATGTGACGAGGAAAGAGGGGCAGAGGGGAAAGGGAGAAGCTAACCTGTTCGACCTCCTTATCTTCGCTTTCGGCTTTTTTCGAGCGGCTGAACCGCTTGGGGACAGGTCCGAGACCGCTGGGGTTCGGGGCGGCCGGGACGCCGACTTCTTGATGTATGCACCCGGTGGCTTCCGAGTGGACGGCCCTGGGGGGGGCAAAACGGCGACGGCACCCGCTCGTCGACTCCCTCGGTGACAGGCTCCTTCCTCTTGGCACTCGGCCCCTTCCTCTTGGCACTTGGCTCCCCCGCCGCGGACTCGGCGGGACGTTTCGCCGCAGCTCCCTGGCAGGAGGAGGCCCGAGCGAGAGGGGGATCTGAAGAAAAGGCCACCCGATCCTGCGACGAGCCAAGGGGGTGAACCCGGTTAGCAATCGAACGGCGAAAAAACACAGAAACCACTATGAGGCCATAGCACTCACCGCGGGAGGCGGATTCGCCAAGCAGAAGGCGCTCGGAGTGTGGGGAGGAAGGATGGTGACGTCCGGGGCCAGGAGGTCGCTCATCCGGATCACGAGTAACTCCCGATCGATAGCCTCGGCAACCTCCCGTGTGGGGTCATCCTCCCGGTACTCATACCCCAAGAATATCCGCTCCTTGATGGGCTGCACCCGGCGAACAGCGAAGTTGGAGAGGATCCCTACGCCGGTCAGTCCCGCCTCTTTCAAGTCAGAGATCAGGGCGAGGAGTTCGGTCACCTGCCCCATCTCGTGCTCGGGAGGCACCGCGGTCCAAGAAGGGGACACTCTTGGGGGCTCTCCGGAGAAGGGCGGAAGGCATGGCTCAATGTTGGTACAGTAGAACCACTCGCGGTGCCACCCCTTGTTTGAAGTCCTGAAGGGGATGGCGAAATAGATCTTCCTCACCCCGTCCCTCAGCTGAAAGCCGGCGCCCCCAACCGCCTTGGGCGAGCTCCTGCTCGGAAAGGGCTTGAGAAGGAAGAGGTGGCGGAAAAGGTTGAAATGCGGGCGAATCCCAAGATACGCCTCGCAGAGGTGGATGAAGACGGCGATATGAAGAATGGAATTGGGGTTCAGGTGAACTAATTCGACTCCGTAGTAGGAAAGGAGTCCGCGGAAGAAACCGCCGGCCGGAAGCCCAAATCCGCGCTGGAAGAAGGATTTGAAGACCACGATTTCCTTGCAGCGAGGGGTGGGGTAGAACTCGCCACAGGCCGGGCGGGCGCTGATCAGAGTCGCCGGCGGCATCACCCCCATGGTGACCATCGCATCCAAATGCGCCTCCGTCAGCGTGGAGGGCACCCAATCGTGGGCCGGCGGCAGCGCGATGGGGTCCTGGGGTGGCGAATTCAGCATTTCCTGGGATGACATCGGCGGCACAAGGAGCAGAAAGCGGCGGCGGCGGCTAACCCTAGCGGTGGAGCTCGCGGGGAAGGCGATGGATTTCTGGAGACGAAGAGACGAGAGGCGTGGGGCGCGAGAATGGGTTAATCTGGTGCGGCTCCAGGGGACTATAAAGGGCGACACTTACCGCCGAAGGTAGGGCCCGTCGCTACCAAGTTTGACCGGGGTACGACTCACCCAGATTTGGTCTGCACCCCGCCACGCGCCGGATCGTATACTGGATGCTGTGAAGACGGAATCAAGCATTGGGTCACCAGACCTGAACCCCAGGTACGCTCCATGACGAGCCGACTGCCGTACATGTACGGGTACCAATCGGCCAAGAGCCAAATGCTGGCGCGCTCCATGACGAGCCACGCTACGCCCCGGCATGCGGGCGCAGCGTCATCGAACCGAACCCAAATGCGCTCCATGACGAGCCGACTGCCGTACATGTACGGGTACCAATCGGCCAAGAGCCAAATGGTGGCGCGCTCCATGACGAGCCACGCTACGCCCCGGCATGCCCGGGCGCAGGCGTCACAGACCCAAATCCAAGGTACGCTCCATGACGAGCCGACTGCCGTACATGTACGGGTACCAATCGGCCAAGAGCCAAATGGTGGCGCGCTCCATGACGAGCCACGCTACGCCCCGGCATGCCCGGGCGTAGGCGTCATCAGACCCAAGTCCAAGGTACGCTCCATGATGAGCCGACTGCCGTACACCTACGGGCACCACTCGGCCAAGGGCCAAAGGGCGGCGTGCTCGGTGGTGAGCCACGCTGAGTCCCGGCATGGCCGGGCGCAGACGTCTTCCTACTAAACCCGCAAGCATACGATGAAGCTATTGAGAAAATTGAGTCCATCGCGACCTCCCCGTCAACACACCTAACGGCGAGAAATAGCCACCGCAGGCGAATAGCGAACCCACGTAGGACGGCCCGGTCTCGAAGCACTCGGGGGCTACTGTGGAAGTCACGTGTCTAGGGGTCCAGCTGGCGGGCCAAATTGACCAGCCCATGAAGATGGACCGAGCCCACTGGACAAAAGGGAGGGAGTTCCAGAAGGAGCCGGATGGGTGCAGAGCGAGGCGAGCGGAACATGGGCGCCAGAGGCAGTGGGTAGCAGTGCGCCTCCTGCAAGCGGCGCTGCTCTGCATGGTACTGTGCTTTGTCGGACGCTACAAGACGGTCTTCCCTGCCATCTCCAGCAGCTTCCATAGTTCTGTCGACCTGATGCGCCCATCAACTCCCCTGCCATGCCCAGGGGGTGCCCCGTCCGGTGTATATAGAGAGAGAACCCTGTACAGAGAGAGGAGAGCCTCCTTGTAACCAAGAACTTCAATACACTCATGGCAACAACGAGAGCAGGACTAGGGTATTATCTCCATCGGAGAGCCCGAACCTGGGTAAAAAACCTCCTAGTGTTCTGCTTTACCATCGGGCCAGGATCTTCCGCCTTCCCTCACTCCCTCTTCTTCATTACCGGTGATAACCACCGACAAGCGCGAACCAACAAATTCAATTTTTGGTGCGAAATGACAAATAACAAGAAAAACAAACTTGCCGCCAAACTATACGGCTCGGAAGAAACATCCTTTTCCAAAAACTTACAGAAGAAGTCCAAAACTTTAAATAACATATGGAAATTTTGCGACAACACAACTCATCTCCCACCAGAATAACTCCAAAAAATTAAGAAAACGGAAACAACATTGGCCAAAACCCTAGCCAAGGCCTGCAGTATTACAACGTGGTTGCTGGCAACACGTTACCCTCTGGAAGGACATCTCTGAAGAAACCTAACAGCTCTGTGAAACTCTTATCAGATCAACCATTGCTTGCCTTCAACTGCAGCAGCGTAAGCACAACATGCAGCTTTTTGAACTCCTCTTTGCAGCCTAGGTACAAGGGTGTTGTAGAATCCTCTACCATACGCTGAAACTTCTGAAAATCCCTTTCACTCATGAGGTCCTCCTCCCCATCATGCAACATCTGTTCTAGATCATCTTCATGGTTATCGATGAATGTTTCTTCATGGGTGTCGACAAACGTATTTTCCACCGCGGTTGAGTCGTTGTCTTCATCATCATCAATCAGATGCCCTTCACGCACAATCTCATCTTCACCATGCTCGGTCCAACAGGTATAGGATTGAAACCCCTTTGAAGCAAGTGTGCACGGATCGCCTCAAGGTTCGAAAATTGCTTCTCATTCTTGCAATCGATGCACGGGCAACAAATATAGTCCATCAGCTTATTTGACTTGTACGCCGCAGCCGTGCTCAAAAAACTAGTCACACCGTTAAAGTACTCTATCGCAACGGTCTGCTTCATACATCCATCTTCGATCCATCTACAAACATTTACAACAAATAAAATCTCAGTAAATCAATAAGTGCTCACAAATTGTTTTATACATTTAATTTATTATGTAGTGCTAATTAATCTAGAAATTTTCATTACTTATAAATAATCTATATCCAAATCTCGATTGTAAAACCAATTAAATAATTGCTATTAGTTATATATAATGGTCCGTCCAACAAATTTGAGTACTATTGTCTCCTCTTCTCTCATTTCATGACTATTTTATCAAGGAGTATTGGATAAGGAACATAATTCTTTTATGCATGGCCTTTTTACATCAATTATATACCTTTTCATCCATTGGACATTTACTTTTTCTGGATGATTATAATAATCAATACTCCATACATTACAAATTGAAGTATGTCCTTCGTATAAAATGTTTATATTACAAATTGAAGCTTGACCTTCATACAAAATAAAGCATATCCTTAATTATACAACTAAGTTACGATCCGATATTCATGGTTATCGATGAACATTTGGCCTGTTACGTGGTTGCTATTAGTTATATATAAATCTATATCCAAATCTCGATTGTAAAATCAATTAAATAATTGCTATTAGTTATATATAATGGTCCGTCCAGCAAATTTACATTACTTACAAAAGTATTAAATTAACATATACGAAATAAAGAAACAATTTTAAGTATTTGGATTAAACAATAGTTAATTATGAAGTTCTACCACATTTAAATTCAATCAACGTATTAAATGCAATCACTATACATATAAAAGTTGGTAATTTCAAATCTAAACTCCAGATTAGAAATCTAATTGTGTTGACTAGGCAATCAATAATTCTGATCACAACCTACAACAATATAGAACGTAATATCCAACTAAACAATATACGAATCTTAGATCACAAGTTAGAAACGACAAATTACACCAAATTTGAGAGCAAAAATTCGCCCCCTCTCCACCCCAATCGAGCAAGAACAGAGCTCCTCTCTGTTCTGGACAGCTTGGGGAAGGAAGCCAAGGTATATATAGTGCCATATTATCACTGCCGGTTTATTCTCAAGAACCGGCAGTAATATATCACTGCCGGTTATATCTCAAAAACTAGCAGTGATATATATTGCTGCCGTTTCCCGCGCAATTCACTTTATCACTACCGGTTACACTGTTGAACTGACATTAATACATTCACTGTCGGTTCTCTATCTAAAGCCGGCAGTGATATTGAGTCGTTTCCCGCGCAAAATGATATTGTCTTCTAGTTGAGCGTACACTGTTCTTATCACTGCCGGTTTAATTTAAAACCGGTAGTGATAATATTATCACTACCGGGTGAATTTATAACCAACAGTGATAATATTATCACTGCCGGTTCAAGTTAGAACCAGCAAGTGATAATATGAACCTTCCAACTCCCACCGCCAACGACCGTTGCTCTTCCCCACTCCTCTGCCAACTGTTGCGCTTCCCCATTTTGGCAACTGTTGGGTTTCCCATTCCTCCTCTATATAATACGCAGCTCGTCAATCTGTGGCGCTCCTCACAACCACCATCGCTGCAGGAATGCCCCCCCGAGAAGCGAACACGTACTGGGCAAAGCACTGATCCGCCGCCAGAGAAGAAGGAGGAGAAGAAGGAGCAGGAGGAGGAGGAGGCGGAGGAGGAGGCAGAGTAGGCAGAGGAGGAGGAGGAGGAGGAGGAGGGCGACGACGACAGCGGCTGCGGAGCAAGACCAACTCCGCCACTGAATCAGATTCAGAAGAGGAGGAGCACCGACGCAACTCCGATCGGTCATCCGGCGGTAGCTCCGGCGACGAGGAGGAGGACGACGACGAGTTTTGGATATAGGGTTTCGCGCCATTTTGTATATAAAATTAGGACTAAATATGTAATTATGGACTAAAAATGTTCTGTGTGAGATAAATTACAAGTGTTTAATATGTTCTATTTTTAACTAATTATACTTTAATATGTTCTGTATGTTAACTAATTTTGGGGAAACGATAATATCACTTGCGGTTACGGAGTAAAGCTGGCGGTGAAAATGGTCTTATCACTTTGCGGTTAAAAATAAAAACCGGCAATGATAAATCACTACCGGTTTTTTGTGTAAACCGGCACTGATATTTTCTTATCACTGCCGGGTCTCTCTAAAGCCGGCAATGATATTGTCTCCATTCGTGCGGGAAAATTATACTATTCCTATCACTGCCGGTTGAAGTTAGAACCGGCATTGATAATATTATCACTGCCGGGTGAAATTAGAACCGGCAGTGATAATATTATCACAGCCGGGTCGGGCCTACCCGATAGTGATGGGGGTCGCGGATGAAGCAGTCTGTAGTACATATGTAGAGTAATCTATGAAGTATATTTACAATTTTTTTCAGAATTTTTCACGACTTTTTTAGTTGGTGTGCACGGTGTGTTACATGGGAGAGCCTGTGTGCACAGGATACATTGCTTAATTCAAAGCTTCTCCGGCTGTCTGTGTCAATTCTGTAGATGGATACACGCATGGTCAACACCGGTGTCATCGGCCTCGCGCACAAGCTCATTGCACAGCACCACATCAGCCTAAGGCATAAACTCATGGTCCATACATGTCGACACGACTCAACAGTAGCAGACGTAGGATACAATTTATCCGAGACAAGCCTTAAAAATGGCTAATTTATTGCAAACAAGTCGAATTATGCATTATACATACAAAGTTCACAATCGCAGTAGTTTTAGACTAAAATCATTCCTGCAATAGGTAGACAAAGGAAGTAAATTTATTCTCCCAGTTTGATTCATCGGCAGTTTCTTAGTCAGGTAATCACCCCGTTCAGACATTTATCCTCAAATAATGAAATTCAGTATATAAGGATGTCATTTTACAATGAAAATTCTTATACAAAGGTTTACATTGTCATTCTCTCATATTAACACTACACAAATCTACATTATTTTCGTCGGCTCAAATTATTTTCGTCAGCAAAAAAAAAACCGACGTAAATAACTGACTAATTTCGTCG